>CAAE01014768.1:271898-285737 GCA_000180735.1 Tetraodon nigroviridis | reverse complement strand
GTCCTCTCCGGCTACCTGACCTGTTTCCTCCTCCTCTGATTGGTTGGGGGTGGAGGGAACCTCCTCCCTCATCAGACTGCAGCCCTCACCATAAAAAAGAAAACACCTACTTTTGTAACTTTTGTAACAACTGGAAATTGTTTCATGATATGCAAACCTGTCTCATCTGTTTTAAGATTTTATCTGTTAAGAACAGATACAATCTGCTGAACATCAGAATGTACTCAAATCTCCAATCTAAAGCCAATACTAAAGAAAGGTAAATTTACAAACATCATAGTTAAGGTAATATTTAATAAATGTAAACTTGAATAAATCAAGGTGCATCAGGAACATTTTGTTTCATTGGCTATTTCAACATATTTAGTGTCTGCATTACGACAAACTAGCCATTAGATCAGGCATGGGCAAACTATGGCCCAGGGGCCACATGCGGCCCGTTAAACGTTTTAATCCGGCCCGCTGAACTTGAAAAAATTAAATGACAGTAATTTAAAAAAGGCACATTTTATTCTATTGATTTTCAGTGTTCTGAGACTCATTCCAAAGTCAGATATTTTGTTTTGATTTTCTTCATTTTCATTTGAAATTGAATCACATGTTTTCTCCATATCCCAAGATGTGTGTTTTTTCTGCAATGAGGTGGGGTACCAAAGCACTCCATCCATCTGCTCCTGGTCCGGCCCCTTTGTCAAATGTTAGAACTCATTGTGGCCCACAAATCAAAAAGTTTGCCCTCCCCTGCACTAGATAGAAGTACTGAGCAGTGTGAGTGTCAAGGGTCCGTGTAGGAATTCTTTGCTTTTTATGAACCTTGTGTTTGCTTCTTTGATTTTGTCAGTGCAGATCCATAGATGCAGTGCTGGCTGTTCAGCCACATTCATCCCATTTTGTTTTTCAAAGACGATGCCCACATTTCTCTAAATAGTCATTTAAAATTTAAATTAATCAATTTAATTTAACACAGTAAAATAAATAATAAAATGTCTGAAACTCATTTCCCCCCTATTTTTTACTTTCTCATTCTCAGTACAGTTGAAATGTTGCAGACACAGCAGAGGCTTGGTCCAGTAATCAGTCACATTTAAAATGATTGTTAATCCCTCGGAATTAGTTTTTTAATCAATATTTAATACATTTTATCATTTCTGTCTTCTGTCGGTTGTGAGGGTACAGGTTTTTTAAGCAGTTTTTTGACGCCATTCCTAAAAATCACTCGTGGCGTTACTCGTTCCTAAACAGCAGGTGGCAGTGTGTACACCCATGGTTTTGAGTTTTGCCTCCCAGGAAAATCGACGAAGAAGAGTTCCCGGAAGTTTAGCATTCCGTTGTCTTGTTCCCTGCGTTTAGAACAATTTCTATTATTTTGCTGAAATCCTTCATGTTCCATAGTCTTTATTGAAATGTGAATGTTTATTCTATATGCGGTTAGCTGCGTGACGGTGGGCAGACAGAAGGGGTGATGGAGACGGCGCAGTTTGCTTCCTTCTGGCTGCGGAGACGCGTCTGATGCGCGATGATTCCTGTGCCGCTGCTGGTGTGCGTGATGGCAGCCTGGTGCGCTGTCTACCTCGCCGACACGCTGCTGAGGGTAATTACGTCCAAAAATAACTCGTATTCTTAGTCTGAATGTTAGAATAAATATATACAGCAAGACGCCTTATGTGCAGTTTAACTTGCGCCTTCAGTCGCAGCTTTGAAGGGAAGGCAAATGCTTCAGCAGTAGGTTCCTCTAAATGTCATCTTTGAAGTTGCATTAGAAACAGATGGATTTTTATACTGTATGAGCGCACCAGTGTTATGATTACCTAATATTTAGATGTGTACTGGTTTTACAGGACAAACAGGGCTGTAGTTTGCCCACGTGTGTGTTTTGCGTCGGTGCCTCTGTCACGTGAGCAGTCCTTGACTTACCTTGTTTCCATCTTCTGCAGTCGTCACTCACCCATCGGTTCAGTTACGAGTCCTGGTTGTCCAGCCGTGGGCTGATGCTGTCTCCTTTCCACGTGAGATGGCAGACGACAATGTTCAACCGGCTGTTTGCGTACTGCGCCCGCATCAACCCCCGAGCTCTCTACCTGTGGTGAGGCCTTGTTGCACTCACTGTGACCATGCTCCAAGAAAGTCTGCTGTTGTGTTGATAGTGTTTTCATGAGCGTTAATGTTTGACCTGTCGCAGGTTCAGTGGCGGTCTGGTGTTTGGCATCGTCGCCATGTTGGGTTCGGTGGTGCTGCTGATACAGACGCTGCAGCAGACGTTGGCTCAGATGACCACAAACAACCCCAGAATGGGAGCTCAGCAGGCACTGCAGGTGGTGGTATGTACACACACACACACACACGCAGAGGATTATCTAAATTACTGTGGGTCTCGCTCTGAACCAGGTGAGAAGTCAACAGGTTTTTACGTAGATGCAGAGTTGTTCATCTCTTTTTCCAGTCTTTTTTTTCTAATAAGAGAGGCATCAAATAGCTGTAGTTAATGTGAATTTAATTCCAAGCAAAGCAGTGTGGCTGATTTATGAGAAGCAGTCTGGGAACATGGAGACCGCCCAAAGCCTCCAAACGCGAAGCAGTTAACAAGCGTTGCGGCTCCACATGCGCAGCTCAGATTAATTACAGTGTATCTGAATGAAAAGGGATTAAATATGTGCATAAATCAGCCCAGCGGGGCGGCTTTCTCACCCAGACACAGCCTGTTGTTGTCATTTCTCACTGTTTGCGTGTCGTCTTCAGGTTCCTGGGGTCAACATCCCCACCAGTCAGCTGGCCTACTTCTTCATCGCCCTGCTGCTTAGTGGAGTCATACATGAACTGGGCCATGCTGTGGCAGCGCTGAGGTGAGGCCAGATTACAGCGCCGGCATGCCCTCTGTTACCACGGTGACCAGGCTGAGAGAAGAGCCACGACCTGTGTTGTTATGAAAATGTGTTTTTTCATGATTAGGCATTTCCAGGTGCTTAACAGTCATCAGTTACTGTTTATGTGACAGCAGCAAAGACACAGTTATTGTTTTTAATGGTTGGGTGGTGTTATGTTTGGACCATGTGATATTTTCTCCTCCTCACAGGGAGCAAGTTCGGGTAAATGGCTTCGGTATGTTTGTGTTCGTGGTCTATCCTGGTGCCTTCGTGGACCTCTTCACCACACATCTCAACCTCATATCACCCACTCAACAACTGCGCATCTTCTGTGCCGGTAAGATGCTGATCCATAGTTGTTTTGCCAGCAAATGTAATTACAATCAGATTTTTGAGTGCTTCATTATTGAGGTCGATTTGAGTTTTATGTTTAATCCGAAGAGCAGGCGGCTGCCTAACTTCAAACTATTCCACTCTGCAATTGCAAAAAATTAGATTTTTGGATTGATTACGCTGAAACATCAGACAGAAACAGAAGTGATGTTTCAATTAGCAGCTGTGGGGCGGCTGGGAGCTTGGACGGGGCGTGATGTTCAGGGCCGGTAGGGGGCAGTGTGGAGCCGCTGGGAATCCATCCGTTTTGTTCTGCAGCTTAAAGCAAGAAGCAGATAACCAGAGTGGGACTACGAGAGCGACTACGAGAGCGAGGGAGACGCTGTTCTCAACAGGGGTGGTTACATAATGGCATGCTGCGTTTATTTATCTGTGTCTCGCCCTAGTGGGGAATCGCGCTACGTTGGGGGTTCTCTCGCATATACATCTGTCATTTATTTATATAAGGAGAAACTGACTGTGAAATCATAGAAGATCATTAAATAAAACGTTCTCTCTCTCGTTAAAAAACATCCCTAAAGTTTGGACAAATTTTAATGCCGAGGGCCTTTATTTCCTTCCAACAAGCTTCCGCTATTCATTTTCACCCAGCAGCCATGTTGATTTTGTTTGTTTGTTAGTTGGTTGTTTCTTCATCTTTCTGGCAGTATTAAAGTTCGCTCCTCAGCTCCAGAATTGTTCCGTGCGTGTGGTTTTGGGAGGCCGCCTGTGACGTCTTGCATAATAAACATGAAGATGGTATAGAGGGTTATTTTTAGCCGGGGGTGGTTACCGCTTCGCCACAGCATCATAGTCATAACATGTGGAAAACGGTTGTTAGTGGAACACAGCCTTTGGCCACTCAGTAGTTTCAGAGTTTGGTGGTCCTGTTTTATCTCCTCACGTCTGGGCAGCATTTGATTTGATAAATAATCATGAATGTGGATTTAATTACCTGAAGAGTGTGAATATAATGAGTCGATCAGTCAAGCTTGTTTTCTTCTCTTTTCTTCTAGGTGTGTGGCACAACTTTGTTCTGTGTGTAGCAGCGCTAGCGGTCCTCTTCCTGCTGCCTGTCTTCCTTTTCCCCGTCTACGCCACTGGCTCTGGTGCTCTGGTGTCTGAGGTCGTCCAGGTTGGTGCGGCATGGTGCTGTTAGCTGCTAGCTAGCTAGCTAGCTAGGATGAGAGTACAGCTCTGCCGCTGTCCTCTGAGCAGGGCTCCCCAGCCGACGGCCCCCGGGGCCTCTCGGTAGGAGACATCGTGACGAGGCTGGAGGACTGTCCGGTCAGAGGGGTGGAGGACTGGAGCAGCTGTCTCTTTCACCTCTCCCACACCCCGCAGACAGGCTACTGCATCCCCGTCGCCAGCCTGCAGCCCAGCTGGGCCCACGGGCGAGGTGAGCGCAGCAACGTGCTAAAAACATGAGTTTGTCTCAGGACCCCAGGAACTACAATGAATCACAACCGAAAAAATCAAACAGATGAATAAATAATTCAGTGTACCTCAGACCAACGTGCAGTCACTGAGTTATTAATAGGTAATAACATTAAAAACATATTAATATAAAGCATTACTGCGCTGCTCTTGATATTGCATCATAAATAACGGTTAAAAAAATCAATGGGCTGCTCGACTTCATCAATTAACGCTTCCTCTCCTTGAGCTAATGAAGTACTGGCCTAAAATCTTCCTTTTATTAGTGGCAGTAAAAGTGCCGAATCAGTACTAGTGTCCAAGGGTGAAAGGTTAACGTGTTCGACCGAGAGGTTCCGCAGCGGCTGACGGCAATTAAAAGAAGACCAACGAGCGGCGGATGATGTCATCTGAGCCGGGTGGAAACAGCAGCCAATCACGTCTCTTGTTTCCCGCAGCCTTCAAGCGTTTGGACGGAACGATGGACTGCTGCAGCAACAACAGCCTGACGGACCTCTGCTTCTCCTACATCAAACCGCAGAGCAGGAACGACAGAGAGAGAGAGGTGACACACACGCACGTGCACGCGCGCAGGCTGAACTTGGGTTGAGCGTCGCCATGTGAGCGCTTTTCCAGCCGCTGTGATCGTGTTTGTCTTTTTTCCTTTGTTCGTCCCTCATTTTGTTCTGAACTATTAATAAGAACCAGAAGTTCTTCAAACTAAATTTAATCACAAGAAAAGACAGCAAAAGTAAAGCAGCTCCGTCCCTGCTGCAGTACGCCTGCATGCCGGTGCGTAAGATGGTGACGGGGACGCGGGCGTGTCGGACCGACAGCGACTGCGCCGTCCTCTCCAGCGCCGCCAGCGTCTGCGTCACGCCTTCGCTGGAGAACCAGACGCGCTTCATCCGGGTCACACACCCGCCCAACACTCACATGCTGTTTGTAGGCTACCCGCCGCACCTCCAGTACGCCGGTACGTACCGCCGGGACCCCGCCTGCTCCCCGCGCTAACGTGTCTGCTCAGATGATTGGATGCTGAATGAGGCCCTTCCCCCTTCTGTCCTCAGTAAGTCTGACCAACTTTGTGCCCCGTTTTGGCTTCCTGAATTTGGATCTGCCCATATTTCTGGAGACCTTCTGCAAGTATCCTTCAGGCGCTGACGGCCCAAAGCAACCATCGGTCCCTCTCGATGGCGTTTTCTTTAACCCCCGCCTCTCAGATACGTGGTCTCCCTCTCTGGCGCCTTAGCGGTGGTGAACTCGGTGCCGTGCTTCGCCCTGGACGGTCAGTGGATGCTGAACGCCCTGTTGGAGGCCACGCTGGTTCACGTGGTGACGGACCGTCAGAAGCGCGAGCTGATCGGCTTCTTCCTCCTGTTAGCGGGCAGCGCCCTGCTGGCAGCCAACGTGGCTCTGGGCCTGTGGATGGTCACGGCTCGGTAGCCACGTCTGCTGGTACCCAACCCCGCCCACGTGGACCGAGACCTGTTCTCTCAGGCTGCGTTGACCATGAAACTGTGAGCCCAGCTGTCTGGGTGACCTAAAGGGACAATGGTTCCACCTGTACGGACCCACAGGAACGTACCTAGAACAGCTGACCTCCACCTTGTTGCCATCGTACTCGCAAAAGCTCACGAGTTCCTGCACCAGCCGCAAGACAGCCACTGTGATCGGGGCCGGAGTCGATGCTAATCGTCTTCCCTCCCCCGTCTTCACGGTTTATGTCTGGGTTTTAACATCATTAGACAGCGTTTGTCGGGAATGGAATGACCACCCCCCCCACACGCCGTTAAAAAAAGGGGTTTTATTATATCACTAAATGCATGTTTTAACATCACTGTTGGGACAGAAAATGAGGTTCATCAGGTTTAATGTTGTGTCTGATTCATCCGGTGGCGTCAAGTGTGCGTTGGTGCATTGTGAGTAAAGTGTAATTTTCATTTTTATGGCCTCCAGAACTTGTTTATGAGCTCTGAGGAATAAAGAAGTCATTATCCTGATCACCAGTACAGTCAGTGTTAGTAGTGTTTTGCACCTGTTAGCCTGTTAGCATTTACCCATGCTAGTGTCTTGTTTTAAAAAAAGTAAGTGCAGTGGAATCACATTATTTCCCATTACATGGATCCGGAAACATGATGCTGGGGCATGAAAGCTACTCAACCCGACTGTCTGCTAGACAGACAGACCGTGTTCCTCTTCTAAATTTATACCTTACATATTCTTAGCACATTGTTGTAGATGCTAAACTGCAGTCATCATTTTGTGTGTGCGCGCGTGTGTGTGTGTGTGTGTGTGTGTGTAGGAGACACTAAATGACAGGTGGTAATTTAAAGGGTGTTTCCCACAGACGTATAAATACTGAACAACCTCCAGTGTAGCCAGAGGTGTGTTTACCGCCCAGCAGCAGACACCTCTGTCAGCAGCTTCCAAGTTGTTGTTTTTTTTTTTTTCTTTATCATTGAATAATTAGGTAGGATTAGACCCTGCTGCAGCAAGTGTGTTTGTGGGTGGGTGTGTGTGTGTGTGTGCTCAGTGTTTGTGGTCAGAAAGCCCCATGGCAGCCTGGGGAGCGGGGGAGGCTCTCCTGTTGTTCATTCAGACACTTGTTTGAGCTGGACGATAAAGAAGAACAGAAACCAGAATCACAGATTCAGGAAGTTGGACGACAGATGTCCTGGTGGGAGCTGCTTCGTGCTAACGTTAGCTTAAAACACAGCTGATGCTAATGCCAATGTCAGCAGTTTGGGAACATTTCAGTGTGTTCCATGGTGCTCCTTCAGTGAAACCATGAGGATGAATACTTCCCCAGGAGGCCATGAATGTCTGCATAAATTCTTGAACACGAGGGAAAAGGAACACAGTGACTGGATTATCCTCTGGAGACTGGTAAATCTGTAATCTGCAGCCGAGGAAATATAGAAACTAAAATAGCCCTCAGAGCCTAGCAGCTCATTCCCCCACATACTGTGACTTCCACCTCTAGGATAGTGTTGATAGGCAGTGGTGATACGAGGTTTCGTAACATAGCAGAGTGATTTATAATGAAAGCCGCCTGGCTTTTGATCTTTGGATGAAAGGTCAACGCCCCCTTGGAATTCAAAACTTCACCGAAATGTAATCATCTTTAACTTACCATTGCCATTTTCTGAAAATTCCATTAAAATCTGTCGATAACGTTTCCAGTTTTTTGCTAACAGGAGCTTGAGAACTACCTCCCCTGACGGGGGTGATTCTAAAAGATGCAGCACGTTGGATGCCGAGGGTTCAGAACCCACTCCTCAGGCTGCCTCTCCCCCCAGGCAGACAGCAGCCTTCACCGGGGCAAGCGAGAACCCAGGGGAGGCCGTCTACCTGGTAGGTTAACAAAAAACCCGACCGGATTGCAGCACTCAAGGTTTCCAATACCCCTGGGGAAGTTTCTACTCTCGTCCTGGATGAGGTTGCAAAAAAAACCAGGAAGTGAGGTTGTGGGGAACAATCGCAGCGTGGTCTGATTGATAAACGGGTGTTTCCTGGAGGGCAGGAAGTCTTGCCTATATATGGACTGTGTGGCCGACGCCCCATGATGAGCACATGTTGCTGTAGCTTCTGCCGAGGTGGTGCTGGTGGTGCTGGTTCTGGTGGGGGTTTCGGGGGGGGTTGGAGATCAACCAGGAGCTGCCCCAGTGTCTCCCCCTCACTGGTCCCACAGCCGCCAACGCCGCGGTCAGATGAATGGGCTGTAATCAGGCACGAGCAGCTCTGATGCTGTTCCGGTTCACTGTCTGATCTGATGAATGTTCCTAACTCCACTTGGTTTTACACACACACACACACACACACACACACACACACACACACACACACACACACACACACACACAGAGATAATGGGTTTTTTTAGTTAGTGTCTGCATGAAATCACCACTGCGAAGTCTTGTGTCCTAGATGGAAGGAGGGAGGGAGGGAGGAGAGGAGGAGTGTTGAGGGGGGAGAGGAGAGGAGGAGTGTTGAGGGGGGAGAGGAGGGGAGGGAGGGGAGGGAGGGGAGGGAGGAACAGTTAGAAGAGCCGGGCTGAAGTTGACAGTTGCTACAGTTGAATGGGAGCAGCAGAGCCACTGACTGGGCCAACTGGGAGCAGACCAGATCTGAGAAGAAGATGCTTTTGCAGTGGATTTTCTCAGTGTGATTAAATCTGTCTGATCATTTCCTGTTTGTGTCCTCTAGTCCAACCTGCTGAGATATTTAGGTAATTTTTAATTTTGCACACGTGCGTGAGACCCTGCAGCCATGGAACTGGAGCATTTAGGAGGCGGCGCTGGGAAACCGGAGAAGAGCAACACTCGCCTTTACAAGATAGCGCTGGCCATTTGTGTGTGTCTGTGCGCCGTTCTGCTGCTGGCGCTCATCGTGGGTAAGACACGCACACACAAACACGCACAGTCCTGAAGATCACGTACAGAAGACGCTGGTGTGGTTGAAGGTCCATGTGGGGACTATTTTTGGGTGATATAAGGTTTCAAAAACACTCACGCGGTACCCGAACCCCTCAGAAAACCGGGTCAGAGCTAGAGCAGCTCGGTGGCGTGTCTGTAGGTAAACTAGAGGAGAACACAACGCAAAGTGTGAATTTAGCTGGGTTTTTTCAGTTCAGGACTCCTCATTCACATCTGCAGTTCAGACATGCTGGATCTGCTGCAGCTTCCTGTATTTGTCTTTGTTGAACACGGTGGTTTTTAGATCTCAGCAGGGTGGTTGTGGGTTTGACTCCCGCCTGGTTTGCGCTCTGGTTTTCCACTACAGAATCCTGTTGGGTGTGAGGACTGGGGACCCGTGAAGGATGCATTCTGCCCAAAATTCACAAAATACTTAACCCAGCCTAAAACAGCTAGCTCAGATTAGCATATGGAGCAGAAGCAAGGAGATCTTTTCAACTAGCATGTTTGAAAACCCTTGGCATTCTACCGGTGCTGGTGTTTAGCTCATATGGGACCACACCCTCCTCCTATGGAAAACCACCTCTGGTTGCAGCCGTCTGGAAGAGGAGACACAAAGAAAGACTTGTTTATTTTGTCATGCTCATCGTGAGAACCTTGCTGACGGTGCCACAGGTGCATCGAAAGGAGTGTTTAGATCCTCAACGGCGTCGCGCTTGAGCCGCTCCACCGCACGAGACCCGGGCCAGACATGACGGTGCAGCTTGGCCACGCTCCGCTCGCCCGTTCACAATGGGGATTTGGCTGCTAAATCTGTCAGAGCTTGCCCACAGATGTGCGGAGCCTCTGTCCGCCCCCGGATCCACATCTGAGCTGAGGCTCCTTCCCACACGCGTGAGGCCGCCAGGCTCTCATTCACCTTCTAGGCTGGGAAGTGAACGAGTAAACCTGTGGTCACCCAGAGAGGAGTGTAAACAATGGCTGGCTCTATTCTGCCTTCTTGCGGTGGTCTGATTGCCGTTATTAGAAGCATGTGATGTAATTATGGCAGACAGCCCAGCTGAAGCGAGCCACATCTATACTTTAGTCAGGGTCTGCTTAGAATCTAAGGTAGGGTTACATAAATAAAGCTGGCCAAACGCTCTTAAATGGAGGCGACGCGGTGCTACGATGGCCGTCGCCGGCCGAGCTGTTGACTGTTTTTGTGAAGCGCTCCAGCTGTATCAACTGCACTTTGGTCCGTGCCCGTCCAGGTCAGGGGTCAGCGACCCGTGGCCCGGAGCCACACGCGTCCTGTTTCTTCCCTATGCTGTGGGATAGGGTTAGAGACCTTCTATGTGGCTTTTTTTAGTTCAAAATGTGTTTGTTACAAAAATAAAATTCTCTGTTTTCTAAGCAACACAAAGTGGTTGTTTGTGCTCAGCGTAGAGTAAAAAAAACAAACAAACAATACATGCAGCGTTATCTTCATTTGAGGAGTCAACGAACAGTTGGGGCTCCCAGGATTCTCTTTTCTGTGGAAACCGGGTCCGGATGGCTCTCTGAGCGTTTGGAGGTTGCAGACCCCTGGTCCAGAAGCTCGTGACAGCTTTTGTATCTGCACGCTTTGAACAGGCATCAGCAGGACAGAAGGACCCGCTGTCCTGCTGATGCGCCCTGTTGATCTACGGTCTAGTTCCTCTGGTTTCTCCACCCTCTTCACGCAAACACGTGTGGGAATATCGATCGTTCTCCTGAGGTTGTTGGAGGATGTGCTGAAAGAGCAGCTCCTGTTTGTTTGAATTATGTAAACACTGACATTCTACCACTTCTCCCCCCGTCTTTCCTCTTCTAGTGTCTCAGAAATCCGGCCAGGAGGAGTTCTGTCTGAGCCCGGAATGTATCGAGGCAGGTGAGGAGCCGTCGCAGGCTGTCCCTCCGGGTCCTTTTTCTCTGCTTACTGGGAGCTACGTTTTATTGTTGTCTCCTTTCAGCCGGGTCCATTCTCAGCAAAATAGACCCATCCGTTAACCCCTGCGACGACTTCTACACGTTCGCCTGTGGCGGCTGGATAAAGGAGAACCCCATTCCTGAAGATTCCTCCTCCTATGGGATCTACCCATGGCTGCGGCAGGAAGTAGACATCCGTCTCAAAGGTGTTTGCTCACACCTGGCACGTGTTTGCATGTATTTAAGTCTGAGTGTTTCCATGTCCTCCGATGAGAAGAAAGTTTTGCTTGACATTACTTCTAGCCTCAGTTCTTCTTGTTTGGAATGTTCGGTCTAAACCACAGGAGAAAATCCCTCAAGCGTAGCCAAGGGCTTACAGTCACGAGCACAATCTCCCTCAGTTGTTCATGGATAACTTACCAACAGTCTGTGTGTGTGTGTGTGTGCGTGTGTGTGTAACAGCATCGTTACGGCAACCACTTCCACTACTCTATCCAGTTGAAAATCAGTCACCTGACACCAGGCTCAAGGAGAAAAGCCTAGAGGAGGCACTCCGCAGGGGAAACCTGTTATTTCAAAAGAACATCAGAACATCTTTCTGGTTTAAATTCCGGCCAAGGTCAACAGAATGGTCAACGGGGAAATGGCTCATGTGGTTGATGCTTGAATGAGGAGCAGCCTGGTTGAAAGTATACCGTCCTCTCTGTCAGAACTGTTGGAAGCGCCTGCAGATGCAGCAGAGCTGGAGGCTGTCGGAAAAGCCAAGGTCCTCTACCGTTCCTGCATGAACGAAAGTGAGTTCCGGACATAATTTTGCACATTTGCTCAGTGTTTGCGTGACGTTCAAGGTCCGCATTTGTGCAGTAATTCTCCCCTTCCCCCCCCCGTTCAGCTGTACTGGAGAAGTTGGACTCCAAGCCGATGCTGAAGACGCTGAAACAGCCCGAGTTCCGCTGGCCCGTGGTGGGAGACGGGCTCAAAGGGGAGTACCAGTGGTCGGCAGGGCAGTGGAGCCTTCTGAAGACGCTGGCGGACATGAGGAACCTCCACAGTAAGAGCGTCCTGGTTCGCTTGTACGTGTCCCCGGATGACAAAAACTCCTCCCACTACGTCATCAAGGTCAGGCGTCCCCACCCGCTGTCACCTGTGCGGTGCTAGTTTCCTGTAAAGTAAAGTGTGGTTGCTAAGGCGACCCTCCAACAGCAGGCCCACCCTCTCTGTCTCGCTGCAGCTGGACCAGGCGTCTCTGTCTCTGCCCTCCAGGGAGGACTACACCACCAACAGTTCCTCCGCCCAGGCGGTGAGTGTCTGCTTTATGTTTCTGCTCATTAACTCTCCGTGTAAAGTCTCCCACGGGAACTGTTTCCGCCTGTTTAAAGTGATGGATTGCAGCCTGATTTCAGGCACTTCAAACATCAGCAGCTACTGTCGGGAGAAGAGGAATCTTTATTGCTTTTCAGAGGTGAAACGTGGGCAAAAAGATAATCATAGATTTTTTTTTAAGTTGTTTTTTTTAGTTTACTTTTGTTTTGTACTTTTGCTTTTATTGAACTTGGTGTTTGAGGTCTTTTTTTGCAGTTCAGTACAATCTAGTCTGGTCCACTACGAGGCTTGTATGGTAACTTGTGTAATTTTCTCTTTTTCCTCCCTCTTTCTCTCTCGCTCTCTCCCTCCCTCTCTCTGCAGTATCGCGCCGCCTTGCTGAGTTTGATGGTCGATGTCGCCGTCATGCTGGGCGCTCCGGAGAAAGCAGCGCAGGCCCAGATGGAACAAGCTCTGGCTTTTGAGACCAAAATTGCTCATGTAAAGACACCAGGCTAGATGAGCGCAGCATCTGTTCACATCTGGATGACCTCAGTGCCCCTTTGATGCAACTTTACAGTGTAACCGTTAGAATCCTGAATGTCTCTGCAGATTCTGGTTCCGTATGAAAACCGCACCAGTGAGAACATGTACAACAGATATTCCATCTCACGCCTGCATCGCCACATACCAGAGGTGTGTCAACACACACAGAATATTGTTCGCTTGTTAACTGTTTCGCTGACTGACTGAAAAACGTTTTACAGCAGCTGGAGGCCACCTCTTGGTTCAAAGAAGTTGAGTTCATCGTGAACCATATGCTGTCATTAAAACTCTGTTGGCGCTAATGGGACTCTAGTTGTACTCTTGAAGTAATATTTACATTTTGGACCGATGGTGGTGCCAGCCGATACCTCTGTGGGTCACAGACGTTGCTTTAGTTCCAGATGCAAAACAGCTAAAAATCCACAATAGACCTGCACTTCATTAAAGCGTTACAGTTAGCGAATGTATCCCATCAGACCTGAGAAATCGCAGTTTATTCCGCATGTGACTTCAGCTGTGCACGTTTCCTGGTTCTTCCCTCTACAGTTCGATTGGCTGGGTTTCATTAAACGTGTGGTGGAGACCAAAGAAGATAAAAGCCGCTCCATCTCCTCCTCTGAGCACGTCATCGTTCGTGTTCCCCAGTACTTCAAGGACCTTTTCAAACTCATCAACAGCACAGACCCCAGGTACACACACACACACACACACACATGCACACACACACACGTCTGTACTTTCATACAGTACCTCGCTCCTTTTCCTAAACTGATTATGAATCCATCTTCACCTTTAAACACCTGTTTGAAGTTGTGAGGATCAGCTAAAATGTCCCCACTGGGTAATGAAAATCCTATTCTAGTCTTCACTGTGCATCATCATCACCAACAAACTGGACCCTGGAGGTGATGAACTAATTGGACTGCATGTGGGCACCTGATTAATTGCCCCAACCCCCTCTCTCTCCCTCTCTCCCTCTCTCTCCCTATCTCTCC
>CAAE01014768.1:108382-271568 GCA_000180735.1 Tetraodon nigroviridis | reverse complement strand
TTGCCCAACCCCCTCTCTCTCCCTCTCTCTCCCTCTCCCCCTCTCTCTCTCTCTCTCTCAGGATCGTTGCTAACTATGTGCAGTGGAGAACCGTTTTCTCCAGGATCACGTCCCTCAGCCGTCGTTTCCTCTACAGATACCTGGACTTTGCTCGGGTATTGATGGCGCATTGATGCGTTTATAACTCGTATTGATGTCTCTCCACCTCTCTCTGAGCCTTTGTGGTTTCATCTCAGCTGGGTTTTGTTTGTTTCCGGTGCTCTGAGGTTGTCTCCGTCAGATTCCTATAACAGTGATCAGACGGTGTGGAACAATATTTAGCATGACTGCATGTTTTTTTGTGTGGGTGTAAAGAGCCGTCTGGGTGGCTTTAACAACATGCCTGAAGGATGAATTATACTGAAAGAAAAACTGTAGTTAAGACAAATATCAGTGAATGAATCCAGATGAAGGGGCAGAGAACTAAAAATGCATCATCTCCGTCTGAAATCACCAGGTAACTACGGGAACCACCTCACTGACGCCACGCTGGGACAAGTGTGTTAACTTTGTGGAGGGCTCGCTGTCCTACGCCACCGGACGCATTTTTGTCGACAAACACTTCCAGGAGGACAAGAAACTCGTGGTGAGTGCGTTAAAGAGGTGTGACCTTTGCCATGGCCTTTATGTGGATTCCCCTGAAGTCGGCTCTGCTGCGAATGGCTCAGATGGAGGAGCTGATCGAGGGGATTCGCTGGGCCTTCATCGACATTCTGGAGAAGGAGAACGACTGGATGGATCCACCAACGAAAAAGAAAGCAATCGAGAAGGTATTAACAGGATTTTGTACAATTTGGCCGCTAGGGGACAGGAGTGTGTGGACATTGAAACCCAGGGGAGCAAGACGCTGCTCCAGATTTGAACATTTATGGTCAGTGAACCAAGTTAGGTGAAATATTGTGTTGGGTTTTTTTGTTTTTTGTTTTTTTAGGCTCATGCTGTCCTCCCTAAGGTTGGCTACCCTGAGTTTATCTTGAACAACACCTACCTAAACGAAGATCTAAAGAAGGTTAGTGGAGAGTTTTAGCGTCCAAGCTAGCCAGACTCTTTACCCAGCCTGGTGATTCTTGTGACTATTCCAGCTCCAGTTCAGCGAGAAAGACTATTATGGCAACGTGATGCAGACGTTGAAGTTCATTGGTCAGTCCGACCTCGCCTGGCTCCGGAAGACCGTCCCCCGCACTGAGTGAGTGGGCGGGGTTAACCCGCAACACAGCCTCCGCGCGCGCACGCGTGTGTGTGTTTTTGTGTCCTGAAGTCTGTGTGTGTTTGATCTGCAGGTGGTTCACCAACCCAACGACGGTGAACGCCTTCTACAGCTCCTCCACCAACCAGATCAGTGAGCGACACCTGACCGTCACACCTGGGCTCTCGCAGACTGATGGTTTACTGTTTCATGGCGATCTTCTGCTTTAGGATTCCCGGCTGGAGAACTTCAGAAGCCTTTCTTCTGGGGAAAAGAGTATCCGAGGTGAGATTCGACCTTCAGCCATCGGCATCGTGAAACTGCTAGCCTTCTGTGGCTAATTTTGGCTATGTAGACCTGCACTGCTCTCTCTCTCAGTCAGGGTCAAAGGTCAAACCAACGCTGTCATTGACACAGCCAGGATTAAGCTGCTCTGTTGGCTTTTAGAAGCCTCGGACAATTACTGAATTATTTTGTCCTATTTTGCAGATCTTTAAGCTATGGAGCCATCGGTGTGATAGTTGGACACGAGTTGACACACGGCTTCGACAGTAACGGTAGGTGAATGCTACTCCAGTAAAACTGCATCGTGACATTTCTGACGCTGTTTTCGTAACAGGTCGCAAATATGACAGCAACGGCAACCTGGACCAGTGGTGGAGCAACTCGTCCATCACCGCCTTCAGTGAGAAGACCCAGTGCATGATCGACCAGTATAACAGCTACTACTGGGAGAAGGCGGGCTTAAATGTACGAGGAGTAAAAATAGCCTGGAAAAAGATTAAAAGACAGAAAAACTTTTGCCTTTATTTTAGATAATGATAACGACACATGAGCTTCAACGATTTTCCGTAGGTGCGTGGCAAGAGGACGCTAGCAGAAAACATTGCCGACAATGGAGGAATAAGAGAGGCTTTCAGGGTACAGCTTTTTATCTTTATGTTTTTATTTACACTCAATAATAGTTCATTACTGACAAACATGTCTGCAAGTATTGAGATGAAGCAGCAGTTTCTACACCCAAAGCTGCATTTATGTCATTCCGTTAGCATTAGCTCAGCAGTTAAATGTTTTTCAAAGTTCAAACTGTTGCTCGAAGGCAATGTTTGCATCCTGAAGTGCTCAGAGTAAGCTGTGTTTGTGAGCAGGCGTACAGGCGGTGGATCGACACGAGCAGAGGTGGTGCGGAGGAGCTACTGTTGCCAGGAGTCGGACTGAACAACAACCAGCTCTTCTTCTTGAGCTACGCACATGTAAGGTTGAATGACTGTTTTCTTTAGCAACAGCATCTCTGTCGAGTTGTTAATACGTGAAAATGGTTATGTACCGTGACCCACTGGATGTGTTTACAGGTGAGATGTAACTCATATAGACCAGAAACAGCCAGAGAACAGATCCAGAGTGGAGCACACAGCCCACCGAAATTCAGGTAAACAGACCAACACACGTCGGCTAGAAGAGAGCGTGAGCTTAAACACACACACACACACACACACACACATGCACGAAAAGCTGTTTGGGTAAACTTGGACTGATCTGAACATTTTAGCTCAGATTACACATACACATCATATACAAGAGAGGAATGAATAAAACAACATTGAAGTTAATCATTCGTTTCCGAGCGCTCCGGGCTGATCCTTTACCACCTCCGTCGCCCTGCAGAGTCATCGGAGCGATGAGCAACTATGAAGAGTTCTGGAAAGCCTTTGGCTGCCCTGCGTCATCAGTTATGAACCGCGGTGCTCAGTCGTGCCGGGTGTGGTGACCTCCAGGGTCACCCTCTGGACTGTAGCAAGGCATAGGCTCAGTTTACATGATGTGGGAAACAGCGGCCCCTAGCGTTGTAGGATGGAGTCAAAGCCGGTTTCTTAAGTTGGCTTTTTATGCTCTTTATGCAACAAACCTGTAATTTAACTCCTTGAGTTGTTTTCAGGAGTTAAATAAATAATTTTATTACATGAACACATTTATATCTGTTATTAGGATGAAAGCACACACGATACATTAATTGTAAAATAAATATTTTTCCTGTTTACGATGTTGTAAGATGTGCTATCGCTCTAAAATCAATATCTGTATTTATTCTTGGGCTGGCAGGTGATGATTCAAAAAATAGGTTTTTATTTATCCTAAATTCTTCCGTCATGTTGGTACTCTTCCTGTTACCTTTCCACTTTTTCCGTCTTCGTCCTCGTCCTGCGGTTAGCTCGAGGTGGCAGACGCTGGCGGGATTCCCTCGTTTATCCGCTCGCGTGTTACCTCGCGTAGCTTTTGGTGCTGATGGTGGGAACAATTTTAGCTCCTGACAGTCCGAGTTGTTGCACTGGGAATAATGGCTAAATTAATCCGCTGAGGCGTCTCCGCCCGACGTCCTGGACAGTATTTCTGCTGATGGGTGGTATTGAAAATACCTCTAGTTCAGACTTTGCAGTCACAGACTGCACTTGCAAATTACCTGTCATATCTTAAAATCATCCATCAGTCTGATGAATAGTCTTGTACAAATTTACAAGACAGTGATGAATTATTCAAATGATCATTTAAAGATCAACGTTTCTCTCTCTTTTTTAGTGTTCCTTGTGAGTTTGTGCTTAACAATCAACATTTAGAGCTTCAAATGTCAAAACTAATTCCCCCAAAAATCTATTTCTCCCTATATTGGATATTTGTCCTCGTTGTTACGGTAACATGCCTGCCTGTTTCTCTTCCTTGGTTTTAATAAAGTTCTCTAACATTACGTAACCCTGCTGTGATTGATGAGCCAGGAAATGCGTATGGATGTTGAACGAGGTGAAATGATCAGGATTACATTTCCAATCCTGTTATTGATTCTGTTTTTTCTCCTCCGGAGCTGTTGTTACAGACATACACACCATATCCCATTCACATTTGTCAGTGGTTTCCATGGCAACTTGCTCTCTTTTCTTAAATCAGCCTGTGTCGTGTGTGTGTGTGTGTGTGTGTGTGAGGGGCTGTCAGGCAGGGGGTAATGTTAATGATTTGTATCTGTGGCAACACCGACGGCCTCTTATCAATGTGGACACACGGTCTGTAATGAGGGTGTGTGTCCGTGTGATGAGGACACACTGACATGCTGTTTGAAAAAAAAAAAACTGAGCAGGTCAGATTAGGCATCTCAACGATGGCCTTTTCTTTTTTTGCCATGAAGAAATTTGGGTGGTTCCTTTTGTGCCAGCGTTTGACCTCGGTGTTACCGTGGTGAATATTCTGTGCTGCAAGCTAAAAGTTTTAATAATTTAGCATGGTAGCTAGTAGTTTTACTCATTATCTCTGTGCTTTAACTGGATGAGAACTAAATATTCCTGGTTGCTGGGTAAAACGATTCTTCAAAAGACAGTTTTATTCTGGACAACATTTTTAAACCGATGTAATCCTGTATTAAATAAGGTAAATTGTTAACATTAGCTGTTATGATGTTAATTAATGGATCCATAAAGTTGTTGTGCTTTGAAATATTTAGATAATGGCAGCACTTTTTGTCCCATTAAAATGATCCCAGCAAGCGTTGAAGTATTTAAGCTTCCCATCACGTAAAACTGGTCCATTAGTGTCTTTGGTTGGAAGCGAATCCATAGCAACTGCATGAGCGCGCCATCGTGACCCCATTATGATTAGCATACTGCTATAATTCACATTGATTCTGAAGTGAGACGAGGCCTTTTTCAGAACATTGATATTGACCGTCCGTCCTCCTCAGTCCCCTGCAGACATGCTGTTGTATTGTAGCGACCACCATTAGCATTCTGTTACTGCACTATAATTATCTTTTTTTTTTTGCTCCTCTAATCATGAAAAAAAAAAACGAATGAGTTTATCTCGCCTTTTTTTTTTCCTTTAGCAGTTTGTCAACTAATAACGAGGCTGAAAAGTTAGCATTTACGTGTTGATCCTCCTCCACCCGTGCATCTCAGCTTCCTACCCCAGAGATGGGTAACTTTATTTCAGGTCCTGTATTGATGGGGTCTCATCATCGCTCAGATTCAATTTACCTGTCCATCAGGTGAAAATGGCCTCTTCCTGACATCACTCTGACATTTAGTAAATCAGGTTTTCCCCGGCCGTGCTGATGTCACGGTGCCTCCCCCTGGTCCCCTTTATGACCTGTGACGCAAACGCTTTATCTTCCCAACCTGTGTTTCCTCCTGATACCGTTGTCCAGAGGATCTGAGCAAACGTTCTCTCCGCATCGGTCTCCGTTTCCAGGCCTGTGTCCGTAATCAAATCTCTAGCTCCTCAGCAGGCCGCGGAGGCCACTTTGCTCCGCTGCTCATCTGGCGTCTCAACTGGCAACCTCCGTCCTCCATCACAGGACTGCTCGCGAGCTTCCATCCCTTCTGCCCGCCTCACTTAATGTCCAAATGACATTCAAAGAAACGTGGACCAGGAAGAAAATGGAGCCAGAGGACTGAAGGAGGTGGAGAAATGTCAAAATCGATCCAGAGACCCAGCAGATCATATCGTTGCCTTGGTAACCGAACGTTTGATGGCACATTAGGGCCAGAGAGAAGCTGTCAATCAGTGGGTTCAACTCTGTTGCAATCTGCATCTGCCACGACGCTCACCATCGCCCTGTAGAAGGGAAAATAAATAATAGAGGAGAGGGGAGGGGTGGAAACGAAAGGGTGGACCCCACCAAAACGGACGAGTTAGAAGGGGAAGATGAAGCGGAGATGAGGTAAATGGAAGAGCGACCCAGCTCAGTCTGTACTCTCCTTCATCATCCATCCATCTTCATCCCCGCTGCGTCCCTGTGGCACCCTCCCGGGCACCCCTCCACCCCACCCTCTCCAAGCCCACGTGCAAAAAATAGCCCCTCCATTCATCTCCCACCTCTTCCACACGTTCGGACTCCTTATCAATCCTTTAACGACACTAATTAGCACACTGTTATCAGGAAACTGCCCCTCACCCCCCACAGTCATTCAATTTCCACTCCCGCGCTTCCTGCCCAGGGGAGATGCAGTGACAGCCATTTGTTCTGCACTCGTCTGTCACAGGCCTGCTAATGGGGACCCAAGTGTAATTACTCTTGATCTGAATTATGGATTAGAACCTGCAGAGGTCCGCGAACACAGGCTCGGATACGTCAAGAGTTCAGCGGGTCTCCAGCAGATCCCAGACACACAGGAGGGATCACACCTCCCACCTGGCCTGGGAACACTTTGGGGACGCTTCTTTCTCCAGAGATTGGTGCTAATCCCAGATTTAGGGATCTGATCTGTTCTCTACTCGTAATTTCTGACATCTAAAAGATGTTCAAACAATCTCAACTCCAGGGTTTGGGTTCAAAACACAGGGAGTGTGATGTGATATTTCAGACTCAGAGTGTGTGTGTCTGTGTGTGTGTGAAGCAGCGTTGTGCCAGCAGCAGATTGAGAGTCAGCAGGTGTGTGTCTGCAGCGAATATGTGATCACACCTGTGTCTATGGCCTTTTTTACTAAGGGGAGGGGGAGGGGTGGTATCACCATTGCCATGGGAACCCAGGTCTGGTCAAATCAAAAAAGTGTGGTTACCATGGTGACTTGGCTCACAACAGTTGGGATGCTTCATGCATCTGCAGCGCGGTGTGTGTGCGCGATGGCACGTCTGGATAGAAAAAACACGATCAATCTAACTTTTTAAAGTCACATCTTTACCAAAGTCTCTGTACTGCAGGACAATAAAAAGTCATATATTCCCCATGTCAACCCAGAAATTACTTCATAATTTAATATCGTTCATCTATGGGGTTTGCTTTTTTACAATAAACACGACACTGGGTGCGTTTGATTCTCTGCTGTGGAACGGCGAGGGGCGGGGTCAGGAGTGCGGTGCGCGGAGAGAGAGAGAGGGAGAGGAGGGGAGGAAGGGAGGGGAGTGATGGAGCAGTCTCCCCTCTGAGGAGCTCAGTCGCTGCTGGCTGGGCAGCCCGGTGGAGGACGTCCGGGGTGGCCCGTCAGACCTCCGGGGAACGATGAGAGGAGGACACCGGCGACAGGGAGCCCTCCGCAGAGGAAACGCAGACCACCCCGCGCTGATCCGACACGTGCGGCTCCCCGCCAGCCCAGCGACCCGGCATGACGTGCGGTGATGCGGGGTGGAGCTGGAGGAAGATCTCTGCTCCCAGATGAGCTCCGTCATCAGCGGGTCGCCCCCACCCTCTTCCCCGTGCTGAGGTATGTGCAGCCCGGCTTCGCTTCTGTTCCCGAGGCGGAGCACAGCCCTCCTGCTGATTAAAGCTGTTTTCATGCATATTTGCACCCTTCCAGCAGATGAGCGTTCCCCGCGGGGGACAGCGGCGCACCTGACCGGAGCGGAGTCGGATTCTCCCCGCCGGTGACCTCCTGCTCTGGGGACAAAGCGGCCCAGCGCCACTAATGCGCCCGGGGGGACCTGATGCTCGGCGGCGCCCCGGGGCTTTCCGCTGGGTGGCAGAGTCCGGAGCCGCGGCCGCGCGCTAGGATGCTGCGCCAGGTGTTGCACGCGGGCCTGAGGACGTCGTTCCACGCGCTGGGGCGGTTCGTGGCGAGCCACCCGGTGTTCTTCGCCTCGGCGCCCGTCCTCCTGTCCATCCTGCTGGGGGCCAGTTTCAGCCGGTACCGCGTGGAGGAGGACGTGGAGAGCCTGCTCGCACCCAAGCACAGCCTGGCTAAAATCGAAGGGAACCTGGTGGAGAGCCTGTTCCCCGTCAACCGCTCCAAACACGCGCTCTACTCCGACCTGCAGACACGCGGCCGCTACGGCCGCGTCATCGTCACCGCCGCCAAGGGCAGCGTGCTGGACCCGGCGCACCTGGACACCATACTCACGGTACATGATTCAACTTTTTGCTTGGCCGCCATGCACTGGGTGAGTTTTAGACAGAGCAAATTATTTTAACCTAACTCACATCGCGAAATTTGTCGAAGAGACTCGTTTTGTCGCCGGTCACTTTTGTTTGCGCACCAACGGTAGCCGACAAGATCCAGAGGTATTTAGCTCACCTGGTTAGCTGCTGTTAACGTCTCACCTTTAGCTTTGCCTTTTTAAACCGAAGGTAAATGCTCTTTTACAACCGTGTGCAACCTCACATGTGCAACCTCCAACTTTCCAGTCAAGGCATGAGGAGTGAGGATAAAGGTCATTACCCACCGGCCAGAACACACACACACCACACACACATTATGCAGCTTTGTCGTCTTCAGGTATGGCCATCGATCGTCACTGAGCAGAAGCAGTCCCCCCAGCGAACCCTGCAGCTATGAACACAGGGTTTTATTTACAGAGCTCAGAAGCTTCCATCTAATTAGTAAAACTGAGTAACGAGCTTCAGCAGCAGCACATGGAGCAGGTAAATCATCTGAGGCGCGGGTCAGTTACAGTCCACGCCATCTGAACAGCAGCTCAGCTCTCACATCTCCGCCTGAAACAGCAGGTCTTTGTCTCTCCTGCAGTCTTCCACTGGCGAAGGAACAGAAAACTTCTCCTCCTCGCTTTCAGAGAGATGTGCTTTCTTTTGTTGCTAGAAATAGCTTGAAGGAAGGTCTGAGACAGAGAATGAAGCAGGGGAACAGATGCAGATGGAAATGCTGTTCTGGCCTAAATGTTGATCTTAACCAGCAGGGTTTTTTTGTTTTATCTTCTGCTGAGATCCTTCAATTAAGCGACTTGCATGGCTAACACGCGTTAACTGCTGCTGGGCTGGAAGCAGCACATGTGGACCGTGCCAACCATCAGCAACAGCGTTCCCTCGCTGAGGATGGGGCCATGGTTGCACCAGGAGAGAGAATTGAACCATCCCCTTGAAAAATGACACACTAAAAATGGTGTATTGACTCCATATCGACTCAGCTGGTCGCTACGCCGTCAGGAAAACTGATGAGACGTCACCAACCAGCAGCAATCGAGAACGAAATATGTCAACTCGCTCTGATGGCGGGAAGAAGCTCTGTGGCAGCTTTGTGTCTCTCCACTGTGGTGGGCAATGGCATCAGGGTTTGTTGCTTGGTAACCAGCAGTCTGGATGCTGGTGCTGCAGTTGTCTCAGGAGAAAAGGTGCATCCCCGCCCTCAATCTAAGGTATCTCCCAGACTAGCCAGCTTGGAGAATCACGCACATGTTCCTGTTGGAGGTCATCAGCACCGGCTTATTTCTCCTTTTCTTCTTTCTCTTTTTGAACAGCTCCACTCTCAAATCTACCAAATGCAGGTGACGGTTCCAACCTCCACCTTCAACTACTCCTTCTCCTACCTCTGTCTCCACGATGAGAAAAACGTCTGCATCATCGACGACATCATCCGGGCCATGGAGGAGATCCAACTGGCCCGCAGCTCCAACCGCTCGGCGCCGGCGCTGCATTATCCAATCACGCGGCTGACGGACGGGCGGCAGGCGTACATCGGCCATCAGCTGGGCGGCGTGCAGGGCTGGGGTCCCGGCGGATCGGTGCACGGGCCGCGTGCCGGCGCCAGGGGAGAAGGGGTGCGTTCAGCTCGCGCGCTGCAGCTCACATACTACCTCCAAGGGCGCGGTGAGCTGATGGACCGCGTGGCCAGCCAATGGGAAAAGGCCTTCTGCACGGAGCTGCAGCACTTTGCTGCGCTGCACCCCAAGCTGGGCTTGTACCCCTCCACCTCCTCTTCCTTGAAGACAGACTTCCAGTTCTCCTCCGTGCTGGCACGCCGGCCGCTCCTGGCCAGTCTGGGCCTGTGTGGCGTCCTGGCGGTCCTGTGCTGCTCCATGAGGGACTGTGTGAGGTCCAAACCCTGGCTGGGGCTGCTGGCGCTGCTGTCAGTCACGCTCTCTGGCCTGACTGCTGCTGGGATACTCAACCTGACCGGGGCCACCTACAACTCCACCTACCTGGGCATCCCCTTCGTCATGCTCGGTAGGTCTGACTCAGGTCCGTCATACCAAACATTCAGCAGCAAAGCAGAAGACCACAGAATGTGTTTTTGATACGTTTTAAATAATCTGACAGCGATTTAGATGAAACAACATGTCCTAATTCAGTCGGTAATTGACATATTCTGAAACGTTCAGACAGACAGGGTTAGAACAGTTCCATGGTAGAACCTTTATTTCACAGCTGGGGGGGGCATGAGGTAGCAGGGCTGGAGAACTACCAGAAATCTGATTACAGTAATGTGTTTTACTGCACTTACTGCTGTACTTACTGCATTAAAATCAGACATTATTCTTTAGCTTAGCGTGACCCACATCGTCGCAGACTAGCGTGAACTTTATGTGCTTTGCAGAGAGTTTTGTTCCGTCTGTGAGTCTGTAGTTGGAGATTAGTCACTGGTTTCATCCTTGTTGTCTAATTCATCCCCTTTCCAAACCACATTTCACCACCGTTGTTTCATAAAAAGCTGCTTCAAGCAGCGAGAGCCACATAAACTGCTAGCTTTTCATGTAAATACGTCCGCCACCGGTTGTTGCTGTGTACATTATCGCAGTGTAATTTTAATGTTTGAAGAAAATTTGAAGTTACTTAGTAAATACCAAGTACAAATACTCATAATACTACTAGTAAAAGCTGCTTATATTGTCTCTTTCCTCAAGGAATGTGATGAGTAATCTAATAATTGCCTGGTGTTCTTTCTTATCATCTGGGCTGCTCAGTTTTTCAGGTTCTGCTCTGACTCACTGGTCGTAAATTGCGAAAGTCCATATTTTTATTAAGCAGAGAAATAAATGGAACTCGGTGCTAGCAGCAGCGCTGATGCATAGCTCTGGGAGAAGCTAAAGCATCATTTTTAAGGAATGTTGGTGTCCGTGTCTCTGAGGGAGCATCCTGCAAACCTGGAGGTGATAGTCTGTGACGTAGATGAGAGGTAATTGTACCCAAACGAGGGTGACAGGGTTTAAAACGCCACTGAGCAGGAGAAAGAAAATTAGGTAAATAAGTGGTGGGCAGGCAGGAGGATGGGTGGGAGGATGTGTGAAAAGAGAAAAATGTGGCTACAGAGCAAAGGAATATAGAACAAATATTGAGATCTTAGTTTCAGAGAAACAAAGACCAATATTAGAGAGGAGGCTGTGAATGAAGGCGTCTGTGGGGCAGGACTGTCCTTTTAACACCGAAAACAGTGATGGTCCTTGGACTGGTTTTTTACCTAAGCCCTTTCCTGTTGAGGTTTTTTTTTATTGCTAACATCTATTTTATACAGCAGCTATAATGTCAAGGAAGAGAAGTCGTCCTTATTTTGTAGGTTTGGTATCAAATATTGATGTTTTACCTTTTTTTCTTCCATAAATGGACACCAGTTTGGACCAATATCAAACTTTCTGGCCATGTGTTGTCCTTTAGCTCTTATCCCCTCTCACAACGTTAACCTGTCAGCTTTCATCAGTTTCAGTTCCTCTAATTATCCCACCTACACACAGACACACACACAGAGTCACACACAGATCTCCACCCACGCCTGAAGTATCGGTACACTCTGCTTTTGCTGAGGTGTTCAACATTTACCACAGTGGGGTCACTGAAGCGAAGGGGACACGCATGTCGCCGGGGAGTCGCTGGTGCCATGGTAACCACTGAAAAAGACAGCATTCAAACCAACTGCTGCTACATGCATGCGCTGTATGTAACCCCTGACAGGTGATGAGCGCATGTCAGTCAAGAATATATCTCATTTGATGATGACTAAAATTCCATTGTGACCACATTTGGCTTTCGAGGGAAAGGGAAGCCCGTTAGACCACAGCTCTAATAAGCTACAAAAGAAACCCGCTAACCTCAATTAGCAGGTCAAAGCTGAACCCACTCTTCGGGGAGTTTGCGTTATCTCCTCTTTTATCCTCCCATTTGTTCGGTCGGTTGTTATCCCAGAAGCACAGAAAGTTCTTGCAGAAGCTCCCAGGCTTCTTTGTCATCTGGCAACAATCATTTAAATGCAATGGTATTTCTGGAGGAGCGTCTGTCCTTCCTCCGGTTTGTTGCTCACCTTCCTCTTCTCCACCAGGTCACGGGCTCTTCGGCTCCTTCGAGATGCTGTCGTCCTGGAGGCGGACCCGTGAGGACCAGCACGTGAAGGAGCGCATGGCCAGCGTGTTTGAGGACGTGATGCTGCGCTTCTCCGGCTCCACCTTGATCCACCTGTTGACGCTGGGTCTGGCTGCTTCGCCTCTCACCAACATGGAGGCGGTGCGGCTCTTCTGCCGGACCGCCTCCTTGGCTGTCACCATCAGCTACATTTACATGCTTTCCTTCTACGGTTCCTGCCTGGTCTTCACCGGGTACTTGGAGACCGGGTATAGGCACGGCTGCTTCTGCCGCCGGGTCCCCAAACCGGACCGACTGGACTCTAAACCTGCCTGGTACAGGTGTTTGATGTACACCCGCTACCAGGAGGAAACTCAGAACCACCAACCACACGGCGTTGGCCCTGGCAACGCACCCACCACCAACCTCACTCACACGCACACAACCCACCACCCCGAGGCTCACGGACACGACTGCACGGCTAACTCCACACACCCACAGCCGCCGTCCTCTGCCGGAGAGCCTCACCCTCAGGACTCCCACCTTCTTCTGGGGTGTGTGAGGCACTGCTTCGGAGACTGGATCACCAACACTTACGTCAAACCCTTCGTCGTTCTTCTCTATCTGGTCTACATCTCCTTTGGACTCATGGGCTTCCTCCAGGTGAGGCAAAAATGACCTTCAAATCGCTTTAAACTTCAAAACAAGTTACACAAATGTTAAATGTATTATTTGATGCCAATCAGGTCCAGCATGGATTTAGCCTTCTGAGATCTTAAGCCCAACCCCTTCAAACTGTTAAAGGAGGCATATTTACCTGCTCCAGATTTGTGGATAATATGTTTTTCTTGCCAACAGATCACCCAGGGCTCAGACCCCAGTGCACTGGTTGCCATGGATACAGCAACGGTGTCGTACACCCGTGCCCAGCAGCGGTACTTCAGCTCCTACTCCCCCGTTATAGGATTTTACATCTACGAGAGCGCCCCCTACTGGAACGCGTCGGTGCAGCAGGATCTGCTGGAATACGCCAAAGGCTTCCAGCGAATCAGCTGGCTGGAAGCCTACCTCAACTACCTGTCAGAGCGCAACCAGTCCACCAGCCAACCGCGGGAAAACTTCACCCGGACGCTTCGCCACCTGTTCCTCCGCGAGCCGCAGTTCGCCCACTTTGCCGACGACATCATCTTCGCCGAGCGCGGCCAGGGCGAGGAGCCCGATTTGGCAGCGTCGCGCATCTTTCTGGTGGCCAAGACGACAGAGAACAAGCGGGAGGAGATGTCGGTGCTGCTGGACACTTTGCGGCGCCTGTCCCTAACCTCACGCGTGCGCTTCCTCATCTTCAACCCCTCCTTCGTCTACCTGGACCGCTACGCGACGGCGGTCAGCTCCCCCCTCAGACACTCCCTGCTGGCGGTGCTCTTCCTGCTGGGGCTGTCCTCGCTGGCCGTGGTGGAGCCGCTGGTGTCCGTGTGGCTGGGCCTGACCCTGCTCTCGGTGCAGTTCGGCGTGCTGGGCTTCATGACGCTGTGGGGCGTGGAGCTGGACTGCATGTCGGTGCTGTGCCTGATCTCGGCCTTGGGGCACTCCGCCGACTGCAGCGGCCCCCTCCTCTGCGGCTTCGCCTCGGGCCGGGGCGACAGCAGGACCCGCTGGGTGAGAGTGGCGCTGGAGAGGCACGGCGTCCCCTCCTCTGCAGAGCCTTCACTCTGCTACGGCGCGGCGTTGGTGCCCGTCGGCTCGGTGCGCTCGAACCTCACGCACACGCTGTTTCGCTGCCTCGTGCTCACCGCCGGCTGCTCGGCCTTGCACACGCTCGCTTTTTTGCCCACGCTGCTCACCTTCCTGCCCCCCTCCAAGACGCGGGGACACCGGCCAGAGGGGGAGGGTCCGCGGCAGGCGGTGGAATGTGTAGAGATGAACGACGGCAACACGCGGGTGGTGGACCAGATCACCACCGTCTGACGCCTGAAGCCACCTTTTCAGCTCTTCCCTTCGGTCTCCTTGGTCTTCTGATCGCAGCGTTTGGCTACCACCACTTGTTCACCATATCAAAATGCACAAATCCAAGCGGCAACCATCGCTCTGACTTGAGTATTTCTATTTTAAGGCTTCACAAATAAAGATGAAAATGAAAAAAACGAACAGCTCCTAACCTTGTTTTCACTGGGTTGGGCTCAGCAGAGGTCTGGACGTGGGCCAGTAATTGGCCGTCTGTGCTGGTGCGGTTAGCTGGCTAAACGCGCATTGTTTCCTCTCTTCCGTATAGCGTCCATCTTCACCTCCTTTTCCTGGCTGTTCACCAACAGGCATCCTGTCCTACAGGTCTGGTCCTGCTTCAGGTTTCTGCCTGTTCAAAGCAGCGGTTCCTTCTGCCTCTGGCATCTAAACACAACCTTGCCCGTTAAAATCACCAGTTCTGATCTGGAAATGGTGCGACCCACTTTCTCCGCCATCCATAAATCCATTTGAATGGGAGCGTTTTTCCGCCATTGAAAGAGGACAGAAAGAACCTTGCTGCTTTTGTTCAGCCCTGGTGTGTGTGGGAGTATCTTCTATACCTAATCTATGCTGCTCTGACACCTTAATCAAAGAGGTGCAACAATCCTCAGACTACAACCATCCCTGTGCTCCACACCTCCATCTTTTTTATGCATAGGCGGAGAATTCAATACACATCTTTCCGATGCTAACTAGTCCAGTCGTTTTCCAGTAGAAACAGCCTTGGTTTCCCATCGTGCTGTACATGTTTGTGACCCAACGCAGTGCTTTTCCCCTCTGCTCTTCCTCTTTTCTTCCCAGTCTTCTCCGACCTGGAGATGGACCATTATCCACCGTTGTTGTAAATATGTTGTTTTTCTCTGCAGAGGTGCAAAGAGGGAAGACTCCATTTCAACTGCGTGTGGAAGACGAGCAGTGGCGTGTTTGAACCCAGCCTCGCTCCACTGATCTGGGCCCTGTTTTTGTTGATGAACAAAAGCTGACACCGGATCTCCGGCAGAGGAAACAGCATCTCTGGGCTTCAGCGCCCACTTTCGGTCAGTGCGGATCTCCCTTCTCACACGGATGGAAAAGTCCACGCAGATTGGACACGTTTGAGCCCGGGGCTGCTGTCTGTGGGTTCATTTTGTACTTGACGTCAAGTTCAGTTCCTCAGTTTACCAGCCTGTTTTGTGTGTGTGTGTGTGTGTGTGTGTGTGTGTGTGTGTGTGTGTGTGTGTGTGTGTGTGTGTGTGTGTTTTTACATACGTAGGGCTCTTAGATGCTGTGGAATCCAATATTTTGGTTGTAGTTTCACGTCATGATGGAAAACAGGTTTTGAAGTCACATGTCTTAGGCTGCACTGAGGCCTGGAAAATCAAGGGATTTTAGTGTAAAGGCCCTGGAAATGTGGAAACATGCTGATTTGGACTGGTAGGTAAGCTAGGTGTGAGCAAAATGATGTTGTTTGTTTGGTCGAAGCCTTTGAGAAGGTAAAATTCTGCTCATCAGACTGTTTGAAAAATCTGTATTCATTCTTTACAAAAGTCAAATGCACACACACACACACACACACACACACACACACACACACACACACACACACACACGATAATACTCTGTCCAGGAACTGTCTCGGGGTGTATCCTGTACCACCAGCTGCTGCCCTGCAGTCAAACTGTGATAAGCTCAAAGATGCACTAGACAGATGCTGTGATCTGGACGAAGAATTTAATTTGTACAAAAACAATCCACTATCGGACTATTGTTCATTTGCATCTCTTCCCCTTTTTTGTCCTTTTTTTGTTTTCTGTGTTTGTTCTTGTCTTCTGTCTGCCCCCTCAGGTGAAACCGGTGGTCACATTTCAGAATTTCTCATTTCCTGAGCGCACCACGCCCCTCTCACCCTCAGACTCAGGCATGTGAGCCTGCAGACGATGCTCTCGCACTGGAGGCAGGTGGACACTGGAGGAGCAAGTGAGGACGGAGCAGGAGGTGGAGGAGGAGGAGGAGGGGGAGGGAAGGATAAGTTGCGGTGAAGGAGATGAGCCGAGGTGGTCGTCTGAGGTGGAGTCGGCACCGGAGTGACGACAGCATGTGCTCCGACGTCCAGGAATCCTAACAACTTTCACATCTGCAGATGCTTCTGAAAAGCATCAGGTAAGATCTTCAGCTTGTAGAATCGGTGAAAATCAGGCACTGGGACTTAAAAGCTGCAGGATGTGATTCACTGGGGACAATTTTAGTTTGGATTAGTTTCTGAGTTGCCTCAATGGAAGTTTTCACAGATGAGTGTAACGGGTCCTTTCTGATGATTGATTATTGAAACACAAACATGGAAACGCTCCTAAGGATGGTTTGCCTTCATTTAGCATCACAGTATTAACCCAAAAATGTGGATATTCATTGTAAAAACCAGTTTTTGTGCCGTTGGGCCACCTTTACCGGGACGGTGAGGATCCGGCCCTGCTGCCCTGCTGCTTCTGCCTTGGAAAAGTCATTCATGTCTGGATTTTACTTTCCCTACAGAGACTTCATTTTTAAAAAAAAAATATTTTTATTATTAATATTGTATGGTCCAGCCATTGAGGTGTGGATGTGGTGATGTGTAAACCAATCTGCCGCGCACGCCCCTGCCTGCAGCCAAAGTGCTTGTGTGGACAAAAGCTCGGATAAAGTTTGACTCCCTTCAGAACAGAGACGTTCTGTGTAACCCCACTACCGAAACAGTGATACAGTCTGCTCACACCCCTCCAAAAAACAGTCTGTACACCAGGGGTGGGTGTGGCACATGGGTGGGGGTGGTGCAGGAGCACTGCAAATAGATGTTTCATTTTCATGCAAATGGAGAAACAAAAACGCATTGTCTAATTTGCATTTGTGTCGCTTTTCTTTTTAAAGGAGGATGTTGTGTCCTTGTTGTGGACAGAGACAGAAGTGTCATTTACTTCTTGCTGCTCTCTTTTGGCTGCTGGCTGCTGTCCCGCACACAGGTGACTCAGAGAGAAAGAACAGTCATCTTCTGTATAAAGAAAGATCAGGTTTATGCTGCATCTGGAATGTACAACGAATGCAAACGAGACTGAGCCTAATTCTAACTGCTGAGTTCAAACAGTTGTCAAATGGCAACAGTGAAGTAATGATGTGATAAAAGCTTTAAACTAAAGTTAAGAAGATTCAGATGAGAAATTATATTAAAATAAGAGACCTCCCGGATGAAGCACAAATACATGCGTGCATTTCCTTTTGTGACCACTAGAGGCAGAAGCGCTCCAGTGAAGTGTATATATATGTATATATATATATATATATATATATATATGTATATTTTAATATTTATATCGTACTGCTTGTTATTTTTTTATGTTTTGTTACCTTTCATTTCAAGTCTCAGATCAGAACCTTGGATATTTCTTGGGAGACACTAAAGCCGTGTTGAATGGCTGTCAGGACCACTGGACCCTGCAGGTCCCCATGCCAACACTGTTTCAGATCAGCGTGTGTGTGGACGTGCGCGTGGTCGCCCCTGGACCCTGGGTGGCCTTCTCCTACAGCCTAGTCTACTCGCTCAGTCCGGCGCTCGGTCTTGAGGGGGACGAGCAGGCTCTGTACGGGTGGCTGCTGGGGGTCCGGCACAGGTTTCCTGTCCGCCTGTCCCTGACAGACTGGCACCGGGTGTGTCTGAGGAGGGACGTCCAGCGCAACCTGTTCAGCCTGGAGGTCAGACCCAGAAACCGAGGTTCAGTTTGATCCAGCCAACAAGGTCCTAAACTCTGTCCAACGTCTGGACCTGCCAGGTCGACGGGCTAATGGTGTCGGAGCGGACCGTCATCGCTCAGGCCATCCCCGCCTCCGGCTCCCTGTGGCTGGGCTGCCGGTCCCCGGCACGTGCGTGGGGACCGGCCCCGGGGGGAGTGGAGCTGTACCTGTTCCGCATGTGGGCAGACCTGAGCAGTCACGGCCCGTGTGAGGACGGCGCCCTGATTGGCTGGAACGCGCAGTACTGGGGCCTGACCAGCGCCACAGCCATGCAGAGAGACCCCGACCTTCAGTGTGGTGAGACGGATCTTCTGTCCCTACGTGGCATTCCTGGTGTTTGCTAACGCTAACCTTTACCGTTTTAGCATCCTCAGCTTTAGCAGGACGGTCGCGCACTGCTGAAAGTGGTGAGAATCACCTCTAGAGAACTTCAGTAAAGAGAAGAGCCGCTCCTTTCCTTATCCACTCGCTTTGCTCGTCTCTCCTCGAAGTCCTGCCAACGACCTTGAGCCCTGCAGCGATCACCTGGAGTCCCGCTGGGAAGCCCGTCAGTCACATGACCACTCAGACAGGCAAGTGACGCAAAAACCGAGATCTTCAGTCCTGCTTGTTGTTGCTGAAGTTAGCGTATGTTTGCTTGATGGTTTCAGGCTCCTCCTCCTCCTCCCCCTCCTCCTCCTCCTCCTCCTCCTCCTCCTCAGTGATCTGTGACATCAGCCAGCTGTGCTCCAGCAAAGGTCACGAGCGTTCACCTGTTGACCTGCTGACTCTGACACCAGGATTTTGTTGTCTCACTTGTTTCCGTCCCTCGTGTGTCTCTGCAGATGCGTATTTTTGGATGGTCCTGAGAGTGGAGGCTGCTGGAGACGAGGCTGAGGAAGACGTTCAAAGCCTGGTGAGAGACCAAGACCTGGGATCTCTTTGAATGCTCACTCCACTGTCACATTTCTGACTTCAGTTTGGATTTTTTTTACTCAACCAACATAAAAAACAAACAAACAAACATATATCAGATTTTAAACCAGAAAAAAAAAGAAACCTTTTCCAAACTAAAGACTTGAAGGGAGCAGAGCGAAGGTCACAGAGGTCACCTGGGTGCTCAGTCTCACGTCTCGCTCAGGTTTCAGACATCTTCAGCTGCCACAACCCAGCAGGATTTCAGGATTTCTGTCAGGATGGCAAACAGCTCCAGGTCAGCCTGTCGTGACAGAAGATGCTTTTTCACCATTTTCACAAGAAAACGGCAACATTGCGTCCTGTCTTCCATCCTGCTGCAGGTGGTACAGGTGACCTGCAGGGACAAACGCGCCATCAGGTGACAAACAGGGGTCCGGCTCACGTTTCTATCTGGGATCCAGACACGGTGACCATCGTGCTTTTTCCAGGAACACCACCTGCGACCTGCTGCTGCAGCTCAGCGATGCTCGGCCGCCCTGTGAGCTGCAGCGGGCGGCCGCCTCCGCGCTGCGCGGCAGCGGAAGAGCCGCGGCTCCGAGCCAGGGTCCAGGGACAGGTGGAGAGAGTCGGTGAGCCCAAACCCGAACGCTGCCTCTGCTTTCAGGTCGGACATTAGCTCAAAAATGACGGAAAAGGGAAAAGTTGATGAGATAGTGCAAACAGCCCCGCAAATTTCAACCGAAATCTTGGTAAAATAATGTTATTGCAGAAAGTCCCAAACATGGAAAAGCGCATAAAAAAGTCTGAAATCAGATACATTTACGGTGCAGTTCTCACATGTTTAAATTGTTCTTTCCTCCGCGTCAGGTCGAGATCTTTGTCGGTCCACGGCGACCCCCAGTGGCCGTTTTATGCGCTGCACCTCCGCGTCCTCCCTGGACGAGCTGTGTCGGGCCGGAGAAGTCCCTGAACTCGCATGGTGAGCCGGAATGTTCCCAGATTTATGGAGGTTTTCCGGCATCATTGTGCAGTGTGAGCACTCTTCTTCTTCTTCTTCTGCAGCTCTGTCATAGAACTCGACTCCGCTCTGGTTCCTCAGACCGAAAACGAGTCCTGCAGCGGTGAGTTACAGCAGAGATGGTTGTGTGGAGCAGATTCATTTTTGTTTTCGTCTGTAATTTGTCTGTATCCCTGCAGAAACTTTTTGTGACTGCTCCACTTTCTGTAATTCTGCAAGTGAGTGAAAATTCTAACTACTGCTTCTTGTCCTTAAAAAATATTTGTTGAAGCGAAAAGCAGCCTAAACGGACTCCTTTTAATATTTTCTGGCTTTTTCAGGCCAGTTTTTTGCTGCAACAATCAGCATCAACCGTATGTTTGTCGATGTGGCCTTCTTAAAAAATTTGGTAAGATAAAGTTTTATTGTTTAATGTATTTTTGTGTTTTACGAGCTGAAATTTTAAATTATTTTAACAGTTGTCACCACAAAATGTTGCTGGAATGTGTCCGACAGGGTGAGTAGGTGCATCTAGAACATCCAGAATCTTTGTGAAAGTTTACAGAATATAAAGAAGAATTTATGTCTTTCTAATTTTTTTTGGCAGCTCAGCGTGTCAGGATGTATCCAAGCATTACAAGGTAAAAAAAAGTTGCAAATGAACCAAAACCTGAAATAATTCTTTTATTTTTGTCACCCAGGGTGTTTATCTGGACTGCCAGGAGACGCCACAAAGGTGGGCAACATGGAGAGATTAAAGTTACCTTTAAATGACTGAAAGAGGGGAAAAATCCACCTGTTTTCCTCTGGTTGTTGCCGGTTGGCAGGTTGCTCAACTGCACCGTGATGCTGGAAATGTGGGGTGCCGTCGACAGTTGCTCCCTGGATGGAACCCTGCAGCAGCTCCTCAAGAGGAACGCAGGAATAGGGAGCATGCAGCCGCTGACGCGCATGGGTGAGCCTGCGGCGTCCAGCTTCTCTGTCGGACGTCCAGCCTGATGCGCGGATTCTAACGGAAGGTTTTTGCGTCCTCAGTGGTGTGTGGTCCTCCGGGTGTGTCCCTTCACAATCTGCTGATGTCCAACCTGAGCTGGGAGAGCGGCTGGCAGATATCGGACGTGTGCCAACCAGGCAACACGCTGCTCCGCTGGTAAACGGATAAAACACTTCTGTTGGGCTTTCGCTTTTCAAGGCGCCACATATGTTGTTTATCCAGAAACATTTTGTCTTTCTCTGCTGTTAGCTAGAGTACCAGCTGGAAAAATCTGTTTTTCCTTTGCAGTGACACAAACAAAACGTTTGGAGTTCTTCTGAGCGACGGCTGCCGTCCGACATCCCAGCAGAGCTCCTCCCACCTGTCGACTCCCACCACCCAAACCCTTCCCCGGTCAACGCTGGAAGCAATCGGAAGCAGTCGTTGGACGACGCCACAGCCGGTCCTTCCTGAAAGGCCGACATGGCACAACACAGGCAGCAGGCTGACAGAAAGCGCAGAAGGCGGAGCAGGCCAGGGCACAGCAGAAGCAACACCAGCACCTCCTGGCAGCTTGTCTCCTACAACTGCTGATACTGATTCAACACCAAATGCCACAACAGCGGCTCCAGAATCCACACTGGACGCCGTGACTACAGCCGGTGCTTTTAAATCCCCTCATAATTACACACATCTGGACAATAGAACGACACCCGCATCTTTTCCAGGCAGTACAGAAGTACACAATGTGGCTACAGGTGACAGTGTTTCCCCTAACAACATGTACAACATAGCAACCACCAGCAGCCAGCGAGAACAACTTACTGGTGTGATAACAATGAGCAACACAACAGGTACGACAGCTGGTCGCACACAAACCAGGAAGGACTATCTCACTACAGTCACATCTCCTAGCAACCCAGTGTATTTCAATACAACCGCAACCACAGAAACCTACAAAACAGACAACAGTTTTACTGTGGACAACAGGAACCACCACAATCACACAAACACAAGTCTCCATGCAGCAGAGTACAGCACAACTGCAGTCACACCCCCTAGCAACGACCCAAACACAGAGTCTGCTTTCAGGGTGAATACTGCAGACGCTGATGAGAACCCACACCATGATCCAGCTACAGGAAGCACAAATACACCCGCTAATCACACAACATCACACAACTATTTGGCACAACACCACATAACCGAGAGCTCAAAGGCCCAAGGTAACACATACACACTTCCTTATAAAACAGTAGAAGCCAACAACTTCACATATGATCACAATCCTACAGCAGTAAACAGTGTAGCCATAGCTGCTAACGCTGAAACAACAGTCTCAAAGAGCTACACAGCAGAGTTCAACAACACTACAGGTGCTACTGTGACAGGAAATACAACAACAGACACGTTTATGCTGTCGCCTGATTACACTAATATGAACAACAACACGACAGATTCTGCCTCAAGCATGAACCCAACGACTGCATCACCAAACCAAACAGTGTTAACTACGTCAGCGTTCAGGGAAACACAACAGGTTGCCCTTCCTACCAGCACTAGTGGAGTTTACAGCGTTAGCCACACAACGGCCATCACACAAACCTCAGCTCAGACAGCCGTCCCTCTGAACACTCTCACAACGCCGCTGCCTCACAGCCTCACATCCTCCAGCCGTAGTTCCACCACCACCAACGCCGTTGCTGGTCCCAGTGCTGCCGAAAGTCCCACTGCTAACATCAGCCCAACAACAACCAAAGATCCAGCTGCCACTTCAGCTGGACCTTCTGCCACCGACACTTCAAACAGACGCGGTCCACAGGCAGCAGAGCTTAGTGTCCCTGCAACTACACCTTCATTAGCTTCTGCTGCCGCAACAAAGCCTGGTAGGTACAGTTCAAAACTAGTCAATCCTAAAATGTAGAGGAAAAAAACCCTCAACTTCTCTTCAAGGAACAACCCAAACAACCACTGGAGCAACCACCAAAAGCACCAGAGTCCAGGAGGAACAAGCTAACAAGCTCCTGGATCAATCCCGAGATGTGTCTCAGCTCAACTCATCTCAGGTGAGATATGATGCTAATACATGCTAATTTTAGGAGCTCCATTAGCCTAGAGATGTAGGAGTGTGTGGATCATCTGGACCTGGCCCTTGCTCCAGGTTTCACAACTGGCAGAACAGCTGGAGAAACTCCTGGAGGGTCCGACGGTGTCCCAGGCTATGGGTCGAATGGCCCTGAACATCATCAGCAACCTGATGGATGGTGACGCTCAGGCGCTGTCAGCATCAGCCGGCAGGTACAGGAGAAACCGAGCAAGAGAACGTCTCTGCTGGTCTTTCTGAACCTCTGGCCCCTGCTGGCAGGCTGATTGCTGTGGTGGATGACCTGGGAGTGAAGCTGGTTGTCACTGGTGACAGTGAGGTGGTCTCCTCAAACTCACTGGTCCTGGCCGTGAAGAAGGTCGATGGGACCAAGTTTCCGCCAACGTCTGTGGACATTTACAGCACAGACGATGTCCAGGTACCTCTGAGCAAGTGGTCTTGACATGGACCTCCCGCACACCCCGATCCTGATGTCTGGAGGCTTTCTGCTTCTAGTTCGGCGGCCTGAGCCGGTCCAGATCGGAGAGGCCGGGATCTGCTCTGGGCTCTGTGTTCTTGCCCGCCTCCCTCAGTTCAGGCCTCAGCCCAGAGCAGCAGCAGCAGGCCAGCCGGGTCCAGTTCAGCTTCTACACCAAACCCTCCCTGTTCCTGGTATGTTCATCACCAGATCCAGATCCAGATCCAGATCCAGTCGTTGTTCCTCTTCTTCCATACCTTCTTCTTCTATATTTGCAGGACGCAGCCATAAACAACCAAACTCTGGTGGGTCCAGTTCTGGGCTCCAGCGTGGCCAATCTGTCAATCAGCAACCTGACGGAGGACATCCAGTTCACCATCCGGAACGTCCACCCGGCTCAGGTGAGTTCTTCCTGTCCCACCAGGTGAGCTGTTTTTTCTGTTTAATCATGTGACAGCCTGGTTTTCAGCCCCAGCAGGCGGCCTCCTGTGCCTTCTGGGATTTCTCTCTGAACGGTGAGAATGCAGGATGGGTTGAACCCAGAACCAAGATGGCGGCACACGTTCATGTTCTTGTCCTACTCTTGAGGTGGAGGAGGCGGCTGGAGCTCAGCGGGCTGCTTCCTGGTCAACGCCACGGCCGAGGACACCACCTGCAGCTGCAACCACCTCACATCTTTCGCCATTCTGCTGGTGTGTGTCGGCATTCCTGCCCGCAAACAGCAGCAGAACGGACGCAGGTCTTTAAAGTGTGTGTGTTCCTACCTGAACCAGGACCTGTCCAGACAGGGACTTCCTGACCCCCAGCAGGCACAAGCGCTCACCTTCATCACCTACATCGGCTGTGGGATCTCGGCCCTTTTTCTGGCCGTTACCTTGCTGACCTATCTGTCCTTCAGGTAAGGTTCCTTCCACAGCTGCGCCTGCGTCCGAAAGAGGCCTGAGGAAACGTTCTTGTGCAGGAAACTTCTGAGGGACATCCCAGCCAAGATCCTGGTCCAGCTCTGCATCTCGCTCCTGCTCCTCAACCTGCTCTTCCTCCTGGACGGCTGGCTGGCACGGCATCCGTCCAGCGGACTCTGTGTCAGCGCTGCCGTCTCTCTGCACTACTTTCTGCTGACGTCGTTCACCTGGGCGGGGCTTGAGGCCCTGCACATGTACCTGAGCGTGGTGCAGGTCTTCCTGCCCTACCTCAGCAGATACATGCTGAAGGTCTCCCTGATCGGTTGGGGTGAGGAGCGCTCCTGAGGACCCGAAACGCCTCAGGACTGCTCCTCTGATCCAACCCTCTGGTCTTTGCAGGACTTCCTCTTCTTGTGGTGGTCGTCACGGTATCGGTGGACAAAGACAACTACGGTCTGGTTTCATATTCCAAATCTGCCGATGGAACGGCTGATAAATTGTGAGTTTGTTTTCCTTTAAGACAAATGAAAGGGGTCGTGGGGAGGAGGGATCGGCCTCCTGACCGCGTCTGTCCTCCTGTAGCTGCTGGCTGCGTGACGACGTCGCCTTCTACGTGGGCGTGGTCGCCTACTTTCTCCTGGTCTTCACTCTCTGCCTGCTGGTCTTCGTAATGGTCTTGGTCCAGCTGGCCCGCATCAAGCGGCAGAACCCCCACAACCAGTCTCCCAGCAGGGGCATGCTGAGGGACGTGCGCAGCACTAGCGGCCTCGCTGTCCTGCTCGGGCTCACCTGGGGCTTCGCCCTCTTCGCCTGGGGGCCCCTCGTCCTGCCCTTCGTTTATCTGTTCTCCATCTTCAACAGTCTGCAAGGTGCAGCGCAGTTTTTCAGGGTGAGCGCCGTTATCCAGAAAGGCTTCAGCTGTTTCTCTCCTCCAGGCTTCCTGGTCTTCCTTTTTCCACTGTGCTGCGAAGGAAAACGTGCGGCGCCAGTGGAGGATGCACCTCTGCTGTGGGAGGCTGCGACTGGAGGAGAACTCAGGTGAGGACCTCCGTGTGGCCCCGTGGCTGCTGCAGACCCGGGCATGAGTTGGGTTCCCTCATGGGTGGGGTGGGGTCACACTGTGCACGTTTGTGCAGAGTGGAGTCGAACGGCCACTCGGAGTAACCGGCACACGCCTGCAGTCGTTGCCGCCTCCCCGTGGGCTCCTCACTTCCCTTCCCGGAGCTCCTCTTTCATCAGTGACGGCACCAGCAACGGCGGTGAGTTCACCGCCACCCCTTGAATGCCTCATCTGCATTCAAACCTTTCTCTGCACCGCATCTGCTGCTTCCCTGCAGGTTCGGTGTTTGCGGACAGCGGAATATCTGACTGCTGCAGCAACGACGTCGTCCTCAACGAGATCCACAGGAACCTGCCGCTGTGACCCAGGCCTACAACCGCCTTCTTCCTCTGACTTCTGCTTTTTTAACCGATATTTAGAACTATTTCAGTTTAGTAATTCAGAAGCTTCTAAGCATATCCCAGAAGGTTTATTATTACTGTGCAAAAGTTGTTTTTAGTTCTGACATAAAATATCTGAAACATTTCCAAACTAACCAGGTTTTTTAGCAGTAGCCATGCTGCAGAGTAGTATTAGTTACTTCGTTTAACTTACGTCACGTTACAGAATTACTCCACTGTGAGTGTGTATCATGTTTCCGTGTACTGTTTTTGTTCAAAACAAACAAAAATGCATTTCACACATTGTCCACTAGGTGTCAGCAAACAACAGACTTTAAAGCGCTACATTACCAGTTTAATTACAGAGCCAAAAAATGTAACCTTTTTAAATTCATTCATTTTTATTTTTATACACCGCACCACTAATAATTCATCAGTCATCGTGAAAGATTTGTTTCCTTTCAGATCTAATTAAAAATAAAGATTATCTTACTGCGGATGTGCCCCACATACATCTTCAACTCAGCCTGAGATGGGAGTCTCATTTTCTTTTGTTTCATTTTTAAACGGACGTTTCATGACTAATTTCAGCCTGTGGGAAGCACCCCCTGCTGTGCGGTGACACGTCTGACATTTGTGCCCCATCCTTCATGTCTTTAGGTCATCAATACTTAATCCAGGTCAAAGGAAAGGTCTTCCTCCTCTCGGGGGGCTGCTGCAGCTCCACAGCCTGACCTGCGTTTTCATGCGGGTCGCCCCAGCAAGTCTCCCGTTTCTGTTTGAGGAAATGTGCCGAGGGTTGTCATCGGTTCAGATCGTGACGATGGAGGGAAGGGCTTCGGGCTAAAAAGAGCTTTTCCAAAACCAGTAAAGGAACCCTGAGCACCAGTTCCAGCACAGCTCAGGCCCAGTGCAACCAGTCGGCTGCAGGGTTTACAGGCTGTTCCAGTTAATGTGAAGAAGCTTTCATTTCTGGACAGATGTGAGTATAAATATGCTACAAAGGTTCTAAAAATATTATCAGCCTTTCTTTTGTAATACCTGAGGTTGCTGATGACTCTCTCCGCTGCAGCGTTTTATTCAGCCATGAAGAGAACGAGTGATAATGGTGAGATCAGCAGGAGCCAGGGCCCCCGTGGGAGCCGGCAGATCAATGAAGCATCCCTCTTAATCAAATGTTGATTGAAGGGAGCCATCGAATCAGCACTTTCTCTGTTTGGCTGGGCGTTGAAAGGCCTGTTCAGGGAATTATTGTCCTCTAGATCTCGAATCTGAGGTGAAACTTGTGTAAACATGTTTTTTAACTACATTTAGAGGTTGTTTGGTGACAAAGGCGGTGTGTCTTTATTAGACTGCACAGCTTGTTTCTCAGGTGAGGATCTAATCTCGAGTCACGCCAGTGTGAATGGTCTTCACCAAAACTGATCCCAAAGTGTGAAAGCTGAGCGGAAACCTCGTCTCCTTCCAGTCTGACTCCCTGCTGAGCCTGACGAGCCCCAGCTGTGTTCGTCCAATGAGCTTCGCCCTCTTGGCCTCCAGGTCTCAGCGTTTGTCCTCTTGTCGTCTGTTTGTTTCCTGCATTCATCACGTCCTTGTAAGTCATTACTGTCCTGATCAGATGTGTGTTTTCAGATCCCTGTTTGCGTGTTGGGTCTAAAGCTCTTGTGAGGCCTTTAACCAGCTGCTGCTAAAATGCTTGTTTGCAGTTTTGATAAATGGAATAAATATGGATGTACACTGGGGTCAGCTAGCCTGACCAGACGGGCCTGGAAAAGTGGCTAAAATATCCAGTCTGGATCAATCCCACTGGCAATTAAAACCAGGAGCTAAAGCTATAGCAAAGACTTCTCCTCTTCTATCCCTTTCCTTTCCTTCATAAGAAGTGGTGCTCGTAACAGGCCAGAATTATCTGCCGAAGCCTCCAGAAGCATCTAGCAGAAAGGGGAAGCTCGCATCTTTGTGTACTCTTGAAATGCGATGGCATTTAACTCCAAACGCTGTTGACAGAAGCGGTGGGTGATGAAGACGTGGAGCCCAGATGCACAGACGCCCACCAGCAGCGGCCCTGCGCCCAGTTAAAAGGTCAGTTCCAGCCACCTTTTTTCATTTCTGTGACCCCAGCTCGTCTGTGAAGACCTCTGGAACGTCTAAAACTGTCTGACTAACGGTCAGGAGGTTCTCTAATTATGGTCCTGCTGTTAAAGGAGGTTTTTCACAAAAAAATGATTCTGACTTTGATTAAAATTGTCCCACAAGTCAGTGTCTCAAGGTGATCCTAAAATTCAGCAGAAGCGCATAATGAGCCAAAGTTTCCTCCCAGCAGTAAATGCAGGAGAGGCTTTGGCTGATTTCTTCCCATATTTAATATCTTTGAGCAGACATGTGGTACCTGAAGGGGCACCGCGGGGAAAATTACCCCCGTTTATTCAGTCATAATTGTAAATTTCCAAAATGTCCCAGTCAATTTTCAAAGTTGATTAAGAAGCTGAACAACTTTTCTGATCTACTGATGACCATGAACTACTGACTGAGATATTAAGAGGACCCCATCCTATTCAAAGACTGAGGGTAAATCTGTCCTTGGCGACTGTGGACCGACCGGCTGCATCGAGTTGGGAGCTGTGGGTGGGCCTGCCATGCTCCGACTCCCGAAGATGACCCTCAATTTCAAGTTCACCTCACAGAAACATCTCAAAAAAGTGGAAGCTCCGGCTTTAATAAACGGACTCTTCCACTCGTCTGCACTCTGCATTCAGTGTAAAAATAGCCCATCAGTTGGACGTGCACGCTGTGTCAGTTAGCAGCAGAAGGCTTCTCTTCCATAAGTGAAAAGGATCAGACGAGGGGGCGTCCGGTGTCTGCTCCACCGTCTCAAACGTCCACCGGCCTCGTGAGATGCTGTTTTTTTCAGGACAAAGTGACAGAAACCATCCTGCTGTCAACCTGCTGATGTTTGCTGCTAAATCAGATGTCAGAGGCTGCTTCTCCTTTGCTGTTGTCCGGCTCACATTTAGACCAGACCCTTCTCAGGATCAGGTGTGGGGCTTTAGGGTGACTGTGTGAAGGCAGAACATCTGCTGGGTCCCTAACGAGACCCCTGAGAGCCCAGCAGACAGTTCTGGAAGATCTCTGTGTCCAGGTTGGGCCCCTGAATTTTGCTGCTATTGCTGTTGTAGATGTGCTCAGGTTCCTTTGTGCCTTCTGTCTTTGATCTGGTCGTGTCTGAAGGAGCCTTAAAAGCTTAACCTTCCATGATGACCTGTGGGATTATTCTGAGATGTTGAAACAAGCTCAACTTTTGAGAAGCTCAAGAAGTCTTCAGAAAGCATTCTCACTGCTCAGATTCTGTGTTTCAAAGTGAAGCTAAATGTTGGGAGCATTGATGTTCAGCTGGTTTCTCAGATAAATACCGTCGGTCCAGTTGCAGATGTCTCGGAATGAAGCGCTATTCCCATTTCTTGCAGTGTGCCTTTAGCCCAAAGGCCGAATCATGAGCATTTATGTTTTATTCTAAATATAAAATAGATCAGTGTCTTTTGGTCTTTTAGAACAGTTCTAATTAAATGACAATTGGTCCAACATAAAAAACAGCATTTCCATGAGATGGGAGAGCATTTCCACAGAACCTGGAACCCTACACCTGATCAGAGAACCCTCTTCAATCCCCAAGGCGCTAATGAATAAACGATTAGCTGATGAAGTGAACTGTCTCAACTGCCGCCAGCTGATTATAATACTTGTAGACTAATTTGTTGAACACACAGTGGCTCCATTTCTGTTTCTAATCCAGCGGCTGAGCCGAGGTGTCATTATGAGCGTCGGGAAATTGTGATCTTTTGATTTCTTTCAGCTCCTGGAACATTCAAGCAGAGCATCCTTCAATCTCTAGCCTAGCTTGTAGAAAATATCCCTCACGGACGCTCTAACCACTGTGATGTTCAAAGTTCGGAATGATGCGTTTGTTGTCTAAGTAATTGGATGCTCTCATCTGTACTGTCCCTGAACTCATCGCATCTAAAAGCGACTAGCCCCCATCCTCAGCTTTATTCTGCTAAACGCCCGATACACACACGTCTGCGTAGAAGTCCAAGGGCTCCAGCTGAGATGGAACAGAGTTCAAGGTCTTCATGCGGTCTTTAGGTTGTAGGACTTGCTTTTGTTTGATACGTGGTTTTACCAACAGAAGCTTGTTTCAAGATCATAAACGTGGGTTGTAGCAGAACCTCGTTGCTATTTCTCCAAGAGGGAGAAATACGGCTTCGGGGCGAGCCCCAGACCACTGACTTTAAATCCACTAGAGCCTCATTACAGCTAAACTCTGTGGTGTTTCCTGCTGAGCCCAGAGTCCGATCTTCTATCCCAGTCCGGACTACACGAGCACAGAGCGCAGCGCTGCAGCGAGGCAGCAAGGCCATCCATTAGCTTGTTTCAGCACGTCTTTACGGGAGACCCGCGGCCCTCGGAGGTCATCCGGCTCTCTTGTACTCCTCCATCTCACGCTGTCTTTGGAGCTTTTACCACGGGCTGAAGTGCTTGTTACGCAACCTGGTCTGGCTGTGTTTCACCAGAAAAGCCGATGCTAACGGACGCGTGGTACAAAAAGGAGCCCATCGGTTACATAACCTCCCCAAATGATGATGCTGTGGACGTCTGAACGCTTCTCCCCAGATGTGAAACAAGGTCAGCAGGCTGTTACTGAAGTAGCCCTGATTCTGGTTATTGTAGCTTTTCATTAGCAACTTTACCACAAAGCTAAAAAAGGTGCCTATTTCAGTTACATCTGCTTAAATTAGAGAGAAAAAAAATATATATATAGTTTTTAAGGCAGAATACTTTATTGCAAGGTTTTACAAATGGTGTATTTTTTAATGAAACCAAAAGCTGGCAGTTTTAGTGAAATATAGATTAGCATAACTCAAAAAGCCCTCTCCATCTTTGAGCAAAACGGTGCATAATTGCCTCTCTCGAGGAAAAGCAGTTTGGTTTCGTCTCTCTCTGCGTTTTCCTCCCACTGGCTTCTGACCTGGGCCTTGCCCAGGTTCCTCAGACCTGTCTACCTTCCTCTGAAAGTGGTTCCGATCCTTCTGGCTTCCTCCTGAAATCTGTTGTTTATCCATCTGTCCTTTGAGCACCGTCAGCCACGTGTCCAACAGCGACGCCTCAAACGTGAACCGAGGTCGTGCGGATGCTTGTGTGAAGTTCAAAGCCCATCTGCAGGGGCTTTGATTTGGCAGGAGGTTACGGCCCCACATCCAACGGAGCCGTGTCGGCTTTGCTCTCAGATGGGATCAGTTCTACAGGCAACGTTCAAACAGCCTGACCAACTTTGTTGTGTGGCTCGTGTGACGACAGGCACCTCCTGCTTCACCTGTTTCTATATTCCCACGTGTTCTGAAGCTTCTCCTGTCTAACTGCAGAGGAGGCGGATGAACAGAGGCGCCGCGTCGTTACCCTGAACAGACTAAAGGCTTTGACACCATCACATTAGCTTCTCCGAAGGCGCTTTTTAGGCTAATTACCTTTTAATGAAGGGTGTGTGCTAATCCTGCAGACTTTGCCATTGGCCTTTTTTTGTGTCCCTTTTTGACATGGCATCTTCTTCAATATTCAGAGAAGTTTCTTTAAAAGAGATCCTCTTTTTGATGTCTTGGGGGAGACGGGGCTGAGGACGTTGCTTGGATACAGGTTTGATCATTTGAGGCTGAGTCCTGATTGATCAAACCAGGCAGATGCCGATCAGGCTGATCAGAGGGCTGCCAGGACCGAAGCACTCCTTCATCATTCATTTAAAGATGCTTTCGTTCTTTCCCCTTTGTTGGACTAGCTGTTCTGTTTACTGTTTGGCTGCTGATTTCTGAGTCATAAATATAAATATGACCAAAAATATCCCACATTTGGGAGGGATTGAATAATCAGAGCGATCAAATTTGACCTCAGAAAAGCCTTGATGGGAACTCCTGGTTTATAGGTTTCAGTCCCCTAATTGGATTTCCTTTTAACTGCATTGGCGGCCATTTTTCTTGTTGCTGTTCGATCTGAGACATTTGAGGTCATAAATCATGTGGTGGCTTTTCTTGGCTGCTTTCAGCGTCTTCCTGTATTCGATGATCAGTTTGTCAGTTCAGCGTCTGCCCGTCTTCGTCTGAGGAGAATCGGCTGACTTCGGCAGCTTTAGCAACACTTTTTCTGTCGTGTTCAAGTTTGAGTCCTAAATAACTTTAAAAATGTGCATGTTCCTGCTAAGATGTTGAACTGGCAGCCAGAGCGCTGTCTTGAAGTTCCTTCCCTAGAGATGGGCGCTGAGACGTGACTGGCTGCTGTTCCAGCGTAGCTGCAAACCTTTTTTGAAGGAATTGCGTGTTTCTTTATTCATGAGCAGCTTCCTCTGGCTCTTCTTGTGTTGATGCCAGTGCTGAGCTGTCCTGGGGAAATCTTGGAGATGGTTATTAGATTTCAGGCTTGCTGAGTCGACGGAATGAGCCAAGTCAAGCATGGTGGCGGGTCTGTGAAAGGCGGATAGGAACGATACTAATGGATACATTCTTTTAAGGAAGCACCATGTTAGACCTCATCTGCCGTCTCTCCCAGCAGGACACTCTGGTTCTCCAGAGCCGGGATGGATGGGAACTATCAGCTCTCCGTCCGACTCTTGTTATGGTGCTTGTTTTGAAGTAAAGAACCCCAGCAGTTGAGCTCAGGGTTGGGTCATTGCGTACTGGCCTGGGTTATCCTGAAACCTTCTAGTCCAGAGGGGGGCAAACTAAGGCCCGGGTGCCACGTGTGGCCTGATGTACTGCTGAATCCAGCACGCAGAGGATTCACAATAAATTCTTCAAAAGCCAAGTTCATGTTTTTTTGTTTGTTTGTTTTTTTTTCCAGCTTCATTGGATACAGAAAGGTTCAAAAAACCCCTCAGAATATTGTCTCTGTCAACAGCCCATCAAGCAGGATTATTAGTTACCCTTCTGATCCTCCTGTGGAGGGTTTGTTTCCTGCCCCACCTTATTACCTGTTTATCAAGATCTAAAACCAGCGTGGCTAACAAACAAAGCTAAAAAAACTAACAAAACCCTGAGATACCATGCACCAGGCACTGAAGGTTAGACCTCAGGAGGACTTCTGTTCTGGAGATCAGGGTAGCTCAGTGGTCGGCGTCGCTGCAGTGCGATAACCATTAAAACACTTCATTATGGAAGCTTCATAGAGGTTTGTATGATAAATTACCAGCACACGAGGTCACTATTGGGTTCATCGCTCTCTGTTTCACTCAATTTAAAATACGAGAATCGATGGACACAGCTCAGAGTCGAATTGACCAGCAAAGGCAGCCGCAGGAGCAGAAGTTGATGTTTTTATGGAAAAGAGGGAAAACATTAGATTTGTTTATCTGGGAGGTAGGGTTGAGTGTTAAGCTGTAAACACTACCACAGTGTAGCATTCACTAATATCTATTTTAAACAACATTGTTCTTATTAACAATAATTAATGATCAGCCCCGAAACCCGTCCAGTTCCAGCAGGAGGCTCAGCAGGTGCAAAAAGGACGTCCTGTTAGGCAGGTGAACGGAATTCAGGAATGTTGTAAAGCATCCGATAGTATCACATCGACTCTTTTGTTGCCACCCTCTATTGCTAATTTTAATTCTTTCTTGTAATCCATTTCCAAAGTGGGCTAATTGAATTTTCATGAGATTGCTTCTCCCCTCCCGAGTGTGCCTGATTCCTCGAGTCTCTGCGTTCTGTTTGCAAATGTGCCATCAGTCGTTTCTTATTAATGCTCGGCCATCGTGAGCCTCCATGTCTGCAGAGACGCCGGCGGGCTCCAAAGGGGCCCGGTGGAGTTTGGCTTGAGAAACGGCGAATCACAGTCTGGAATCAAAAGTTGGCGCCATTAGCATAGTTTGACTGACAGGACAACAAACAGGTCAAATGTTCAAAGCCGATTAGCATAACTTTAATTCTCTCGGCAAGTGAATTGTTTAATTCATGTTGTTTCCTGTCAGAGCGCAGGAGCTAATTATTTGAGGCCTACAGATTTCAGGGGTGATGGGAAACATTTCAATGACCTGTGTTTTTATCTGTTCTTGCCGAGCTGAGGCACTGAAAGCCGAACAAAAGAGCACCTGAAGACCACGTCCACAGGAGGCCATTATCTCTACGTTAGCGTGTCATGTGTAACGTGATTACGCTGCTAATGAAAGCTGCTTTTTCAGCCTTTAGATGCCTCCTGGGAGCAGCTTGTGTCGTTATTACAGTCGCTGACAATGTCGGCGCTAACCCTGAGCCTCGGCTATGGGTGCTAGCGGAGGTCAAGAATCTTTCTTCTGGTGCATTTCCATCTGGGATTGCCTGGATAGACACAAAGAGTTGCTTTTGCCGAAGTTCAGAGTGGAGTCTTCAGTCTTTTTGGCTCAAAATTAGATTGGAAGAAACATCCTCTTGGCTGCCAAGGCCGACACCTGCAGCTCTGCATGTCGTCGTCACGTTTTTAAACTCCAGGAGCAACAGCTGATCATCCACGTGGATCAGCTCAGTGGAGATGTAGCAAAACCAAAGTTTAGGTGGCAAATCATCCAGAAGCCAGAGAAGTTTAGACTCTCTTAAAAAAATGAAGCTCTGTCAGAGTTTAAAAGATTTTTTAGCAGGCAGAGCTGTGAAATGATCTAATCCACCCTGAAAATCGGCTTCAGCGTGTCTGTGCTGATAGCAGTAACCAGACCCTCCCGCCTACAGTCGGCAAGCATTGCATCCACCTCCAGAATTTAAATGGAGTCCTGTTGTGTGTGTTTGGATAAATATAAACCGGGAGCTTCAATCACTTTCTCTCAAGTGTAAATGCGGCTTCTCCTCGCGGCTCCGGGGGTGCTCAGCGGCGCCGGGAACTACCCGGTGCTACGCTGTAATTGCTTGTACCCATAAGACTGTCGATCTGGTACGACTTAAAAAACAGAGCCCCTCGCTTCCATTGTTGCATTTCCTCTGCAGAGGACAGCGATGCTGGCTGGAGCGAGGGGATTGGCACAATTTGATCAGCACACGCAATAGAGTCTGCAATTCCTGCAACGCCACCACGGCGCCGACGGTGAGGATGTGAGAGTTAGGGAAGTGTTTATGTGCAGGATGGGATGGAGAGCCTCACGGATGTTTCACACCAACTCCAGGGGTTCAAAGCATGTCAGGTTCCTGTGTGGGGCTCAAAGAACCCCGGGACAGCTTTGATGTCTGTAGAGTCTTGTCAACATCAAAGGAGTTTTTCAACAACAAAGCCAGACACTGGGGCTCTGTCACTTCTGAGATCTGTTTTAATTTCCGGGAAGGTCCTTGCAGTCGGCGGACACTCCTGTGGTTTTCTCTGCATCGATTCAGAGCAGCGTGCGGTTTTCTAATCTGAGTCCATCGTGGGCAATATACCTGCAGGCGCAGTTTAATGTGCCCGTAAGGAGGTTCACAGCGAGCTGGTTAATGGCCGCGCAGATGCAGAGACGGCTGCGGCGGGCTGGGTTTTCCTCGGCCTGCCCGGAAACACGAGCTCATTGAATCTATGGTTATTTGATCAATTGTCCGTCTCTGAGGTCTGAGTGCTCTCAGGTCTCCTCACCGCTAATGTGGAAGCGAGGCAGTTCTGCGCGTTTTCGTAAGGTCCACTTAGAAGAATTTGTCACTTTGCGCTCAACCTGCTCCTCGGAGCCAATCAGAGGCCGCGATCGCTGACCTCGGTGTTTGGCCTCAAGCGCTGACAGCGGTCGTCTGAACACATGACCGTGAACCTGGCTGTTCAACACCCCGTGGCTCAACAGATCCGGGCATAAAACTCAGGTTTTAGCTGTTTGCTGAGGTTTTGCTGCTGAGCAGAAACGTAGGAACTTGTTTGTAACGATGTGAGTCAAACAAATCAAAGTTCTCTTTTTTGCCTGATTTGAGTGTTGAGTCTTTCACCTCGCTAATGTTTACATTTTAAATGGATCTGAAATCAAATGGGCATTATTCCCGCCAGGGTGGGATCCCCATCAGGTTGCTGCACATAAACAACACAGGAACAGGGTCAGAAACCGGATTTTGGCTGATGATGTGATTGACTGCTGTGTTTTTCCTCCATCACACCCGAAGGCAGCGTTCAGGCTCCGGTAGATGAGCGTATTAGCAGTCAGCGCCACGTCGATGGCGCCATTACGGCTCCAGAAGGCGTCAATACCAGATGAGGAAAAAAGATCGCCATTATTCACCTGTAAACGGCGCTAAGTGAGGAACATCAGTTATCCTGACAGACGTTTAGTCATCGCCATGGGACTCAAATATGTGCGCCGCGGAGGTGAATTGTTAGCCTAATAATGCTAATGAGCTTTGCTCGGCAGTGCTTCTGAATCTCTGCCATCCATTTGATGTCGACAACGATTTTAGTTTGGTGTCTGCCTAAAAATGAAAAGCATGACAATCCCGAACTGCAGCAGCCAGGCTTGAATCACCCGACGGTGGCATTTCCGACCACGGGTGCTAAATCTTTGATGGTGACTAGCTTTGACAGCAGGTCCTTGACATTATCATGCTCACTTTAAAGTCCTGATGAAATGTCAAACTGAAAGACGCAACAATCCACCTAAAACCAGTAACCTTTCAGCAGAACCTCCTCCCTGCGAACGTTTGCTCTCCTTTTTCTGACATTTATGTAAAAGGAGGTGGGATTTTTGTTGTCGTTCGTGCCAAACATAAAGAAATCCTGTAACAGAACATGTGAAGGTCTAGCCAGGCTTCCTCGTGGGCTCCTTATCAGGTCACAGCAGGACCACCGTCCTGCTGAGCCGGCTGTGGCTTTTAAAGCCTCTAAACCTAAATGGGGAAGTTTCACAGGTATTGACGTATATTTTACTGCCGTTGTGCTCAGGATGCATCTGATATTTGCTCAGTACTGGGTAAATAAATCAGATGTGAGGGTTCACACCTCAGACTCCTGCAGATCTGAGTTCTCAATATCAAAGCTTGACTGAGCACCTTCAAAGGGATCCTCAGCTAAGCTCAAAATCCTGTTGCATGTGGGGATTTCATGCCCTTAAAAGTCAAATATAAATAAGTCTGACTGATGGTGAAATTACAACCACAACCTCCCCCCCCACGCCCGTTTCCGTAACGACCAACAACCAGACTTCACAGTAATTAAAGGAGCTGACGGCAGGTTTCTGCGTGTTCACAGTGGCTAACAGTGAGGCTACAGGAGCTTTATTGGCATCCAGATGTGTGTCAGATCAATGCTATTGATTGGGGACGTGAGCAGATCAATGTGCTCCCAGGTGGATTAATTAGGGCTGGTTTTAGAACCACAGCGGTTGCGACGGCCCCTCGTTCACGACGCTCTGTCACACTTTGGATCAGAGGTCTCCTTCAGGCTCAGCTCAGCACAGCAAGACGTGGTGATTTTGAGGCTTTGTCCCACAAAACTTTAGTTTCAGATAGTTGTGTCCCTTTGTTGATACAAAGGCCATCCAGATGAAAAAAAACCAAGAGCTCGTCTGCTCCAGAATCAGAAAAACAAAGTCACCTTTAAGCCTCCTCTCAGCCAAAACAAGGATTTGTCAATGAAATCTCACTTTGTTGGTTTGTTCCATGGTGTCGGACTCTGAGCGGAGTTTGCGTGTCTCTCTAAAATATGCAGCCTTTTTTTTATTTAATTTTTTTTGGGTCTACCATAGAAGCAACCCACGCAGCCCCCATGAATATATTCCATTTGATATTCTCTGAGCTGCTCTATCTTGATCCTTTTCCTGCTTTCCTGTGCCATGAATATATTACAAAGGACACAAAAGAAAATTATATTTGTGGGGTAGAAAACAGAACTGTGTGAAGGATAAGAATGGTGCAGGAGGCCACCGCATTATCAAAGGCCACTTTTCCTAAGTAGTTTTTGGAAATGAAGTGAAAGTAGGACACGTTTATCAGTCTGTCCCAAGGCTGGCACTTGTGACAGCGGTTAGCATCAGCTATCAAACCTCTGCTGCAAGGAATTCTGGGACAAAAACAGCATTTGTGTGTGCTGCCAATGCCTAGAAGGATCAAAGATGGTACCTTCCGTACCTTCTTTGATCATCGGCCTGTAGGGTATTCTTGTAAACAGTTTAGAGAAGCTCCTGCATTTCAATTGGGGAAAAAAAAAACACATTATGGAAAAAGTTGACTGAATTCCGGCCCACAGCCGCACGGTAATCCCATCAAAACCAGCATGACGGGATGCTTTCACACTGATGGAGACCATGTGACCAGAAGCTGTGCTACAGTGTAGCTTGGAGTGACCCAGGAAACACAGAGGCCTTGACACAGGCTGCATCCCTGGATGTTCCTTAAAGATCAGAGAACAAGTTGGAATGGAAGGAAAGCAGAAACTAAAGGCTTTATGGAGCACATCAAAGTGGAAGCAAAGAAATAAGTTAGTGGGACCTCTGACGGACATCTTCAGATGCAGACACAGGAGAAGCTGTGAAGATGCCTCAATGTTCTCCCAGAAGAGCTGAAGGAGGAAGGAAAGGCTCTGGAATTCCCTGCTGGAATTACTGCCACAGTGACCCAGATAAGGGATGGAAAATGGGATGAAACTACACATCCTTCTGGATTTGACACACATGTCTTTCAAATACAATGTTCATAAAAGCAAACCCTCAGACAATTTCGTCTTCACTTCTCCACCAAAGACTGAGAAGTTCAGCGGGAGAGGTGGGGAAAGAGAGGTTCCCGTGTGGGTGGAAAAGCAACAAAGCAGCTTCAGTCAAATAGACCAAATGTGATCTACTGAGAATAAAACAGAAACAAAAAATTTAAAAAAGCTCGTGGATGGATGCCATAATTTCCCTTCATTTTACCACACAAGCACCAGCTGAGGAAAACGGGCAGAGAGATAACGACCAGGGAAAACGTTTCCTGGTCGTTATCTCTCGCTTTCTTTCCCATGTTTTGGCAGCAAAAAACAGGAAATGTTTGATGTTTGATCTGAATGTCAGATGTATAAAGAAAAATGTGTCTGTTTGCCGTCTTCCCTAATTTCCCTCCTTCGCTCTTTTGTATCAGCACACGAGGCCCCAGAGATGCATATTCAGGCGCATTCTTATGATTTGCCAGTAATGTGGTCACCATGGTAACAACTGTGGCAGCCAGCAAGTATTCACAGCGCGTAACCTTTTTGTGTGTCCGGGACTCTTGGAGACCAAGCCTTCAGGTGTGGTCCCAGGAACATGGCGATGTCATTCCTCATCAAACCAGGGAGAGAGGGAGGAAGACTCCATCAGCAATCCATTAGAGTGCTGGTGTGAGGAAGAACGCGTCCTGTCTCCAACAACGATCTAATTATACCCGGCTGCTTCTGTTAGTCACATAATTGTCGTCTTTCAAATGAGCCGAGAGCCAAGTTTCCTCGTGTATCCGGCTAACACAGCAATGTTTTCCTCCTTCAAGTCAGACGTGCGTTTAGTTTTGAGAAGCTGCATTCAGCCGTCATCAAAGGCTCCTGTAACCTCTGCGTCTGTGAACGCTGCAGGTAACTCATTTACCGCATCACCAGAGAGGAACAGCGCCTCACTTTACATGCTGAGGTTAAAAGCTAAAGTAAAGCGAGGTGCATCCTTTTAAGATGCTAGCCTTGCTTTTAAACTGTGGCTGTTAGTTTTTTGAGTGAATCCTATATTGGGAAATGACCAGTACATGAGTTTAAAGGCTCTAGTGTAGCTTTCTGGAGTTCCAAATACTATTAGCTTGCTGGCTGCAGTAAAGCAAAGTTGCCAGTCTAAACATTTGGAGGATGATGTGCAAAAAGTGTCTCAAATGCCGGTGTTCTCCTTCTAAACCTCTCCCATCCGGCTGATTCCTCCGCAGAGATGAGTTGTTTTCAGTGGGGGCTTGAAAGACTTCCAAGACATTTTCCAGCAGGAATTTTCAGCACAAATGACAGCCTGAATGCAGCTACAGATTTTTGCATTGTGGCCAACAGATCTCCATATCGGGCACTGGATTAGACGTAGCGCCCATGGGAATAATCTGCACCATTCCCAATTCAGCTCCAGGAATTACTGGCAGTTGCTCCAGGTTACCGCAGGAACCATCTGCAGGGATATGAACGATGCACGTTAGAGTTTTCCTTCCTTTCGTACGTGTGTGGAGGAGGCCTGACCGGTCTGATTTGTTCAAGAGCTGAGTGAGTGCAGGAACAACCGCCAGCGTTGCAGCCTGCCCCTGCTGGTGCATCGCTGGCGGCGTCTCTGCTTCTGTCATGACAGGTTACTATGGAGACGCCGCAGTCGTCCGACGCTTTCTTGGCAAATTCAAAACCTTGGCTTTTGTTCTTGACTCAAGTCAAACCAAGTGTGGCCAAATTCTGCAGCGAGGTGGTAACAGAGTAGACCTGCGAGCCTGAAATCCAACACTTCTTCCATCTGGCGTGGGAACGCTTGGTCCTCTCGTCTGGGCTTTTTATTCATTTCCCCCTCTCAAGTCAATCAGAACTCTCTGTCTCAACGCTTCCCAAGTGGGGAATCAATTTCTTGCAATTGTTGGACGATGGTTGTGATTTTAGGGCCGGCGTGATGATGAAAGAGCAAACAAGTGGTTTCCGACCAAATGAGAATCCGTTTATGTCAACTTCGAGTTTGTCAGTTTTTGCCCTCACTGAAGGAAAACAATCATGGACTTCCATCAGCTCTGACAGGACTGTGTGTGTGTGCGTGTGTGTGTGTGTGTGTGTGTGTGTGTGTGTGTGTGTGTGTGTGTGTGTGTGTGTGGTTATGCCTGTCCTCTCGTGATTTGCTTCTTCTGCTTGATCATTTCTCTGACTGCTGTTGATCACCAGCTCTTTACCTGCTAATCTTGTCATTAAAATGTAAACTCAGTCAGAGCCTTAATTCCATTTTAATTACCTCTTTGATCTTTTGTCTCCATGGAAACAACAACATAATCTGTTTTAAAAACCAGATCATTAGTGATTATGAGCGAGAGCAGGTTTAAAGTCTAATGAGTGGATTATGCACCCAAAACTTTTAAACCAGGTGTGATGATGGTGTCGCTACGGCAACCGGGATTGGCCCAGCAGCTGCTTAATCCTAAATCCATTGGCAGCCTTTTTCGCCTCAGCTCTCATTTCAAAGTCAAAACCTGAAGACTTCACACACACAACCCCTCATCGGGGGTCTGGTAGATCATTTATGGTTCCCGCTGAGCTGTTTTTAATTAGCCACAATTATTTTTTAAATTTTGTCCTCGTGTTTAAGAACGGTGAATAACTCCGGACTCAAGGGAACGTTAATCCCTCTGCAGGCTTTCATTCCGAGTAAAGGAAGGTTAGCATCCCTCTCCTCCTCACACCTACATAACAGCGCCAGTAATCCGTTTAAAGATGAGCGTAAATATGCAGCGTTTAGGCGTAATTGAATAAACCCCGTGTGGCTGAGCTGTTGCACAAACGCTTCGTTTAAGACCTTTGATTCCATCACCGGGCTTTCATCTGCTTCTGCTCACAGGCAGAGACCCCAGACTGATGTTCTGAGAGATGGGACGCACACAGAACTGGGCCAACACGATTGTGTGAAATTTTAAAGTTACTGATTCAAATTTAGCATCGTTAAGCAAGATGGTGCTACTTAGGAGCCGGATATTTACACCTGCAGCTGACCTTAGCCACCGGGAATCTGCCTGGGGCTGTTTCTGGGTGCAGCAGGTAGTTTTCCAACAATTCTTTTAATCATTAATGCTTTTACTGACACATGTTTTATCGCATAAGTACATTACTGTGATATTCAGCCAAATGTAGCAGCAGCTAATATAATTATGACTGTTTTCATGGTGTGAGGTAAAGAGGTTTGATGGGCACCATTAGCTGAGCCAAAAGTTCTCTCCCTATTATGAGAGGACATGAAAATGCTGCCGCTAATTAGCTGACAAATGGCAGTGCTGTTGTGCTAAAATGCCAGCTCATCACTCTGAGCAGCACAACCCAGCCTCATCCGAAGGTTTTAATAACTCATCTGTTATTGTGCTAAGTTTGGAGAGGCACAAGAAGCATCTTTAATAAGCTTTGGATGCTATCAGAGAGGAAACCAGGAGCCTCTAAAATGAGATTCTGCCTGGCGAACATTGCTGTGCATAAATCCATTATCGGGTTACTGCGACACAGAACGCAGCCGCCGCCATTATCATTCACGCTGCACATTTGGAGTGCCAACAAAAACATCCAAGGTCCCGCACGCAGGGCAGGTTATCAAGTGAAAATAAGCTGTTTATTCAGACATCTAAAGCACGCCGGCGAAATGAATTTTACCACCCGGCATTTGAAACTTTTCTGGAAGTCAATATTTGTGTCCTCATTTGGAAGTTTTCTTTCCCTTTTTATCAATTCTGGAGCTGCAGGATGTTGATCCAGGTTTCTTCGACCTGAAAACCAGTTTTAAAAAAAAGGAAAGGTGTGTTTACTTTTAGAATTTGTTGTTTTGGTGTCGCTAAAGAGCCTCTTGACATTTTGACCTTGGCATGTCACCTGAGCCTAGTGGAAACGCCAACATCAGGCTTGAGCAACAGGTGGCGCCATTGTGTGGAAAAAGTCTGAAGGGCCAGAGGCTTGGCCTATGGGGGAGGGGTCCAGTCTCCATAACAACCAGGTTCAACTAGGTTTTCTGTTCAACCAGGTGGATTGAATCCTACCAGATTGTCCACCTGGTAGGACAGAAATCCTGGACGGATTTCGGCTCTTGGACTGGACTGATGAGCCGTACTCTGGAGAGTTCGTGGGAGGGTTTTCTGCCACTTTTGTGATCGAAGTATAGTTTTTTTTTTTTAATCCGATATTTTGATTTGTTCCATGCCGGTTTAAACAGATCAGATCCTCAATAAAACCAACGGCGCTCCTGCTGATTTCACACAAAATCCGGCACAGAAGGGAGAGATGTATGACCCTGGTGGTCGAAGTGGCTGTGATGGAGGCTCCGGTTCACAGTGGTGAAGATGGAAGCAGCTCAGAAACGACTGTAAGTCCGCAATTGTCCGCCTTTCTATTGTCCCCCCCCCCCTTTCCCCCCCCCCTTCCCCCCCCCGAGGTCATCAGTAGGTCGGGGGTCAGCTCGCCTGGCTGGGATACGTCTAAGGACGTGACTTCAACACCCGCTGATGGATCCTGTCAATGGGGCCGTTCAAAAGGACGAGTGACACCAGAGACACAAAGGCTCCTCTGACATGAATGAATCCAGTTAGAGTGTGTCCGTCAGCAGACCCAGATCCGTAACTCATTAAATATATACAGGAAACATCCATGCAGCGTTCCAGTGTTCATAAATGGCATCAAGAGCTAGCTGTGCTAGGCTAGGTTGGATTAGCATTCAGGTTTTGGCTTCCTGGCAGTTTTGTTGCCCAAATCAGAAAAAATTCAAACAAAACCACAATATTATCGTTTTAAATCATTAAAAAATGTTTTATTTAAATAGTTTACACGTGACAACCTGTGAGTCACCAAAGTTAGAAGTGTTGAGAAGTTTTATTTAACTGAGCCTCCTTTTTGCCGGCTGTTTCCTCTCTGGCTGACGGCTTCATCCTCTTCATCAGCCTCTTTGCATCCGTTTGTCACGCTGTAATTTCATTAGCACAAATTTGCCGCCGAGGGTCAGGATGATGAAGGAAAAGGCCACAAATGATCTGTCCCGTGTCATTTGGATACGTCAGAGGTCAGAGGTCAGAAATTAGCCCAATAAACCGGAAGTAATTGGCTGGAATTAGTCACCTCTATATGCAGCACAACAAAGAGAAAACAAACCTTTTTTTAGTGGAGTCTATATTTGAATTAACAGTAAAGAAAAAGTTCCATTTACCTGCAGATTGAACCTCTGAGGAAAGTAATCTGTTACGTTCCGTCACCGTTCGACCTGCCCCCCGCTGCCTCTGCGCTTGCGACATTGACGCGGAGGAACGCCGAGTTCGGTCGCCCTGAGCTGGAGAGCTGGAGAGCTGGAGAGCTGGAGAGCTTGGAAAGTCCTGCGAGTGTGTGAACAAACTGAAAGACTCGGAACGCCGAACCCGAACCCAACAGATTGTGAGTCGAGAAAAGTTTCGATCGGGTTGGACTTGACTTGGGGGAGACGCAACGAACCTTTGCGCGAGCAAACGTAGACCACGTGAGCGGCTACGAGCGTGATCCAGGTAACTCAACGCTGCTCAGATTCGCGTGTTCTGCGCTCGGCTGCGGCTTAAACTTTCTTTCTTTTCCGCAGATAAGTTCTGGCCATGAACCAAACGGCTGGAGCCACAAATGCGTACCGCAGATGCTCCAAAGGCGGGAAGGTAAGAGAGCTGTGCTGCTATTCCTGACTGGGGCTGCTGGTTTCGCTGGTGCTCGCTCATTGAGAAGTGTTGGCTCGGCTTGGAGTGGAAGTGGAATGTTGGCGCAGAGTTTGAAGCGTTAGAAGAGAGAATTTGTGTTTTTACGCAGAGGCTGGTGCGCAAAACAGGCACATTTACGCGTTGTTTGGAAGGTTTTCCCCGGTGAATACTGGCATATTCCCCGAGTCTCTGCTTCCATGCCTGTGACTCACATTGTCAGCTGTGGATGTGCAGAAAATCAATGAGGAGGAGAGGAAGGAGTGATGGTTGTTGTGGGTGTGTGACGCTTTTGTGTGACATATCTGGCTGCAGATGAAAGAGGCTCTGGAAGCTGTTTATCACCTGCAGCCGTGTGACCCCGGCATCATCCAGGGATGCTCTGTCCGTGTTTACAATGATGGATTTTCTCAGCTGCACATTTTTGAGGTGGATGAGCATCGATTGCAGAGGAGCTGTGCAGAGAAAGTGTGGAGCGGCTCTGAGGGGCCACAGGAGCCGCCCTGCTCACGTCTGATCACAAATGAAACACAGAGTTTCACCATTTGTTGGTCTTGTTTATGTTTCAGAGGCTCTTTAGGTGAACCAAAGAGTGTTTGGTTGAACCGTGGCCAATACTGGCTGTTGCAAGTATGTGTGGTTGTAGTTGGTTGCTATAGAGATTGGTCATTTCCTGTGGACGTTGCCACAGCTCTTTGGTAATTCTTACACCTCTCATTTGTCCAAAAAACATGTGACCACATTTTTGACATGTTGCTACAATTGATGTTGAATCCTGTAACGCAGGGGTGTCAAACTCGTTCCACAAAGGGCCGTGTGGCCGCAGGTTTTTGTTCCAACCAATCAAGCATGCAAATTTCAAGCAATCAGCTGTCTGAACACTCAGCTGAGTTGATGACATAACTCAACTCAGGTGTGCTGTTGCTTGGTTGGAACAAAAACCTGCAGCCCCGCCCTTGGTGGAATGAGGTTGACACCCCTGCTGTAGCGCTTGTTGATATTTTTGGGCCAAACCTCCTTTCAAAGCCTTAAAAGGCAACATTTTAAAAACTTGCCTGAAATAAAATCAGGAAATGTTAAGATTTATTAGAAAAACATGATTAAAAATGCTGACAGAGGTAATACAAATGTGCCAAAGTTAAAAGTGTATTTATTTTGATGATTACTGGCAAAATAGTTAGAAAGTAGAAGGCAGGTGGCTAAAACAATGCTCTAAAAGGGACAAATACAGCAGATGATCAGTTAGCCAAACAGTGAAAGCAAGAGTTGGTCAACATTTGCAGAGCTGGTTTTCAATATTCAGCGTTAATGTTGAGCCGGATTTGTTGTCTTGTCGGGCTGCTGGTTCTGCTTGTTCTGCTGGTGCTGTTGTTGCTTTGTTCTAATTCTGCTGCCTTTCATCTCTTTGATAAATATCAGACTTTGATGGAGAAAATGAGATGCAGCTCTGAACTCATTTCATTTTCTGTCCTGTGGTCATTTTCAGTTAGTTTTTTTTATTTTAAACTGGTTGTTTCTCTTTAAAGCTTTGATGATTTCTCTCTCTGTGGAGGTTCTATTTCCAGACGTGTTGTCAGTCGACCACAGAGATGATTTGAGGAGTGTGCTCTAATGACGGGCCCATTATGGCGGCATATAAGCCTCGCACTGTCGCGGTCATCAGCTCCTGACAGGCCTCCACACTTAACAACAAACATGCAGCTTTTCTGAGATTATTTCCAGATCCTGAGAAGCGTATCATTTTTGACAGCAGTCATTTTCAGCACCGCAGCAGACAGCCACACCACAGCTTCCATAAGCCCCAAAGACCAGCGTGTCCACTAATCTTCACCTGGCAACCCAGCTGTTAGCTGCAGGTTCCTGCACAAATCATTTAACTATGCAAAATTGTGCTGAGGCATTGTGGGAAATGTCGTGGTTTGATGTCAAAACAATATTTCAGGTGAAAGCATTTTTAGGATTAACAGCATTTTTCACTGTTTTCACTGTTTCCTAAACACTTTGCCCCCCCTCCTTTTTTTCAAAACTTTTCTTAATGCTGTTGATGTTCTCTAAAGTGGAACTGATAATTGCTTAATTTGTTGTATTATTGTGGGTGTTGTGTAGATGATGAGATTAGTCTCGTTTTTTGATGATTTTTATCTGACTGAATCAGTTGCTCGGCCGGAGCTCGTTCGGTTTCAGTGTCTGGACAGTTTGAGGCCACCAGGGGGCAGTGTGGCACCAGTATATCGCCTTTAGGTCATTTAATCCGCATTTTCTTTACGTACATCTTGTTTTCTTGAAGTGTTGTTTGATATCACCCCTTTAAATGATTCAGTGTCCACAGTATCATTTTTCTATTTTATTTGTCACATAGCAGATATGACTATGGGTATGCTACCTTATCTTCATGTTTTCATGTTTTGTGTGTGTGTGTGTGTGTGTGTGTGTGTGTGTGTGTGTGTGTGTGTGTGTGTGTGTGTAAGTATATGGCAAAGAGAAGTAAATCTGTGGTGGAGTTGAGGCTCTGCTGCAGTGAAATGAATAATCTGTCATTTCCCATCTTGCGTCTTTGTCCTGTTGAGGAGCTGGATCTTGCTGGAGCTGACTGGTTAATCACACGGATCTCTGAGGTACACGAACAGATTGTAAAAAGCTACGAGACACTGAGCTCTCTGATAGCCGAATGCCACAAAAGGTGTTTAAATGGAGGTTGGACTTCTTAATTACCACAGTTACGCTGTGAAAACCCGAGGACAAGCATCAGCAGGAGCGTTCCAAACATCGATCCCTGCACTCATTACACCGGGTCCCGTGGTTGTGTTTGGTTATCGCTCCCAAGGCCTGGCTCCAGTCGAGATGATCATTGATCTGTGTATTTGGCAGCCAGATTTACATTTCAATCACATTTGCACTTGAGACTGAGCTATTAACAGCCATTAGCATCAGTAATCTGTCCTGACAACGCCGTTGATCCGAGTGGGAAAAGAGATTATTCCTCATTTGGCTTTGACAGAAGAATCTGCGCTTTTCCATGCGTCCCCATCCACCTTGTCCTAACCTACATCTTAAATCTGTGTGCTGTGTTGTCAGTCCCATGTTTTGCACTGTAGCACCTGTATAGTTAATTAGCAACATTTTAAATAAACATTCAGGATTATTTCTGGGGATTTTCTGTTTTCGGCCACTTTTTGGCCACGTCCTGCTAGATGAGAGCCAGAGAGTTAGAGCGCAGTTCGTACCAAACGTCTGAATAAACGACAGTCATTTATTGTTCAGCTGTCGCCTTTAAGAGCAGTTTTGTTGGGTAACATTACCATAAATATGTAGAAAAATGCTCCGAGGATATATTTATAGCTGTTTAGGTCCAAAAGCTTTTATAATGGAAGCCATTAGCATAAAAACGGCAGTGAAGAATTAGCAGAACTGCCGATGTTACGTCCATCTTTTTAATGTCCACAGTCTTATATAGGACAGGACATTTACAACCCGGTTGTAGGCAACAGTGCAAACACGGCAGCATACGTGACACCAGCATGGCACGAGTGCAAACACACCCTCCACCCGGCTGTGTTTGTGTAACACTTGTTAAGCATATAAATTCAATTACTTTTGCAGCCACTTTTGAGAAACCGTGCAGCCAGTCAGGCATGAATAATGGAACACAGAGCATAAGGAAGCATCAGCAGGTGAAGTGTTGATTTAGTTGTGTGTGTTTCTGCTAATTCTGCGGTGTTGGTGTTTCTTCTGTGTGTGTGGGGTGAATCATTATTCTGCACACAGGAAACTGTGGTGGAAGCACGAGCTGTATTACTCTGCCATTGTTGTGGTGCAGCACTAGGTGGGAAAGAAAAAACCCCAGCACGGTGCTGCAACAGCTCACACGTGCAGCCGCTTTTTCCTGGGAATGATTGACACCACAGGGAGGGGACCGCACCGGTCACAGGGGCCTCTGTGGCCTTTTTTAGCCAGCGGCGGGCTCAGTTAACGTGGGGGTCCTGACAGCCCATCTGGTGGGGTATCACAGGCAGTCAACAAGGTCCTGAGGGACAAACGGCACCAGGAGCAGTCGGCGCTGGCCGGGAGGCGGATGCTGCAACCATGTCTGAAAGCACGAACCTAGCCAGGATGCGAGTCTGCAGAGATAAACGTCAGTCTGGCTCGGACCCCTGTCACCACCGATGAGGTGTGTGGTTGAAGCAAAACAAAAGATGTTTGTTTTCGTTTTAGGACTTAAATAAACTCTGGTTCCGCGTTTGAAGGCAGTTCACTTCTCGTCCAGCAGAGGGAGCTGATGCAGAATTGCGTCCATGTGAACTAGAACTGGAAGTTATGTCTTATTTTGTTGCATCTTTGCATCTTTTTTAGCATCACTGGTGTCTTGTTTTTTACTGTCTTTTCAACTTTTTTGGTTTCGGTCAACTTTCTTTGTGTTTACATGCACAAAGCTTCTTGACTAGATCTTTTCGAGTGAGTTTTTTATTTATCCTTTGCTAGTTTTTACAGATTAAATACAGATACAAATGAAAGTTTTCCCTCTTTTAAATGATCCGTGTTTGACTTAGTGCTTCTAAAGGAAGATAAAGATGATGGGCCACTTCCTGCTTCTTACCCCCCACGCGCGAGCACTCGCCGTGAACTAATGTGCTGAGCGGCCTTGATCAGGAGGAGAGAAGTTCGCACGCGGTAGCTTTGACTCTTCATCATCATTGGGAGTCAAGAATAATCTTTCCTAAGTTTAAATTTTACAAGAAAAACGACTTTAATAGTCAGTGTAGGGAAATAAGCCTCTAATAATTCTAGTCCACAAAGCCCGAGAGGAGTGACGCGAAGATTATGATCCGTCTCTGTGGTGTAAAAGTGTAATTTTCTTTGTTCGACACATCAAACTGCTAACTGCTAAGTGCTAATCTGAATATTGACTCAGTATTTTAATCTTCTTTTACGTGACTCGCGTTAAAGTAAAGATGCACGAGTAGAGCCTGCTAAAATTGGAGCTAGTGCACCTCTAGCGCCCCCTGACGGCGTACTGGAAGGCTTACATCACCCACACAGTAAACAGGCCATGACAGGACGTTCTGGTTGAAGGAAGCTCTTTTTTCCCCAAAACGACCAGTTTCAGGGGTGTGAACTGGGCTCTGCTGCTTGGTTAGTTCAACCTTCTATCCGAGGTTTCAGTGTCTCTGGTGCCAGTTAGATCTGTTTTCCGGACCTTTGGTGTTCAGCCGGGCTCTTGTCCGCCTCTTCGCACGGTGCTGTTTGGACTGTAGCAGAGCTGATGTCAAAGTCGGTGGACCAACTTTAGATCTGCACTTCTGCAGCCTCCTTTTGGAACGGGAGCATCAGCATCTGGGCGGTTGGAGCGCTGCCACGCGGACGGCGCGTGGGCACGTCGAACTTTCTGATGTTGCGGCTCTGAGTTGGCCGGCCGCCCTGCTGCCCATCACGGCGCTCGGATCTGCGACTGTAGCTAATAAACAAACGCACACTGAGCCTCCCAGAGCTGGCTAAAGTTGCCGGATGAGGATCTGATGTGGTTCTTCAGCCCATCTGCACTGACCTCTGAGCATCCTTCACTTTAGGTCCTTTTAAAACCAAAGTTAATGTTCAGAACTCAAGTTTGAAGCGTCTGTGTTTGACTTTTGCGGCTCAAAACTGGTTAAAAGAGCCCTGAAAGCCTCGTTCACGTCGTCCCTGTTAGACGGGTCCATTTTTGGTGCTTTAATTCCTTCTTGTCTTTAGAGGTGTAGAACTGGAGGAATATTAAAGCCTTGGAAATCCTTTTTTATATCCGTCTCCTGATCCGACGCTCCTGAAAACTTGATAGCGGCTCCAGGCTGTTCGTTTGTGTGTCCCTGCAGGTCCGACTTGTTAATTAAAGCTCCTTCATTTGCTTTCAGACGGAGGTGCATCAGCTTTGTACCAGCTTTGAATCTGATCCCTGAAATCAGAAATGCTCCCTGTGGAGGTGCCTGCTGGGTTTGAATCCGTTATTCCTTCTTTCGGTGGCTCCGTTAGCATCCTGTCAGGTTCCTAAAAGACCCCCAATGCAGTCAAAATAAGGAGGATCGATACTAAATTATCGGTTACAGCAGTAAACTTTTGTGCCAATCCCCTCCTGTATTTCGTGAAGAGGGCTGTTTTCTTTTTCTCTGGAGTGTTTTCATCTCACACCTGATCCCCATCACACCTCTTCATGAGTGAATTTAAAGCCCTGGGGTAGACGGCTGACCCCGGGCTGACCCCGGGCCGTCGCGAGGCGTGTTGTCTTGATTGCGCGCCGCTCCGGTGCCTGGCCCTGACTTTTACATATCGTTCTGCGAGCGGCGTCCTTGTCTCTGCAGCCTTTATTGGAATGGATGGCGCCGCCCGCTTCCATAACTGCTGGGTACCAGTTTATTGGCTCGGGGCGGCGGGCGGTTGGGGGGATGGGGGGGTTGGGGGGCGTCCGCCACGTGCTTCATCTGTCCCCAGTCTCTGGCATTTAGAAAGGAATGATTTGTTGTGTTAAGTCTCTCCGTGTTCTTCAATGCCCTAAAACAACCGCCCCGTCCCCCCGCTGACAGTGAACACCCGCCGCTGGAACATAAACAACCATTTTATTGTGCCTCTGCCCATGAGCGCTACACACACACTCAGACACACACACATACACACACACAGACACGCACACATACACAGCTCCATAAATCATCCTCGGACGACGTGCAGGCCCGCGTCTCATCCGCAGCGTCGAGACCTCTCTGGGCACCCTGGCGGTGGGATGGGTCGTCAGCTCTGCTGGTTTTTCCTGGGTTGACCTCTGACCTTGACCTCAGCCTCCTGGTTGTGTGTTTTTCCCCTTCTGGGCTCTGCTGCGTTCTAAAACGGGACGGAAGCTGAGGAGGAAGTAGGACAGCTGATGCAGCTGCGGGGCAGAAACTGCCTGCTCAGCAGCCTCGTCCTGCAGGCTAACCTGCTTTTCAGCTCCACCTGAGGACTTTTGCTTTCTCTCGTTAACCACCGATTCACCAGCATAATCGGCGTTAGCGGTCATGATCTTTAGGGTTTTCAGATATAGCGCCGTCTAGTGGTCAGATCATCTACATGTAAATGCAGAAGTAATAAAGTAGCAGAAAGCAATCAAAATCCCTGTTTAATCAACTTTTATGATAATGAACTAGCTAAATGCAGAGCTGACCTTTCTGCTGACATTTCCTGCAGTGTGGAACGTCGGGAATGGCAGCCTGTGCCGCGCTGCCTGGAGCCGATACACACCAGGTGTGTGTCAGCTAGCAGTTCCAGTCAGAAATGAAATAATGAAAACAGGAAGGTTGTGGATGTCCCAGCCATCTGTCAGGCTGATATTCAGCCGGCAGGCAGGCTCAAGCCGCTCAAACAGCAGGTTAACGCTGTAAATTTGGCGCTTGCTGCAGTGCAGCGCGGAGGACGACGCCGATCTGACGGATCTCTGCAGACATCTGTCACACAGCTGCATATTTTGTCCACAATGGCTTTCCTTACATGCGCTGTATAGATCCCATTTTATTGGGTTATTTGCCAGACGTTTTTCCAATTTCCCTGATGTGTTGATGCCATCCAAGTGTGTGAAATGTGACACTTATTTACATGCTGACAACGATTCCTGGTGAGATTATACCCGGCTGATTGATGGCAGCGCCGTTGCCCCAGAAACCACCTTGGGTGATGGGATATGACTTTCCAGTTATCAGACACTAAAGCGTATTTCTGTAGTCAATCTTCCCCGATGGGCGTTCACAGGAGATATCCGCCGTCCGCCGGCTCGGCTGTAATGAAAGACAGCCATTTCCGGCGGCGTCTCTGAACGCAGCTCGTTTCCAAAGCAGGAGAAATGACAAAGGGTGTGACAGAGAGGGACTTCTTCTGGCGCCGCCCATTATTCACTCTGCAAAAACTTGTAAGATGGAGGCCTTCCACATGCAGAAGATAAGGGAAATGGTGTTTTATCGGCTCTGTTGATGCATCGTGATGTGGGAACGTTGAACATTCATCCTTCAGGTTCATAAAATCCTGTCGGAAATATCAGCGTCAGGCCAAAACTGTCCACTTGTTGCTAATGCTAAGCTGCTGCTAAGCCACAGATGTGCGATGATGTGCAACGCGTGAAATTCGTCAAAGGAAAAAAAATCTGCCTCCCCGATCAACGTGATGGATGTGCGTGGCGCGCTCAGCCACGTGCGCGCTGTGGCACCATCTGTCACCCTTAATGGTTGTTAACATCACGGAGCAATAAATTCTGATCGATTTACATTCCCTAGACAGCGCAGGGAGACGCGCACCTTAATGCGTGGAGGAAAACGAGACTATAATGGGCCAACTGGGAAGACGGGTGCTGTTTGGGAGAAATGACAAAACATCTTTTCTCCCAACGTTTACGCATAATAAGAATTCCAATCATTAATTTTCGATTAATGGTGAACACTTATTGATCAAAGAGGCAGCGGGTAACAGGCTAAGGTGTAGTTAGCTAGCTAGCAGACTAATAAGGCTTTCTGTTTTTGTTGAACTGATTAGAAAAGGCCAGATGTTGTGTTTTATGCTATAACATTGCAATTGCTAGCTTGTAATGCTAACCGACTGCCCGTGAGCTCGTCCTCAGAGGGAGATTAAAACCAGTCTTCCATGAATTCCCAGTTTGATGATGGGATTGTGCAGTGCCAGCTGCAGCGCTGTGGAAGCCCCTCGTCTGTCTCTGAGCAGGTTAAAGTGATGAAACTGATCCAAGTTCTTGACAAACGCCTGCTGTTCACAGCAACTGTTCCATTAATATTCAGATGTGCTGGTGTGATCCGTCACGGTGTGGAGGGACGCGAGAGCACTCCTAAGTTGGAAAATAATTACACCAAGTTTTCCGTCCTGCCATCTGTTCCCGAGAAGGAACTTTAACTTTTCTGGGTGTGTTGGATTTGCTGGACTGGCTAAAGAAAACTGATGGCTGTTGAGCTGTGGGATGTTTCATCGGAGCTTTAGCTGATCCTCTAAAAGCGAAAAAAGAGAAATACCACATTAATCAGGGTTTTTCCCATCCTGTATGTGGCAGTGATACCGCTAATGGAGCTCTTTGTGTCAAAGATCAAGATTAATGCCTGGACGCTACCTTTTTCTCTGCTCATGAATTCATTAGCGATGCTAACGATCTGTTGCTCTGACAGGCTGGGTTGTGAAGGTCAGCAGAAAGCTCGTGTATTATGGAACCGCCCTCCTGCTAGCTTCTGGGAGGATTTCCTAGACACACAGGATGCTAATGAGCGGCTAGCAGGCTAAAATTGTTGCCTCCTGTTGAACAGTATTTGCAGAAAAGTGTATCTCTCTACCAAGAAGCTGCTGCAGCTCCAGAGCTGCAGCTTCAGCTTTCTGCAGTTTACATCTCATCTGACTTTGTTTCTGTTTTGGGTTTGTGTTCGGTCGGGTCATCCAGCATCTCTGGCTGTCGTTAGAACAGCACAACCACAATGTCGAGGATATCATAGCATCAGCTAATTAAGTTGATAATGAAACCATTGATTTTCCCAGAGAAAGCCTGGCTCGGCTTTATTATGCTGCGACAAAAGCTGCTTGAACGCTGAGGAACTGGGCCAGTCATCGAGGGTCCGGGTGGAATTTGGATTCCTTTTTTCTTCTGACTCCTAAGGTTTCATAGAAATCCTCCATAACACATGTGTCATAGCGCTAACAGGCTTTTGTTGTGCAGATATCAAAGCTACGACTGTGACTCCATCTTGATTATCTAATGGGTTGCTTGAATGTCCTGCCAGTGTAAAATCAAAGCAAGTACACAAAATATCAAAGACTGCTGATACATTTTAAAGTGTTTTCCACCTTCTCCGTCATAGAGTTTCAAACAAATTTTAGCCTGAGTCAGAAACAGGAAGAGAGACTGGCCCGTGTTTATCTGCCCTCCAAACAGCCAATTAAATGGTGCGATTCTGATCGGAAACTCGCTGAGCTACATGGCGCGTGAAATGCTAAACAGGCGAAATGACACGTGAAATTAGCTGAAAGCAGAGGCATATTCAAACGTTGTCTTTGAGGTGTCGCTCAGTGCCACAGGTAAGCTAGCTGTTGTCAAGGATGGCCACTTATAGCGGAGGGAAGGAGGGATTAATGGAAACTTCAGCTCCAGAATCAACATCAGCATTCCGGTGATGCAGCTGCAGGAAACTACAGACTGGATTTCTATTCTTTTCATATCCGTATGCGCTTGATGTCCTCGGCTGGAGCTTTATGGTGATTGTGGGCAGCAGGTTTGCCCGGCAGAGCTCCCATCCATGCAGCTGGCCGGCTCAGGCTGCTGTCGGCGTCCTGCAGCCGTGCAGCCGCTCCGCTCCCACCCGTTCAGCCGGAGCCTGAACATCGGGCTGCCCCCGCAGGCCTCTGCTCGGCCAGCGCTGTTGATACAGACGTCCTTGGCCGACATGCCTGTGTACGTGATGAATCCCAGCGCGGCTCGGTGAGCCTGCTGGGGGGATAAACAGCATGGCAAATGCAATATTGGATCTGCGGCATAGGCAGGTTTGCGGGGTCGTGCAGAGGTTATGAGTCATGTTTGATTCATAAAACACAGCTTTGTGCCGCTGGTGCTTCAAGGGGTTGTGCATGGTTAGAATGCTAGCGGTCCAGAGTTTCTAAATGTTTCTGAGAAACATTTAGAATTAATTTGAAGTCTTGAAAAGACAGTTGCTTTTGAGATATGCGCTTTAGTCAAGGTCAGCGTGCTCTTCTTTGTTGATGATTTATGTCTTAAGACATTATGATGTTGCTCAATGCTGTCAAGCTAATGACGGAATAGCAACCAGAGATGCAAATGCTAGAACCTTTGTTTCTTTGTGGAGAAGACAATTCTTCTTATTCAGCTGGTGATCAGGAAGAAGCGGGAATCTCAGGATGAAGAATGAGCTCGTGCCAGGGCTAGCTTCCCTCTCTTCAGCTAATGACGGCGGTTTTCTACAGGCATTCGTTTGCGTCCTAACTCCTCCAAATCAGACGCTAGTTTATTTCCCCAGAGAGCATCTTTTATACGTCTGACAGATGAAGCCTAAAGAAGTTTGAGGAAGGTCATTAAAACACAAAGTCGACATCCTCTCCTGCCTCAGCAGGCCAGCTGGAGCCTGGTACCCCTGCCAGCTTCAGCAGCCTCATTCACAATAATTAATTGCAGCAACTTTCAAACGCCTTTTCTTTTTTTCCTTCGGAGACATGCTAATTTCACCTCCAGGACCCTCAGCTGCCTGCATCCGTCCGCGGCGTATTCTCGACCATTTCCAGCCGGCCAGCAAACACAGCAGGTCGATTCGGAAAAGTGGCGCTAACATGGAGTCATGAAGCTCTGCGGAGAGCGCCTAAACCCATCATGCAGCCGGCGATGCACAGGGCCTGGTTTTTACTGCTAAAAATAGTCATCGTTGAGATTTACAGTAGAGAAGCAGGTAGAAACCTCCCTAAAGAGTCTCCAGCCATCGATGCCACGGCTGTCTCTGTGACCAGTTTAACCTACCTAACTTTAGCCATGAGCTAACACCTAAATAATGTAGCACCACCACTAGCAGACTTCTTTGCTGACAGCTAAAAGCTAACATTTGTGTAGCGGTGTAGCTACATCCCTAACCGATGTAGCCAGATAAAATTGGCCAACGTGGTTTCTGATATCACAATAATAACCCGAGAACACGGTTTGGATTAATGATTTTTTTTTAACTAAATAAATAATAATAAAGTATTATATTATTATTTTACATGTAATATGTTGACTTGATAAAAGACGTAAGGAAATGTGGAAAGATTTAGTTTTTTCCCGACAGGAAGGTTGTTTCTTAATGCTAAAAAAGAAAAAAAACCTTTCTGATTTAATTCATGCAGCATTCTCCACCCTCACAGGTTGTTTTTCAGGGTACAAATAGTTTTTCTTTCCACTTTAAAAGAGCAGCTTTTAATGCAGATAAGCTTGCAGCAGCTGTCAGCCACAGGTTGTCATGGATGCGGCCGATAGGTGGCGCTCCTCTAGAACGTGTCCAAACAACGCAGAAGATCAAATACAAACAGAAATCACGCCTAAGATTGGTCTTTTGGACCCTGGGTAAGGCCAGATTTGATCTTAGCAGTGGTAATCACACCGTAGTATTTTGTTTTTGTGAATGTAAAAGTCACAAGAATGAATGAAGCCGAACGTGCAGGTCTGAGCTCTGCGTGATGAAACGCTTGTGCGTCAGAAGCACAATATTTCAAAAGACACTTTGCTGAATGACTGCAGCCTCCTCGGGTCCTGGAAACAGGGATCAGCGGCAACTTGACCCCCGCTCTCCTTTTTATTCCTTCCCCCCAGCTGATTTCCAGTTTTGCCTCAATAACGCACGATTTCCCCTCCGCGCACCGAGGCGCGTCCACCTTGTTTCTCCTGGTTTTAATCAATAGCCTACGCTGGGTTGTAGGCCCACCCACTTACGAGCTGACTCGCTGCCTGGAGGACTGGCTGGCTGGCTGGCTGGCTGGGAAGTGGCGGGTAGGCAGAGCGGACAGCAGCGCTCCAAAAGCAAACTCCCCCAGTTTGAAGCGCTCGGTTGCGGATCGAGAGGAAGGAGGCGGCAGAATGAAAGAAAAGAGCCTGATCGAGACGGCCAAAATGCAGGGAAACGTTCTGGTAAGGTGGCTTCTCTCTGTGACGCCATAAAACCGTGTCTCGCATTGATTAACGGAAGCGCTCGTTCCGCGCGCTACGACGCACGCTGCTGTCCTGCAGCTGCTTAAACGCGCGCAGCGGGTTTCTGACGGCTCACGCCCTTTCCTCCTCCGACCACCCCCTCCCCCCGCGCTGCTGCGGGCACGGTGGCAGATGCTGGAGGAGTTGGAAAGTTTAGAGGTTCGCGTTCGGGGAGCTTCTGGGGGCAGAAAGAGGCTCGCATGTGTTTCTCTGCATGTGAATCCGTGAGGTGGGGACGGGGTCTGTGTGAGTGGGGAGAATACCAAACACCCGGGAGGCTCCCGCCGATATTAGGGGTCAGGAGCCCGACTGTCAGACGGTTTAGCTTCCAGCTTTTCATAAAAGTGGAATATTAAAGCGGCTGCGTTGAGGGCAAGTTTGTCTGGGACTTTGCTGCCTGATTTTCTGTTGCCGGCTTTATTTGTGGCTGAGGTGCTCCTGCAACCCCCCTCAGGCCGGTCTTTGGGTCACAGTGAGTCTGGCCTCTCTGGATGGTTCCGCGGCGCCCCAGACTTCTATCTGCGAACCGCCCGTTTACCTCCTTCATCCCTCCGGAATGGGAAGCAAACCGTGTATCGTCAGGATTTTGGTAGCCGTTCAGAAGAAAGTGGGTGCGTCTCGTCCAGCACGTCAGTTCACAGCAGACACAGGACGTCAGAGTCCAAGGAGGACGTCTGAGTCCAACGAGGACGTCTGAGTCCTCAGATTCTGCTCTGGCCCATCTCTGTGATGGAGCGTGAGGCTGTTTCATCACCACCCTTTGCCAGGCTCCTCTAAGGCTTCCTGGTTCTTCCCTCAACACAGCGTCCCTGCAGACATTAACCAGGCTGACTAGTCTGCCTGGGAGCCTCTTATTGACAGTATTTTATATATATATCTTTTGGAGGCTCCACATTATTGTTTTTAACTTGATCCTTGTGTTTTTATGAGCGAGCAGCCAACCGCTTAGTGATTTATTGGCTCACTTGCACCTTTCCCAGCCTCCTGGATGTCACTTTGTAAACACAAAGTGAGCAGAAAAGCAGACAAGGCCCTCAGGCTTTGGCCCCACGGATCTGAGCTCCTGCTCGCGGACCTGTTTATCTCAGCTGGAAGTCAGGAAGAAACCCGAGCAGCGTGATTCCTCAGCGCCAACGGCGGCAGGTTGGACGCTGTCGGGGATCCTGTCTGCAGCTGATACAGGTAGATGAAAAATGCCTTGCTTCAAACTCTCCCCCCTCAACCCCCCCGAGGCGCTGAAAATGGCTGCTAACCAGGTCTGCACCCGGGCGCCGGAGGGGGGACGTGACAGCAGAGATGTTGCTGGAGGATACACACACTCTCCCCCACCTGCTGGACTGCAGTGCATCATGGGAGAAGCTTGTAGGTCCTCCGTGTGTGAGGCTGCTCCCTCCGCGAGCGCCGCCCTTCCCGGGCACCAGCGCCGGGGTTTGTGTCTCGGATGGAGATGAGATTTATCTCTGCCAAAACAGAGGGACTCCGAAGACCACCGAAGGCGCTCTGTGCATTTGTCTCCATTGTTGCATGTTCGGACTGTTTTGCAGTTTTTAGTTGGAGTAAATGTTGGCGCTGCTCCAGCCAGGACGCCTCCTGGCTCATTAAGTCTGTGGCTGCCGGAGCCAAATGTTTCCGTTCACATCAAACTTTGCACTTTTACTCCCTCCAGCATTTCTTGACGTATAACTGCACTTTAAGCTCAAGTTAAAGCTTCAACCTTTGAAAAAGTGTTGGCGTTGTTGTTGTTGTTGTTGTTGTTTTAAATGTATAACGGCAGAGCTACATGTGGAAATAAAACAGGCTTTCATGCAATTTCAAGGTGGTAGGTGACGACTGCAGGTGCAGCGGAGGACGCTGCGACGGTTGGAGAGTGATGAACACGTCTTTGAACAACGTCACCTACATCGAACAGCATGCGTTTCCCTCAGAGCACAGCTGGCGACAGATGCGCCGGGGTTTACGCGCTAAAACATGCGTCAAGCAGCTGTCCGCTGGTGCGCCTGCGGGCCGAGGGCCGCGGTAAATCAGGACCTCCCCGCCTTGATTTGTGCTCCACACATGATCGGTGTGACGCCGCGGCGGCTGCAGGCCTGCGGGTTGCTGCGGTATCGACAGAGCCCTCGCCTTTCCAGGCTGGTTTCCACATAAAGACAAAGTGTTTTGTCCACCTCTGCGTGCACGCTGCTTTATTGACAGCTGTACTTTTTCCCAGGCATCTGTTATGAGTGCACTTGTTACTCCGGCTGACGGGGAGTGAGTCAGCGTGACAGCTCGGCTCGTGTCGCTGCTGCAGTCGCAGGTTTTCAGCTGTGTTAAACGGTACCCGGAACAATATTAGCAGCATGGTGATGGAGGAGGCTGCAGAGCCGCAATTAATCACCTTCATTGCTTAATTGATCAGTAAAGTGTCAGGAAATAGTTGAAAACAACAGGTGCAAACACCTATGTAAATTCTGCAGTCATAAACGGTGCTAACGGCTAGCTGGAATAGCTTGATGAACGACTCAGAATCCGGCCGTAAATTAAGTGTTTGTCAGCTTCTCGCTGCCCCGGCGTCCGATTATTCTCGTGCTGCCTCTCCGGAAACAGTTTAGCCAAATTAGCATCCGAGATTGGACACTTATTTTGATGTATGTGCGCGCGGACGTGATCTAGGAGCTTGTGTGGGATATTTATGTGCCAGATTGTGGTTTGATTTTTGCAGAATCAGACCCAGACTGAGGAGGCTGATTTATCGTGACCTTTACGTGGGCTGCACTTCCTCAGCCGCGCCAGCTCGCAGCGGCAGCATTTCATTAGGCGCGCTGGAATCCATCACGCTGAATGTTTCCCCTCTCGGCTACATTTGTTTGTGGAGCTGTCGAGTGCGGCTGGCAGATGGTTCCAGCTTTTAACTTTTTGCTGCAGAGGAGCTGCAACTTAAAGACCTCTGCTTAGCTGCATTTACATTTTTCCTCTGCATGGAGCGCCGCCTGGAATAAAGAGGCTCATCCTGCCTACTACCTGCTTTTATTTGTGCATTTGAGCTCTTTTCCCCTGTTTTGTTTCCTTTTCTTGCAACTTTTGCCTTTAAAGGTTTGATTAAAGCAGCCTAATTGAGAGCATTTAAAAAAAAAATCCCGTTAGCTTTAGTTATCCTTCATCCTTTCAGGTCCAACTAGATTTTTAACGTGATAATTGAAGCTTCTTCACGTGTTGCTGGCTTCATCTCCCTCGCACACCTGGGATCTCCGGCAGGTTTAAAATGACTTATGCATCCTTTGAGCGGCCTCACGCCCGCATTAAATCTGAGATATTCAGCGCCCCTCCCACACACACACACACACATACACACACATACAAACAAACATACACACACGCAAACACACACTTCACGTGCGCTGATCTGCCGTCTCGTTCGGATGCTGCTCCCTGCGGCCCCTCAGCAATCAATCAGCACTTAGCCCGGCTGCATCACGCTGAGTGCCTGGGCTCCGTAATGAGCGGAGCTGAGTACTTCATCCCGGCCTGCACGGCCGTCGCTGTGGTGTTTGCGTGTGAGACCTGCGCTGGTTAGGGTCTGATTGCTGCCACGCTCCTCTCTAGTGTCGGACTTGTTCACACAGCCTTGTTGAGTTCTGCCCTGCCTGTTTTTGTTGTCTCTTAGCAAAGTCAAAACCAAACCAACGTCTCTGCTGGTAACCCGATGATCCCGGTGAAAACCCCAGTCAGTCAGCTAAGGTCAAAGGTCGTTAAAGTTTCTGAATTTTTAGGGGGTAAACAGAAGACGTGTTGTTTGATGCTGCTGGTTCCTGCTGGTCCCTGATGCTTTGTGCTAGCAATGACCCCAAAACCATCAATTCAATCAATGTGCTTCACACGTTTTTACTTCTTCTAAACCAAAAAGCCCAGATGTTTACCTGATTTCATCCTACGTTCACCCTAAATTCATTTTCTCCATCTTTATTCATCACAAACAACAGGATAGAAAAAACCCCTAAAAACCCGCTATTCTTCCCAGCACGGCCGTCTCCTCCCTCCCGTGTTTGTGCTCAGCATTAACGATGATTTCCCTCGGTAGCACTTGTTAGGACTCTGACATGATAAGCTGGCCTCCGCCACTTATTCATGGCATTGAGTGTAATTGCATTTCACAGGCAGCGTGTGCGCCGAATGTGCAATTTGAGCGCTCAATTTTTCTGCGGCCGTTCTCACTTCATCACCCTCACCAGCGTGTCCACAGATCTTTCACATGCTTCCGTAGATCTGTCTTGCTTTCTGGTGTTTGAGTTTCGAGTTTGCCCTCCCAGGTTTGACCACACAGCAATGAGAGTCTTCCTGAGACTAAGGCCATGCTAAATCTGACATGATCTGGTGTTTTGCTGAATGTTAGCATAAGCGTGCCTAGTAACTGCTTAGTATCTTCTTCTTCAACAGCATTGGAAGAAGATACCGCTCAGTAACTTCCTCTAGTGCTGTAGAACCAAACTGGTAGAATTGGAAGCTGTGTGGAGGAGCGTTGTCACATGAGGTGATGTGATATTAGCAACTTTAGCTGCCCCCGGTGACATCACCAGAGTGATGAATTTGAACCAAACAGAAAACTAATTACATTTTTGGCAGTTTATCTTTTTGCTTGAGCCAAGTTTAATTGTACTGTTTAAATTACTGCGAAAATTTGTTGTAAAAGTGTTTATTGTCATTTCATCCTTCCTTTTTAACGCTAACAAGAAACTAGCTTGTCTCCGGAGGGCTCTTGATCAGCCTCTAGGACTCTTTCGTCTCCGTCTTTTGCCATCAGGCTGTAAATGATTAATTTGTGCTTCTTGATTCCTGGCACAGGAAGCTGCCCCTATGGTGGCTGCCAGCGACAATTCTGGGTAATAACACGCAGTTCTAGCGGTGCAGCGGGGAGGATGCTATGTTTATGATCATACTGGGAATTCAATTAGCCTTTTTTTTTCTTTATTTCTTTTCCAGCTATGCTTTTTGAGACTCATGCGTTCTGTAAATAAGCGGCTCCTGTTACGAGCGTGACATCAGGGGAACATCTGGCCTCCCTCTTCGGCGCTGCCTGTCATGGCGGAGGTGCCGTCGGCAGCTCCCCGGCTACAGCGGTTGCCTAATGAGATCATTAAAGCTAGGCAGACATGAAATGAAAACAGCACCTGTTGTGGAGGACGGCGTGTATTCCCCGAACATCAGACGCTACATCGCATCAGAACCTGCCGAAGCTAAATGAACTTTTGTCCAGCGCTGCCCCATGCGGCTGATATTAATTACAGCACTGAGGTGAGGAATTCATTTAAATTAATTGGGGGCCTTGAATTCCTTCCAGACCTCTGTTTTCTGTACACTCTTGGGGACATGCTTGGGTTGCCGTAACAACAGGCGTGTTTCAGTTGGTTTTTTTCCTGATTTTTCATGTCCTGATTGACACAGTGAGTCGTGGGGAGAGGAGGGACGACGGTGTGACGCCTGGAGGCAGATGCTCTTCTTTGAGGATCCTTAAAACCTTCTTGCGCTGCGGTTTTAAAGGGTCGAGGTTATCGGAACTATGCAGCAGTGTTTCTGCCTGACTATTTGCATTTCAGAAAGTACTCAGGAAAATGTGGACGTTCCCAGTCCAAGGACATCCATAATGTCCCGCCCTTCCACATTATACATGGTCACTCAGGAAAGGTTGGACGAAGGACGAGCGCTTGTTCCGTCCAATCTTTAGCCTCTATCAGGGCTAGAATACCTGTTCATATGTCATCAGGGTTCATTTTATGGATCTGACCTGCCAATGTGGCCTTTAGAATGTTCCGGTTCTGCCGCTGAGCCTCAACCTGAACCGGTCCTCTGGTCCTTTTACCGTCCAGTCTGGCGCTGGGATCGGCTGCCTGCTCACTGGGGCTGAATTGATGCATGGCAGGTGCATGTGAGTCTCATTTGCGCTTCCCCGCTGACTGGGCAGATGCCTGCTGGCAGGCGTCCACCTCAGCGGCTCGGTCCTGGGCTATGGCGGCGTAGCTACACACGCTCGTCCACGGGCGCCTGCGTCACGTTGTGGCAACATCTCAGAGATGCAGCAGGCTCTGGTGGCTAGCGCGTTGGCCTGCTTGGATGTTCCTGCCAGAGGAGGGAGAAAGATGTTCCTTTGAGCTGTCAGTGTGCAATCATTTGCATTTTTGGTGAATAAAAACTAAAGTTTCAGAAAATAAATTTCCGCATTTATTTGAGCAACTTTTACCAAGCACATCTTTTGTTTTTTTGGTTTTTTTTGCTAGTCTGTGCTGCTGCTGATACACCCACCTGCGCTTCCAGTCTGCTCTTATTTTTTTCCCCATGAATTTATCGATTTAAAGTCACCCTCGGGGCTCAGGCTTGCCTTTGCACTGCAAAAAAACCCCAAAAACGGGCATCTTGAACGGGCGTCGCTCTTCGTGTTGATCTGGCGATCATAAAGCCTAGCGGCTCTCTGCCGCGTTTTTGTCACGCCGTATTGATTATGAGGGAAATACCTGAGAGTCCGACATTGCCAATTTGTCAGAAAGGCGCACGCGGTGCAGCCTTCCTGGGCCGATTCATCACATCCCATTGACCCGCCGGGCAGCTTCCTCACCATCAGTTATCAGCTGGAGGTTCTGCATCAGAAGATCATCGCAGCTGTAGGGTAGATGTTTAAAGCTCAGTTCTGGAGCTCTACTTTCTGTTGGAGCATCCATCATTGACTGCACTCTTTACCCTTCCAATCCCCCCTCCACTTATCCGTGTTCTTCAGTCTCTTCCACCCAACATACGACCGCCGCCTCAGCTCCAGCCAGATTTCACGTTTCGACAGGCCCCCGGTGCAGATTGATAGATTTGAGCCGTAAAGCGGAGGCTCCGGCTTGCTGGCTGTCAGGTGAGGACGCATGTCGGGATGCCCACCCCTCTCCCCCTCCCGGAGCCGTCGGAAAGGTCAGCTCCCCTCTTAATCAAACATCAGGGAAGGCTGTTTCCTGCTGTCAGCCGGACGACGCCGGCGCTCGCTCCCCTGCCAAGTGTAAAGTTCACTTGCATCCGCTCCCTGGCCCAGAAGCGATGCCCGTTCTGCTCCCATAAAGCTGTCAGGAGGGAGGTTTGATGGCTCTGACACGAGCTCGTCTTCGCCACATTATAGGAGCGCACGAGGGACGTGCAGAGCTTTTGTTTTAATGGATTTTTATTAATGGGTTATCACCGCAGATTAAAGGGACGCTGTCAAAAATATTAGCTCTGAGTATCCGAAGCATTTCTCATTACTGATTTTCGTATTTTGAATATTGATAGCAGAGCAGCAGCTGGGAGCTTCCCCCCCTTTCATCCTGTCATTAATGGTGACACCATTGACCTTCTAAAGTTTAATGTTCCCACTGGGAACGATGTGCAGACAGAAGATTGTAGATCATCACATAGGACATTAAGGTACATCGAGGTGGATTGCTCGTTAAATGTTCCAGATTATTAAAAGAATTTGTAACTGCTGCTTGGTGGACCATCAGAAATAGGGTCAAATCAAAATTCACAAGCAAAGACTGGCAACAGAACCTGTCTCACAGTAATAACCCTAACCGAGCATCCTGGCATCATGGTAGCTAACATCGTGGTAGTAGCATTCGGTAGCGTCCGGTGCCACCAAAACTGGATGTCCAATTATGAGCTAATTTTGTAAATTTCATACTGCAACCTTTGGATTTTATTTTATTTATTAAAATATGTTTACATTTGCTTACAATTCGCTTTAAGAAACCTGCGTGTTTGGACGAAACGCATCTGGTTGCTTTTTTTTACTTGGTCAACACTTTTTCTTCTTCTTTAGAATATAATACAAAGCTGTGTAGTTTAAAACCAGCCTTTGAAAATCAAACCTAAAAAAGTCTGCAGGATTTAGCAGCACAGCCTGGATTGAACATGAGGAACTCATTACTCGTTTATCTCCACACACATCCTTCTTTTGCTTGAGCAAAACTCCTCAAAGAGGTTTCTGAAAACAGGTCCACTCCAGTTTCTCACCATTTCCAAGATGGAGCGCCTCCTTCATCTACAAAGCCTCAGCTGGGAGAGAGATGCATTACTGGGAGCGCTAATCAAGTTTGGTGTGGCTCATTGGTCCTCTGTGTGCTGAGGAACGCTCAAGAACCACTGTTTTCTGAAGGCAAATTAGTCGTTGGGATGATGGTGCTAATGATTGTTTCTAATGTGGAGCTTAATGTAGTGGTGATCAAAGCCAGCCCCCAGAATGCTGTGTGTGTGTGTGGGTGTGTGGGTGTGTGGGTGTGTGTGTGTGTAGGTAGGTGGGTGTGTGTGTGGGTGTGTGTGGGGGTGTGTGTGTGGGTATGTGTGTGTGTGTGTGTGTGTGTGTGTGTGTGTGTGTGTGTGTGTGTGTGGTAGAGAGACATGAAGGTGGTGAAAAAACCTTTTTCTCCCCAAATAGTTTCCACAATGTCATCAGTTACACTAGTTTAGCAGTTAAACACCTCCAGTTCATCTTAGATACCAAGATTAATAGTTTATATCCTCTGGATTAAAATTCAAACCGATGGGCAGAATAAGTGTCCTTTGTTAAGGATGTGATAATCTTCATGTTGATCTGATTCTCATAGTTAGTCTTTGCCTCTAATTTCTTCCTTTGATTATTTGGTATCTCCGTAAATGATGGTATAACTTCCAGAAATCAGCTCAATCTTTGTGATGCTATTTGATTTTCATGAACTGTGAGTCTGAGAACAGACTGGTAAAATCAGCCACTAATTAAAAGATAATCCAGGCCTGAAGAGGCCGGCCTGGATTATCCTTCTGCCGACTGTTTTTCTTCTGTGTTTGTCAGAACTGAGAGGCCTGAAGGTTGAAGAGGAGGATCGGGCGCCTCCAAGCCCGGCAGATAACTCTAATAAACGCGCTCTGAGCTGGCTTTAGTGGAAGAATTGACAGGATTTGTTTTTTTCCCCCCTGAACGCCTTTGGCTTGTGGAAACGAGCGCAGATCTATGTGCTGTCAGGGGAGCCTGCGGGGAGGATTCCCGACCGTCGTGCACAATCAGTTGCACAAATAACCCAGAGCGTAGCGGGAGTCTCCGAGAGGGCTCCGTATCTGCTAATAAAAGAAGTTCTGCTGGAGAAGAAAAAGATGCCTAGAAAACCAAGCTAACCTCCACAGGGACAAACTTGGCAAGAACATCGCAAACAATATCAAATAATTATATGTCTTTATGGGGCGCTGGAGCCACAAATAGCTTGTCAGAAGTGTGAGCAGAGGAGCTGCCCTTTATTGCTTTTTTTTCAGTGGCATTACGGCGCCTTTGAGTCTCCTGCTGCTTCACAATAAACGAGGAGCTGCTTGCTAACTCAGGCCACGTTTACCTGGGAGGCCTCGGTGGCTGAAATGCCCCTCTCATCTCGCAGCCGTACGTCTGTCTCAATATTCCCGCCGTGCTCGTGGCGCTGTGCACACAGAGGAGGAGGTGGAGTGGCGAAGCAGACGGAGGGATGTTGTGTTTGTGTACCTTAGCTTCGCTCGTCCGTCTGCTCATCTCTGGGGACGAGGATGGAAAAGGCAATCAGGATGTGAGGCAGAGGTGGTCAGCTGGTCTAGAGGAGTGTTGGCAGGCGGGGACGCGGACCTTCCCATACAACTCACACACACACAGTCGGAGCAGCTGTGGTTGCGTTCCCCCAGGTTCACAGCCCGGTCCGACCGCTGCTCCTGTGCTATCTCTGCTAGCGTGGCCCCGGTGCTGCTGGATATCGAGCGGCGTCGGTGCCGCCAGCCTTCCCTGTTGGCTCACAGGCTCAGCGCTCAGGTCTTAACTTGTTTAACTTGGGGCCAGTTTTGAAAAAACACAGCTAATTGGATTTAAAGAGCATCTGAGAGCTTTTTTATAGGAAAACTGCTGGAGAGAGTTTGTGTGATTGAGCGGCTGAATCATTGTTGGCTCATCTTACATGCAGCCAAATATAAACCGTGACTCACGGCATAAATGTAAGAATATTTAGATTATGGCTCAGATAGTGACAGTTATAACAAAGTTTAGAGAAACACTCTTTTTTTGTCTACACGTGTTTACACACTAAAACCCCCTTAGCTGCACCTCCCTCTCCAGTCGCCGCCCCTCGCCCCAGCTTTGTTCATGCAGGAGGGAGAGTCTTTGTGCCGCTGCCGGCCTGAAGATGGCCCCCTAAGCTTCTGAGGCTTGATGATATCAGGTCATGGTCGCTGAATGAAATTATGGCCACGAGCAGCAGACGTGGAGGTGGCTCTCCAGTCAAGGAACGAGGACAGAGGAGAAGCACATGAATCTGTCAAAATTTATCAGAAAACTGGGCGATTCTCCAAAACTCCTCCTGCTCCGGTCGTCAGTGACCTCCAGTTGTCGTTGAGCTCCTGCATCTGTCACCGTGGCGACCTCCCCCGCCTGATCGGTGGAGGTTGTCATTAATCAGACACAGCTAGATTGGTGCTGGTGTTGGATCAACAGCCGGGCGGAGGATCGACCCTGGTCTCTGTCGTCAGAAACAAGAAACATTTATTTATGAGCCGCCGAGGTCCCGGACGCTCGCTCCCGTGGTCATGGAATCACGTCTGCGCCACAGAAAGTAGACTTTTCCCCCTTCAGTTTACCTTGTGACAGGCTGAGGCTAATGGAGAAGGTGTCTGGGATTAATGCCTCCATGCTCGGCCTAAAGCGGCCCCTCGGCTGAGCGAGCGCTCCGGTTGTTTGTTGGTGTCAGTGAATTACTGTGTCGTTCTTTCAGCCTCAAGTCGGCTAAAAGGCAATTAATCAAAACCAGCATCAATCCTGGCAAAGACAGATGGTGGTGTTGAGTGCGGTGTGGAGTTAATCTTCCAGGCCCACTTTTTAAACGTTTCTGACTTGATGAGCACCTTTTTAAAAGGGGAGGATAAAATGCTTTTACTCCAGAGGAGATCAGACATGGCTGTTTATCGACTTTGGCGTCACCTAAAGGCCGTTTTCGGCCGCAAACGTGTGACCAGTCATTTTCCCTTCTATCTCCCAGTACAACCAGCAAATGAGAAAATGGTAAAAGATTTGGTCCACAGCTGTTAGCGTTTTTAGCTTCGGTCTTTTTTGTGTTTCAATCGTTCAGGCCGGAATTAGAATTTCTTCTGTTGTTCGACTTCGACTCTTTTAAAGACTTTCAAAGCTTCTTTCAGACTGCTTGTCGAGGCGAATCCCTGTCCTCTGGCCCCTCCTGCGGCTTTAATCTGCAGCCTTTTGCTCCCCAGCTGAGATTGATTGAAGTGCCTGCAGAATTTTTTCCCATATTGCGACGTTGCTGCATGTTTAAGGTTTTTTTCCCCTCTCTCATTAGTTGTCGGTCATTGTCCTTCAGGTCTTAAATGAGACTTTTCCCGGAGTGTTCCAGGTTGTCTCTTTTGAGCGCAGTCACTGACTCTGTTCTCCTCTAAACCGTCTGTGCGGTAATTGAGATGAGTCACAAGAGACAGGAAAAAAAAAACAAACAAAAAAAAAAACTTGGAGCAATATCAAAACTTCCATCTTTTATTCAGGAGCTGTAGCATGAATTCAGAGGGGATCAGCTGCTTTTTTTTCCCATCATGCATCTCCATACGGGCCCAGCGTTGTGTTTTGATAGTCCTATTAATAACAATTTAAATAACATATACCAGCCACGGCTGCTTTAGACATGGGTTTATTATGAGCAATGGGCTAATTTGGAGCAGAAGCATCGGAGTTCAGAGGAGGCTCATCGCTAATGGAAACAGCCCAGAACCGACCCAACGTCCAGTTAATAACTCTGGATGTAAATTCAATATAGAGGCCAGATTAAATTAGCTGCCTTGCTTGCTAATCCACAAACTGGAGGTGATTCTTTAATGGATCTCAGTATATCAAACAAGGAATTTGCTTCTTTTTTTTCCCTGAATGATTCTCAGTGTCATTCTGCCGCCTCCTCCTCCTCCACCTCTTCCTCCTCCTCCCTGGATGATGGCTCCTGCAGGCTGAAATTGTCCTCATGGTTCTTCTGGGCTCTGGGATTTTTCTTCCATTTTGTGTCTGCGCTGGTGATCCTGGGGAATTGAAAAGTCGGTGCTCAATAATGGAATAAATGGGAGCTAAGGGCTGAGGCGGAGAGCCGGGTCCTTATCTAGGTTTTAGCGAGCAGCCCAGACATGAAATTCTAGTCGTAGGTGATTCTTCAAAACACACATGTGTGACTCAGAAAGCAAGATTTTCTTGTTTTGTTCATGTCAAGGACTGTGTGTGTGTGTGTGTGTGTGTGTGTGTGTGTGTGTGTGTGTGTGTGTGTGTGTGTGTGTGTGTGTGTTGGAACCATGAAAGGTGTGAACTGTAAGGTCATAGATGCTCCGTCAGCACCGGAACCAGACCTGTGGACCAGATGGACCTGCTGAGTTTGTGTAGTGTGATTTAATTTTTTTCCTTTTCAAATCTCTTTTGTTCACCACATCAGCTGTTTTCTGACTGGTTTTTTCTGTCTGATTTAGCCTAGTTTAGTCTGACTACTATTTTTGGAGTTGCTTGTGTGTTCTAATCTGATCCCTGTGCTGCCTGATTAATTACACGGGAAGAAAAACTCCAGTAACTGAGAGAACATTTTTATCTTTTCATTTTCCTGGATTTTTATGGCAAATTATCTGTTTGAAGTGTTTGTTTACAGAAGCCTAATTAGTCTAGTTCTGCAGTGTGAACTGCATTTAGTTTTGCATAAAACTCCAGAGCAATGCAACTTTTTTTATAATATTGTCATATATATATATATCATATTCTTTTTATAATATTGTTCTCCCAACTTTTGTTGTCGTTTTGCTGTCTTTTAGGGTACTGACCCCCCTGCTCACACACAGACTGCTGTTGCCCTCCATTGTTTCCCATGACATGCAGAACCCTGCAGGGATCATGCTAATTACGGTGGTGAATCAAACCAGTTTGAACCGGTTTTTATCGCCCATCTTCTTTTCTTCATCTCTTTTGCGACTCAGGTCATCAGTCCTTGCTGGTGTTATCGGTTTGAGCCTCCGTCACTCTCAGCTTGGTGAATAAAGAAGCTGTTGATGCTAAATGCTATCAGTAGCTTATACCTAAACTAGCCTAGCCGCCCGTGCAACGCTCCTGCTGACGCGGGCAAAATCAGAAACCTTCTCTGGTTGGTTTATCTTCCCTGTTCTTCTCATAGCTGGTCCAAGCTAACGTGTGGCAGAGCTGCTTCTGCTAAAAAACCCTCCCAGAAGGTTTTTACCGCCAGGCTGTCACCTGTCAGGTTCTCTGGAGTGTTGCGCTGGCGTTAGCGGATTCATTACTTTGGCTCTGCCCAGGTTGTGTCCGTCAGTGCTGCGTAAATCCCGGCGTGCCCTCTGCTGCTCCCGGGTTCGATCTCCTGCAGAGCTGCAGCTTATTTACATGCTGTGATTTACTCGCTCGTATATCACCGCAACTTTATTGCAGCCCATCACGGCTACTGATTAAGCTGAAGTGCAGATTGGCGGCTGGCGGCCGACCCTGACGCACCTGAGGTCTTGCGGAGATCTAAACTCCACCAGCACTGAAGCAGTTTCTGCCTCTCATTCCTCCGTCTTTCATCATCCTCTGTTCCATTGTCCACTGGAGATGTCGGGAACGGTGCCGGACCGCCGTTTGCAGCAGATGCCTCCCCTGAGCAGCCTGACAGATTACATTTAAACCTCCCAGTTTAGTCCAGGTGATGCCCTCGCCAAATAAGACCCGGCCAGCCTCCAGCGGGAAAGAGGGGAGGGGGGAAAGGTAAGCATAAGAAGGAGAATGAACCGGGGGAGGGAGAGAGATTATCGCAAACACACAGCCTGTCTGCAGCGACTACAAGTGGGAGTTGAAGAGGACGGCTTGTCTCGCGGAGACCGATAAACCCTGGCGAGGGAGCGCTCAATGAGGAAGATGGAGTGTCTGTAGAAAGTCAAAGACGCATCGTCAGACCGAAGCAGAGGAGATCGAGGGGTGCAGAGGGGAGAGAGAGAGAGAGTGTGCGGAGAGAGAGGACACATTTTCCAGAGAGCCCGTTCTGGCAAGTGGATCACGACACATCACCTCAGGTCCTCTCTGCAGTGGGATTCCTGTGGGAGCAGCTTGGAGGAGGGACGCTCAGGTGCTCCAGGTCTTCCACTCATCCAGCCTCCTCAGGTGAAGCCTCCTCTGGGCTCTGGACCCCAGGACTTGACCGAAGACCACAGAGGGTTCTGGAGGAGCTTCTGGCCGTCGGCTCAGTCATGTCGGTGCTCATTGCCACCCAACACTTCCACACCACCACCTCCAAAGTGGTAAGCCAGTCATCCGCTCGTCTTTTTGGCCCCGTGTGGCTTACGGGACAGGTTCGCTGGGTTTTGCTTCATGTCGTTGAGGTGAGTCCGACGAGCGGAACCAGGAGTGTTAAACTGTCCGGGTACGATGACAAGGCGGCTGATTCTCCGCAGGGTCAGTGCCGCCTCTGGAGCTCATCTTCATAACTCAGCCAGCACCTCTCAAGGCTGCCGTTCCAAGGTCGGACAGTAAATCCCACCTGTCTCCGTGGATCAGCCTCCCTTCGCTCTCCGTTTGCTCCGAACCTTCACAAAGTTCCGGCGGCGGCGGCTCTGACCGCGAGACCTTTTAGCCACAGTGGCTCCAGTGGAGAATCAAACGTTATTGGGAGGATAGAAATAGGAGGTTTTGTAGTAAAAAGCTCAAGGTTGAGCTAATTTCCCAGACCCCGTTCAGCGGCTGTGACAGCCAAATGCCTGCTGGCGCTCTATTTCATAATGTGGCTTCAGCGCAATTAAGGCGGCGCAATTAGGTGTGAATAATGTACAAGATTAAAGCGAAGCAGCCATTAAATTCACCTCCTTGTGATGCTTCCTCCACGCTGGTCAGATAGCACTGACTCGTTTCTGGTTGCTCAGGGGAGGATTTGAGTTTAATTAGCAGCAAATGTCGGGTGAGCCTGGCGACAGGAGAAGTGCTGGATCCAAACGCGTGCATGTTTGAGCAGAGCTGTGGTCAGGGGGTCAAAGGTCATGCTGCAGGGACCGGCGGCTCGCTCCTCCCGAGTGTCACCGCTTCCCTGTCGCCTTCAGACGCTCGTGAAGTCATCGGAAATCATTCCTACATCGTTTAAAATGGGGGATGTGTAACAAAAGCAGCACTTCGTATTGATTCTTTTTTTAATAACAAATGATTGACTTCAGCCAGACTGAAATGTGACTACATGATTTATTTTTGCGGAGAACATTTGTCTTTCAGGCAGCTCTTCTGGGGTATTCAAGTTTTCCTCTTCGGATAAATCAATAATTGTTTTAAAACCAGAACTTTTGCATTTTGTGTTTGGTCATTCGTTCAATCTTTTTTCCTCGATTGGTTCAGACAGCGAAAACCAAAGTTTGAGTCTCTGAGCTGTTAGGTGAAGTTCAGGCAAAACTTTCCAGACACTGTGTTGGAAATGAGTTTAACAGGCTGGAGGGTGTTTTCAGATCAGGAGAGAGAGAACAAACATGCTAATAGCTACATGCTAACACCTGCGTCCCGTTTTTCCATTTCAAACCTGGAGACTCTGTTTGTGTGTCTGGATTCAGATATGCTTTAAACATCTCAACCCAGCTGGGTCTGAGATCCAGCTGTGTGTGTGTGTGTGTGTGTATGTGTGTGTGTGTGTGTGTGTTAGTGAGAGAAACGCCTCAGCCGCCGTTACGCCCCTCACCTCCCCGCTCCCCCCATCAGGCCCCCTCTCGCTCTGTCCCTCTGAATTTCCCAGGGACTTCATCTCACCCGATCCAAATTGGATTAGAACTCAATTTGCGGTGCCTTGTGTCACTTCATGCTTCAAAACCCGACATTTGATATACAGACGCTATGAAGAACTGCAGAATGAGCAGAATTTTATTCATCAGAAATGTTTCCCTGCCTCCGGCTGTTTGTCCCTCCTTGGCTCAACCCCCCCGATGCTCCCGGGGAGCGTTGGGCAGATGGAGGTGTCCATCACATGATTAGCGCCGCGGTGGGGTCGGTGCCGAGGGAGGAGCTGGCGTTTCTGACAGCACACTGACAGCAGCTATCCATTTTAGATGTTTAATTTTTCCTGGCCGAGCGTGTCGAGCTGCAGCACCTTCGATCACAGGTTGTAATTCGACACGCAAAGTTACAAATACGCTGAACATGCTGCAGTGGGGGTGGGTGGGGGTTGGAACTTTAGCAAGTTAGCTTCTACGAAAGTATGAAATGATTAATGTAAGCATTGTTAGCTAACAGATAACACTTATTCATTTAGTACGTCACAAGGAGAAGTTCCTCAGATGAACCTCGCTCCTCTAAGAAAAACCTTTACTAGCCACCGTGTTTGTGTTGGTAATATTTTCTCCCAGATTGCTCATAGTTTTTGTAGCGTTTATCTTATTGTTCGCAGCGTCAAATGTTTAAAACCGCTGAAGGTGCAAATTGACTCCTGTCTCCATAAAGCAGCTGCTCAGCAAACCCAAATTTGCCAGGTAATGATCTGATTTATGGCTGCGAGGTTTTTATGTTCTTGGCGGCTGCATGGGCGTAAATCTGCCTGAGCGCGTTTGTGTTCTCTCTCGTTCAGAAATGAAGGGATGCTGCTGTCGTCTTCAAGGTCAGACCTCTCTCTGCTGCTAGAGCAGCGCCGCCGCCCCATCATTCCAAATTTCTCCAGTTTTGCTAAATCAGGCTTCGAGGTTGCGTTTAAATCGGATTTTGCAGGCGTTACCGCGGTCCTGCATTAGGTTTTAGGATTCATAAAAGCAACTGAGCAAGGAATTAGGGTGGAACTGAACATCCACCATCCAACATTTCACAAAACTTTCCATTTCCGCGACTCTCACCGGGTGTTATTGCGCAGCCGTTTCATGTTCATGCTCCCCGGAGCCTGGGGATGATTGACCGTCCTGCCTTTAACTTTGGCTCTTTTAAAGGTGATGGCGGCGGAAGGAAAGCTGACAAACTCCTTCTGTCACCTGGGCCTGGCTGCCTCCGCTACACCACCTGCCTTTGGTGATGGAGGAAAGGATTTAAAGCCCCCTGAAGTACTAAATGTGCAGCTTCTGCACAGTGGTGCGAAATGACAAACTGTCCTTCATAAGTCACGACAAGCTCGTCTGATGGAGGTGCTCTCGGTGTGTGTGGGTGTGTGTGTGTGTCCAACCACTCCTCACTAGTGCTGAGGAGTCTACTGGTGATTCTGGGCTCTGACTGATGCAGCTGGAGCTTCTTTTTCTCTTTCTTCTGACTTGTTTGGCTCCTGCTCCAGCTCTCAGCTCTGCCCTCTGCTGGCCAGCTGCAGGGCTGGTCTGGCGTTTCTCTCACAGTTAACTTGTCCCTGTGAAGTCTTAAAAATAATCCTATTTCCTATAAATCCATGTGATAAAGGAAGATAACGCTCTGGGAAACGGATGTTCCGAATATCCAGTGTGCTGCGTCTGTACCCTCAGAACTCCCTGCAGTAGGACGGATCTTTCCATCAGCCTGTTTGTCTCCTTAATCGCATCACGGCAGAGCCTGAAAATGAAATTTGCTCCCCGGCTGCTGTGCCAGAAAGTCTGGGATGGCCTCAGAAACACATGGCAGCAGTTCTTCTCCTCTTCTAAAACCTCTCTTAACAAGCGGTGGTGAAATATTTAGCACATCAGTTGCATCCACAGTGCGTTTATCTACATGTACAGAGTTGAGGATTGAAAATTGTGTTTTTCCTTCTGACTCAGGCTTCCTAATTAACATTAAACTCGCTATTTTTTGTTTTTAAATTTCAGTTTGGGAGGTGGAAGTTGTTTGTATTCCAGGAGCTTTTGAGCTTCCTCCAGAGCATCTGTGCCTATTCTGGCTCAGGCGAGGCTGTTTGAGCTCCCAGCATGCTTAGCTTGTTACGGGAGGGGTGACGGGGGAGTGGGGGAGGGCGGTGTTTCCTGTGAGACCAAATGAAATCAGGTTATAAAACCTGGTCTGTTGCGTATGAAATGACTCTTCCTGCGCCGGGTCTGCAAATAAAGTTGACAGATGTTGTGCCAGTGCTGCATTTGTGCGTTCGCCCTCCGTGTCTGCAGCCTCAGAAATAAAGGTACCGACTAAAACCCTGCAGGGTTCTTCAGGGCGTCCTTAGGTGACTCGCAGAAAGATCCCCCAAAACCCAATGTGGGTTTCTGGAGAAACATTTGAAAACCGTAACAGACGTAGTTCTTTTTTTCTGTTTGCCCTAATCAAGCTTAAAGTGATAAAAACGAAAATGAGACATTTTCCCCTTTTTTGTCTTTAGGGGTGATCAGAAGTGTCATTCAGAAACCATTCATTGTGTAGTGCTTATTTAAAGCAGCAATGTCAAGTTCTAGTATTATAGTGAGTTAAATATACACATTTAGGCGTCATTTATAGCCTAGAGTTTTTAAATCATCATAATAAAAAACGCGTTTAATATAACATGCTTAATATCTTGGTTTCTATTCCGTCCACCTGGTGGCGCTGTTGCTCTCTACACGACGCTTACGGATCCAGAAATGGAGGCAAAGATCAGAAAGTGTACCAGAAATTCTTAATCTCTCTATCTGCAAAGTCACGACAACTTTGGGACCCTGGTCCGCGAACGTCGCAGCTCCCGGGCGCTTAGAAAGGCTCCAGAGCCGAGAGTCTGCGCCCATTCCCGGACAGCGTCTCTCCCCCTGCAGCGGAGGGAAAAGCGGCGGCAGAGCAGAGGACGGGACGCTGTTCTGGATGTGCCCGGATCCGGTCTCGCTTTGCGCCAGCCTGTAAACGTGATGTGAATCCCTGTGGAGGATTTTTTTTTTTTTTAAATATTTCTCTACTTTTTAAACAACAGTTTCCAAAAACAAAACAACAAAAAAAACCCGACATGGCGTCACTGTATCAGCGGTTCACCGGGAAGATCGACACCGGCAGCTCCTTCCCGGCCCCTCCGGAGGCGAGCCGGCTCCTCGGGCAGGGGGAGCAGCCGGCGGAGATCCAGCGACCCGGACTCGTGCCTCCGTACGGCCGGCGCTGCGAGGACGAGGACGTAAGACGCTTCTCTCTTTAATTACCACAAACGACGGAAATGTGCCAAACTTCTCCAGATTCTCAAGTTGTCAAACTTCATCAATCTTGCATCAGTTATTTAACACGCTTGTCACTAAATGTTGCATCAGTTAGCAGGAGGCTTTTCCGCCTTTGTTTTGCTGCTAATATCGCGTCTCTCCCTGCGCGCGTTAGCGGCGCGCCGCTCCGCGCGTGTCCGCCCAGCGGCGCCGCCAGAGCGGCCAGAGTTCGGCGAGGCCGCGGCGCTGAACCCGGCGCTGTCCGCGGCGCTGAACCCGGCGCTGTCCGCGGTGCTGAACCCGGCGCTGTCCGCGGTGCTGAACCCGGCGCTGTCCGCGGTGCTGAAACACGGCAAACTTAAGGGAAAAACGACGGGAAAGCGTCATTTGTCACAAATGAAATACGTATGTGTTATATGTAAATATAGCTTTAGCATAGTCAACGCTTTTAAGTTGTCCACTTGGAAATACATTATTTATACAAACAGTGATGCTTGACTGCTAAAAGGTTGCGCTGCCATTTTCTGGCCAAACGGGCCTAAATATGAACCTAAATCTAGGTTAGCATTTCTCGTCTGTTGTCTTTATTCATCGTAACACAAGCTGGTGATCCATAACCTGTTGAATTTTCCCAGCTTCTTGTAATAGCCATTGTACTTCCATGAACGCATGCACAAACATATTAACACAGTGGAGCCTGAACACGCAAAACACATTAAAATCATAAACCCTAATAAAAGATTCAGGAGCTCAGCTATTGCTAAGAGTGAACCTCCTGCACGTCCTCCTGGGGACGTTGTTGATAAGTATCTGACGTTCACGGGCCTGGCAGCAGCGAGGGATTGTGATTGAGGTCTGTGCAGCAGTTATTGGGGGAAGCACACACACGTTACCTTCTATGATTTAATTTGTGACGATTGAAGGGGTTTTTTGGTGTAGTTTTTTGTTGTCCGTGTCTGCTTCTCCTTTAGTGTGTCAGTCTGAGCTCAGTCTTGTGTCCATCGTGTGGACAAGTGAGTTTGCCGGATGTCACATTTGTGTCATGGTTCCTGGAGGAGACTTAGAGCTCGTCGATTAGCCGCAAGTCAATAAATATTTACAATTTCACCACAAAGCAAAGCATTACAAACACACACACATTTTGTTTTGATGCCACTGAAGCAAATAACTGTTTCTGTAAAGAAAAGCAAAGAAACCCTGATAGAGTGATGAGCTAATGTTGAAGTACTTGTTATCTACCGAGTCTTGATTGGCTGCTGGAGCCCAAAATTCCAAATTGTAGCCAAGAACTTGTAGCTCTAAGGCCGCGGTGCTAAATCACGTTGTAAATGAGCATGTGGGAGCCGTGGCTACACGCTGATCTCTGTTGTTTACTCCTATGTGCCAGAGGGGACAGGAGGATAAATGGTGTGTGTAATATGTGCAGCGTGGCGTGAATTCCCCCTAATATGTAATAATAATGATATTTTGTGTGTGACAGTAACGGTTGTGGACAAATTCACCCGTCTGGCTGTTTGTCTTCTCACAGACACCGAACCTAAGCTTCCATCTTTATCATCTCAGTAGGTCTTGCAGATGTGACGGTGCAGCAACAATCAGCGTCTGAATTACAGTGTTTTACGTCAGATCTCTTATTCAAACTTCCACTCTGTGAATAAGTGACTGATCGGTACTTGCCTTCTACGCGCCAACTCCTGATAGAGGAATTAGCCTCTGATGTATCTAAAACATGTCATTATCGCCTTAGTTTGGAATGAGCCTGCCTGATTTTCCACCGCCAGCTAAATCTGTCTCTGTCAATACGGTAGATAAAGATCTGAGGCTGAAATCCTCTCTGATGATCATTCCCAGCTAGTGAAACGAGTCATTATTATCTGATCAAGCGTGATTCTTTTTTCTCTCCCTCTTATTCTCTCAATCTTGTCGCATCGAAATACCCAATCTTTTCTTCTTTTTAAAGAAATCCAAGGTAGCATCGCGCTAAATTTCATTTTTTTCTTTACACCTCCAGGCTTAACTTTTCCCCAGCGTCTCCATCTTAAAGTGAATAAAGGACCCGAATTTGCTCCTCGTTAATTAGATATCTTCTCCAATGGCATTTAGGAGGATGAAAAGCAGCGGCAGGAGCAGAAATGGGTCTTCTCTTCCACCATCAAAGCTTCTGTCCCTGTGGTGTGATTGGGATTTCCTCCACAGACCCCATTACAAGAGCAAATATCTCTGTTTGGTCTGTCCGATGGCCGTAATGAGGCTCGGGAGATAACGAAAATCCAGGCGTCTTCTACACAGAGGTGCTTTTTCTGATGTGTCGGCTGACTCGCGCGTCCCCGCTAAAATCCTCACTTGTGCTTTGCTCTAATGACTGTCTGCAGTTTGCATTAGGAGAATAAAAGGAGGTGTTGGGGGGTAATGCACACACAGACCCTTTTTATAGGTTTGTTTCTCTATCACACACATGCACGCACAGACACACACACGCACACACCCAGGAGGATAGTTCCAGAGCTCTGGAATGTTCCTCTAAGAAGCCGTCTGCTATCTGATTCAGCTTTTATTCAGCGCAAATAAAAATGGATAAGGAAAGGAAAATAAAAACCCAGCTCTTAGTTTACAGCCAGATGTTTTATCTTTATTTTTCACTGTCGGATGTAGATGCAGAGATTCTCCAGAGCGAGATAAAGAAAACGCTCTGCTAACCGCAACCTCTAATCTGTTTTCATCGTTTTCTCCTCAGATCAACTGATCTTTGCTTTCTCCTGCGTGAGGATGATTGCCTTCTCCTTGGTGTCACCCATCATAACCTGGGAAAGGTCAAAGGTTATTTTGATGACAAACCAGAGCGCGCTGTTGCACGGAAACGACAGATTCCTAGATTTGCGCTGTTTCTCCGCTTTTCCCGGAGAGATCTAAACACCTTTCTCAGCGCCGCCTGAAGGTAAACGCTAGAGTTTATAGCAGTACATTACTGTTAGCGTGACGCGCTTCTCTGCTGCAGAACTCTTCAACTTGGCAATTTAATTTGGGTTTCGGCGCAAAGCAGCGAGGCCCCAGGTGTTTCCGGGGAGAGTGTGTAGAGCTGTTTTTATCCTCTTTAACACCTCCACCAGCGCTTCTCTAATGAAGTAGTCTATGTAGGCAGCCGCCATCCGTTCACAATAATGAAGTGCTTGTCTAATGCTAACTGACGACAGAAACCATGTCGGCCGTGGTTCCTCTTAATTTGCCTTGATTAGTAAATCAGAGGTGATTGATCAATAATGGCACTTCAGCCATAGAGCCGCAGCTTCAGGTCAGCGTGGAGAGCAGAGGCGCCACCACGAGGCGGTGAGTGCTGACAGTCCTCAGCCTCTTCTACCAGCTCTTCCGCTTCCTCGTTAACTTGTCCGTGATCAAAAAAATCCTGCGACGCTCCGTGTTGATCAAATCTGACGTGCCCGCATGAGCGCCGCTTTCCCTGGTGATGAATTATGCAGCCAGCAGGGTGTAAAACGGCAGTGTGTTTTATTTATTGTCGGGAGGCTCCCCTAAATCAGCTACACTCACATCGGAGAGAGGAGGAGGGTGAGTTGTTCGGGTCCCCGGCGGTCACATGATTGAACAAAGTGAAACTAGACAATGAAGTTGAAGCTTCTGTTTAAAGTTGTTTGTGGCATCAACATAAGGAACCTAAATAAGTGTCCAAATAACCTTCTATCGCCCCCTGCCGGTAGGCTCACGGAATGGGAAGTTTCCCCACTTGTAACGCTCCCTGAAGGAATATGTGTCATGATTTGTCAACAGCGAGGGCACTTAGAAGCAATTTATGCACAGGAAAGGCCTGTTAATGGGCAGTTTTTCCTCTAAAAAGCCCCGAGGAGGCACTTGATTAAAAGCGGTCTCAAAGAGGGCGCTTTTATCTCGGATTAGGGCAGGACAGGATGTGATTGGGTGTTTAGCTGGAACCAGAAATCACAGCTTAGCGTCCTTGTTTCAGTCGAATCTAAAACAGGCTTTTTATCAGATTTATCAGCTGCTTCTTTATCTGGTCTGTGGTAATAATCAGAGGAAGAGGAGAGTCAGGTTTACATTATTTTATAGAGAAAATGAAAATACCATGGCTTCTGCTCTCACTCCTGCTCACTGAAGGCTTATCGCTGGCTTTGACTGAGGCGGTTCGTCGACACCCCCGCTGGCGTGGCGCTTGCTGCTCCGCAGCTGCCGGCGCCTCCCTCTCTGCGCTGCTGCTGCTGCTGCTGCTGCTGCTGCTATTCTGGCAGCTTGCTGATGATAACAGATGGTGGGCATTAATAACTTCATCTCAGCGGAAAATGAATTCATATCCGGCCTCTTCAGCAGCCGTTTTCACCGTCAGAGAGGCAAGCAGCTGAGGAGGAGGAGGCTAAAACGCTCCTCTGCTGGCTGGGGTTTAAGCAGCCCCCCCCCCCTCCTCTTTTTAATCCAGCTCTCTATCATGTGAAGGCAATGGGCCCAGAGAACAAGTGCGAACACGAAGAGCGCTGCCTTTTGTTTTTATGGGTCAGAGAACTGAAACTGATTTACTCATTATTTATGACTGGAGGGTGTGGAGAGAAGCAGTATAAGGAAATAACTGAAGCGATCCTGCTGAGAAAATGTGTGATTTACAGTCAGTGTGACAGCTGGACTGATGCACTGTTGTGTAGCAGCGGAGTCCATCCCCGCTGGAATGCGATGTTCGCAGGGCATGCAGGTTCAGGTTGAGTTCAAAACGTGTGGCCAAAGAAGTCCAGGCAGACTAAAAAGGCTCAGAAATGATAAAAAGTCCGAAAGTGTAGCGCTGAAGGCACAATTTTGAAACCCTGAAATGTGCAGAAGCAGAGCATCGCCGTTGTCCTGAGTTGAAGTACCTCCGCGGCTCCGCTAGAGGCTCTCCTGCTGCTGTCGGAGGATGAGCCGCGCCGCCGCCTCGTCGGCCTGCGGCGGAGCGTCCTGCGTGCAGAGTCTGCAGGGACAGGAGGCCGGTCTCACAGAGCGAGGTCAAACCAATGATACGGGATGAAGGATGGCGAGGAGAGCTCCGGGAGGCAGAGCGACAGACCAGATCAAACGTGCCGTCATGGCAAAAAAGGCCCCCAGAGACTGACACTTGATCACCACCAGTCGGTTAATTGAAAAGTGTGTTCTCTAACAAAAGATGAATCATGTGTTTGGGAGCCATTTAAGGGAGGTTGTAACCTGCTGGCTCAGACTGGAGGATGAGAGCAGAGGCCTGAGGGACTCTTTATGTCCACATACATTTCATTAAGGTCAGATTTCTTTTAATTTTCTGTCGTCTGAAAGTCGAATCTGTGATTTCTGTGCCTGAATAAAAAAAAAACAACAAAATTTTAACAGACCAAGAGTGGACGCAGTTCGCAGCTGCACCACAAGGTGTCACTAAATCCCGGCCTGAAGGTACCAGGTCTTTTCACAAGGTCTTGGTACGTCCTGAGTGGTTGTACCTGCACTGTTCAAGTACAGTAAGACAGCCATGAATGTGATGGCAGAAAGCGGTGAGAGTAGGCTAGCTTTAGCTTAGCTACTCAATACAAACAGGTGGATCAACCACGGCTCTTTAAGGAATGACTAATAGTTTTTGGGCTGATACTCCACATCTCTCAGCATCCACTTGGTTTGGGCTTCACGTTGCTTTATTTGGTTCGTTTAAATAATCTCCAGCAGCTGTTGCTGGTTTTAGGCTGCAGTTCTGTTCTAAAGAGAGTGATCTTTAATGAAGTAACGCCATCTAGGCTACACAGCACTGGAAAGTGGCCCCTCCCGGTTTTCCTCATTGTTGCTAAAACCCAAAACGCAATTTTTCTGTCCACTCTTTCATTTGTCAGAGTAATCTCACCTCCTATCTGTGATTATTGACACGACACGTCCCAGTTGATGTAGCACGCGTTGTGAATGTGAATGAAAAGGTTAAAGGTTAATAAACAGTTGGTCTGGTAAATGACTGTCAAGCTCCTCCGAACACACACACACACACACACACACACACACACACACACACACACACACACACACACACACACACACACACACACACAAAGACGTCTGACAGTCATTGATTCGCTGAATAACTGAGCTTGCAGCAGCATTCGGAGGTAATGAAGCCGTCTGATGGACTGTCAACACAGCAGAACTGCAGAGAAGTTCCTGGTGTCATGGCTGCACGCCACCGGCCCGTTACACGACGGAGGCTCGGTTCTGTTCAGAGCCGACATGAAAGGGAAGCGAGATTGGGCTCGTCCGCCTGCGTCTGGACTCCTGCAGCCGCTGAAATACTTGAAACCAAACATGCATGTTCTCTGTTGTTCTCTCGGCTGTTCTCTCGGCTGTTCTCTTGGCTGTTCTCTCGGCTGTTCTCTCGGTTTTGAGGCTGATTGGCGGGTTGTTCTGAGCTGAGTGTGGACCATCTGATGGACTGTGATGGGCTTGTGCATTATTAACGGCGACAAGCAGACAGGAAACGGTCTGGAGTGTGTGGCTGGAGGAGTGTGTGCTGCAGTGTGTCTTCCGTCTCTTCCTTCACACTTGTGTATTAATAACCAGGGTTATTGACTCCAGCCTTCTGCTGGCTGCTCTATTTTTAAACCCCTTTTCTTCCTTTGCAGCCTTCCCCTCCTTTCTGATAACAACTAGATTTAGCAATAGCAGAAGTCTTAATCAGGCTAATCTGCTCCTGCTCATTCTGCTGCGTCTGGCCGCCTGCACGTGTGAGAAGCGTCCGCCTGGTGGGAAGGCTGCTTTCTACATGAGCTCAGAAACACATCAGTGATCTTGTGACAGATTGAGTTTTGCCGCCTGCGCCTGGGTGGCTGTATATTTGTCTTGTGAGTCATTACCACTTCCAGGTTGCTTCCGCAGCTCATCACGCTGGAATTGCTTTTTCTTTGTTCCCCGCTGACCCGTTGAGGGTTCTCCTCCGTGGCCCTGATCATCACTGCCTTTTCTCCTCTGGTCTTATTTGACCCGCTGTCCCGCCGGCTTACTCGAGCGGAACATTGCATCTGCAGCGTCGTCTCTGGCCGCGGGCGCAGGGCCGAGGTGGCGCTCTCGTGGACCCAGGCCAACGTGTGTTTGTTCTGCAAATTAAATAAGCGAAGAGCATCATGTGACCCTGCTGTTGTAGTAAAAAAAATAAATAAAGGAAGCAGGTCAAAGGTCAGTTTGATGATAACCAGCTCTTTGTTTGTTTAAGGTCACAGATCTGCATCAGGAGAACACACACACACACATACACACAAACACACAACAGCTCGATGGAAAAACAAGTCTTTGTATTACTTTCACATTTGCTATTGACATGGATCAAGATCTTAGATCTCCCCCACCTGTCTGCCTGCTTACCTGTCTGCCTGCCTGCCCGCCCGCCTGCCCGCCCGTCTGCCTACCTGTCTGCCTGCTTACCTGTCTGCCTGCCTACCTGTCTGCCTGCTTTACCTGTCTGCCTGTCTGCCTGCCTACCTGTCTGCCTGCTTTACCTGTCTGCCTGCCTACCTGTCTGCCTGCCTACCTGTCTGCCTGCTTACCTGTCTGCCTGCCTGCCTGCCCGCCTGCCCGCCCGTCTGCCTACCTGTCTGCCTGCTTACCTGTCTGCCTGCCTACCTGTCTGCCTGCTTTACCTGTCTGCCTGTCTGCCTGCCTACCTAGTCTGCCTGCTTTACCTGTCTGCCTGCCTACCTGTCTGCTCTGCCTACCTGTCTGCCTGCTTACCTGTCTGCCTGCCTACCTGTCTGCCTGCTTTACCTGTCTGCCTGCCTACCTGTCTGCCTGCTTTACCTGTCTGCCTGCCTACCTGTCTGCCTGCTTTACCTGTCTGCCTGTCTGCCTGCCTACCTGTCTGCCTGCCCGTCTGCTCTTCCAGGGCCCCAACCTGCTACAGCCATCATGGGGAACCCCAACTTCCTGCCTTTAACAAATGACCTCGGGTCTTTTTATTTGTTTTAAATCCATTCAGCCATTACAGGACACGGTGAGGCTGCGACTGGCTCCACAACGCCCCCCCTCAAACCCCCCCCCCCCCCCACACACACCCCTCCTCACACACCCCCGTCCGCTCCGCGTGAAGAATTACTCTCAGATATGAACCGAAGGGAATTGGGCAGGGAGGGTTGTCGTTCGTTCCTGTTTCAGAATATTGCTTTTTTCCCGGGCGTGGAGGAGCCGATGCAGAGAGTCGGAACCGTTAGTAAAAAAAAAAAAACCAAAACTATTTGAACAATAGAAACAGAAAGTCATTTGATAGAATGGTTGACAGTGAAATGAGTTTATTTTGTCATTCCTGGATGCTGTTTGTGAGTGAATGCTGAGAAACTGGAGTGTTTTCGATGTGTGTTTGTGGATGTGGATGTGAATGCAGCAGAGCAGAGGGGCTCTAATCTCTCAACATGTCACAGTCCAGCCCCGCACTGCTTTTTTCCCGTTTTTGTCTCCCCCCCCCCCCCCCCCCCCAAATCCTGCCGCGCAATTTTTACGTGCAATTGTGACCATATTTATTGCGGATGTATTATTGACCTTGTATCCTGGTGAATATTGGTTGTTTTTTTATGTTGTCAATTTTAAATATGGTGATTATAAATAAAAGTGTAAAAATCAGACACTGAGGATACAAACCTTGACCAAATAATATAAACGGAAAAAATCACCCTTTCTGACGGACAATAAACCTGTTCAATTAATTTTTCTCATGTTTTTGCAAAATGCTGTCCTCTGCTATCATAATGCTAATCCACAAAAGTTAAATGTCCGTAAATTCAGAAATAATCATTTTTTTCCTAATACTCTCAACATTATCATCATCATCATCAAAAGACGGGTGAAGATAATTTCCCATCACGTTAAAAACTTGATACTGTCTGCTAGCTTTGGAAGTAAACGATTGCTGATGCTCATACCATTAATAAACATCGATCCAGGCGGGTGAGGATGGGAGTTAGAGAGCAGGGACGCTGCTCTGCTGGGAAAAGGTCAAGGTCGTTTCAAGGTCAGTGTCACTAACGCATATGAACTGAACGCGCTGGTCTTTCTCCTGCTCTGGGTTATTTTGGCAGATTCCTGAAGGTGGCGCTTGGGTGTCCATCATCAATAACACCCTCACGGGGGTCCAGTTCCTTAGGGCCACCAGGCTGAGCGATGACTGGACTCTTCCCTCCTCCTCCTCCTCCTCCTCCTCCTTTCCACCAGTGTGGTACTCACTTCTCATTCCTCACCCACCTTCCACCCATCCCCTCTTACAGTATCCTCTTTGCTTTCTCGCTAAGCCCCTTTCTATATTCCTCCACTCACTCTCTGGTCATACAGATAGCCTCCAGCTCTCTGCTTTCTTCCCCTCTTGGGCTTATAGTTTGTCTTTTTTTCTCCTCATTTTTGGCTCCATCCGATCCATTATTAATCCATTTCAGGGGCTCTTGGCCGGAATTCAGCCAGCACGGTTTATCTGTCACTGTTTGTCAGACTGATCGGTGGAGGCCTTGATGGGCTTGCAACAGTGTTCGGACACACACGGTCTGAATCATACACACTTGTGATAAATGATGTCCAGTATATAAGTGGAGGAATAAGGGAGAGTTGTGTAGGGGGCTGAAGTGTCGGTCAAGCTTTTAGGATGCATGTTTGTGCAGATTTTTAGTTTTGAATGCGGGAATTGAACCCTTTGCAGTGTGGTATTGATTGTTTAATCTTTTTTTTCTGCATTTATACATCATTGTGAAGTAAATGTTGATGAAATGGCTTCAGAATAATGGTCCCATTAGCGTTCAGACTGGTTTGCTACCAGACAAAACGTCTCTAAAAGCTGATTTATTGGCCCATTTTCCTGTCATCATCATTGACGTTCATGATGACAACTTGTTTAAAGGCTTCAATTGCTTTAAAATTGTATTTCTTTTTTATTATTTTTGCTTTAAAACAACCTTGTAGCTAATTTTATAGCACGTAATGTTTTTAACGACAGGCTAATCTGACAACATTAACAGGGTCTTGGAGATTTAAATTCGACTAAAATCTTCATCCCTGGTTCACATTTCAACATATAATTCCTACAAAGGATTTTACACAGTAATATTCTTGTTTGCAGATTAAATATTAATGTTCACACTAAAGCCTTCAGTGTTTACACGTCAGGCTGTTACATAAATTCTATTCTAATCTGCTGCTTTTTCTATCTAATATTGAGATAAGCTTGGGGAAATTTATGTGGCTTTTGGTGCACAAACTCCACGTAGGTGTCCGCAGGTGTTTTTATAGAAAAGAAACATTTAGAAGAGTGAAGTGTTGTGCATTTTTATGCATGTGGGCACTTCAGCGCAGACATTCAAGGCACATCTTTCATCCTGCTCCACTGCTGTGAAAGATGAAACCCTGATGAGGCTGAAAACATGATGGTTTTTCATCTTCTGCTGCGATTTATCAGATCTGCTCTCAGAGGAAGAATCAGATTTTCTCTAATGATGCCATTTTTTTTTTAGAGGGCGGTGATGAAACCGGACCAGCTGGGAGTTTAGCTTAGGTAGCATCGTGTTGTTGAAGCCGTTGTGTTATTTGTGAAGGTCAAAGCAACATCTTTAACCCAGTAAGACTGTTGCTTTGAGATGATGAGCCTCTGTTGACCAGTCACCTGATTATATGGTGCAGATGCTAAGGTGCTAACTATGCTAAACCTCCTTGTCTTTTTGCACCTGCTCCCGGTCTGGAGGTTACCTGTCGGCACACCTCCGTCTGCTGTCGCTCTGATGGCTGAATAAACGCTTTAGCACTGATTGTTCCTGCGTCTCACACAGAGATATCGGATTACTTCTTATCACCCTGCGTGTCTCCTTCTGTATCTCCGAACCCTCTTACTCATTAGCTTAAGCCCTTTAATCACATTTTGAGCAGATAAGGGTGAGGATGATGTTTATGGTAGCTCTCCTGGTGCTGGTTGTCAGGAAAGGTAAAGTGGCGGACCTCCATTAGGGCCCACTAATGTGCCCTGCTGAGGGAGGCGCAGGGACTGCTGCTTGTTTTTGTTTGCGTGCGATTGCTGGGAAATGGCGTAATGGCTCTGGGTGTGGCAGCTGCCTCTTAAACGGGAACGTCTGCGCGCTGTTACAGCAGACCGTCTGTGTTCGGAGGAGCAGCCCTGATCATCGCCAGGACAAACAAGCTGGCGACGCTAATCAGACTTCCAAAGAAGTACAGTATGATGTTTGATCAGCCGCTGGGCGAACCGCTGGGCCCCTACAGGAGCTCCAGGGTGGAGTCAGCCAAGAGGTTCTGGAGGGTGAGTTGGATTTTCCCTCTTGTCAGTCTGCGTGTGCGTGAAGAGAAAATCGTCTGGCTGTTTCAGATGCAGGGAGTAATTTGGTGCATTCGTGACAGAGAGAGAAACGGGAAACATTCGCAGAGACATTTATGTAGGCGGCAAACTAAAGGAAAATGAACCGTGTTAAAGCCTGGCATGAAATTAAAAGGTTGACCTTGAAGTTCTGCATAATTTCAAAAAGGAAAAGTTTTCATTGTCCTGGCAAGGGTGTCCTGTTCTGCTGCAGGGTCTACTGGTATTGCTGGGAATGAATAATTATTCGTGTCCATTTACTAAGTTATGCACATACTTAAAATAAAGAAATCCAATTTAAAAGCTTTGTTATCTAAAGTCCAGTCCTGTCTTGCTGATTCGACTTTGCAGTATCCCTCTGATGAGCCCGTACGTGATAAACTCCTGGGCCCCTCTGGAAATCCCAACAGCAGACCTGAGATCAGGTCGGACTTGGAGAGAAACCAAACTTTGTCGGTCGCCTTAAAGGTTATCCCAGGAGAGGTGTAAACCTAATGAAACCACTGTGCTGTCAGGCGGCAGGACCAAAATGCTGTGCAGGGAGTTTGCAGCACCCAGAGTCAATACTGCCTTCCCTGTGGACGCTCGCTGTGGAAGGCTAAAGCAGGCTGTCGGCGCCGAGTCCAGCTCTGAATGCAGATGAACGGGCTCGCGCCGCTCAGCTGGGCGGCTTCCGCACAATCAGATCTGGAGTAAAATCAGGTGTGTGTCTTGTTCCGCCCGCCCCCCGTCTCTGTAGCTTAGCTGGGTGACATCAATCTCACCAGCCTTTGCTTCTCTATCATCACGTGTGCCCAGGCTAAACTCTCACTGCGGCGACCTTTCCACCGCAGCGTTCCTGCTGCGGCGTGGAGCGCTCCACCCCACTTGACCCCACTCTAGCGGGTGTCGGCCAGGATGGGCTTTCATGGGTGCCTGCGGTAACACTTTCTGAACACTTGCTGAAGGCTGCGGACGAGACTCCGCTGTTTGATGTCCCCACATGTCTGCGTGTCTCCTCTGGTCCAGCCTGGGCTCGTTACCGTGTTGCATTGTTTTGTGCAGCGTTGTTTGGGGGAATTCTCGCTTCCTTCGTTACCATTCAAGGCAGAAGAGCTCCTCCAGGGTTTCTGCTTTTCCTCAGCTTCAAAAAGACTTTATCAATGTAGAGAACCTTCCAGGGGTTGTTGGTCTTTTTGTTTTGCTGTTTTTTTTAGCTGCAATTTCACCGTTTCATTCATTTCTAAGTAGTATTGATGTCAGCTGTCTTCTCATAGCAGCCAGTCAATCTGAGCATTTTCTTTCTCCATCTAAGCTAACTGGCTAACTTCTTTGTTTCAACGAAGCTGTGAGTCATTACAGGTGATGGTGTTCGAGATTGATGCTCAGATTACCTCAGATTAGCCTCAAACAACAGTGCCAGACAGGTCTCGTGGTGGTGGAATGAGCGTGTGCACAGAGCAGCAGCTTGCAGGTCTGGATGAAAAGAGGAAGGCAGAAGCGATCGCAGCGGCTGCTTGGAAATGGTGCTTTGATTTGCTGGGAGGAAAAATGACAGGAACTTCACAGATAAATATTTGTGAGGATATACTTGAGCCACCAGAGCGGCTGTAGCAGTGTTTGTCTGCTGAAATGCTGGTTACAAACACGAAATCAAAGAATAATTTTCCCTCATGTGAAAGATTCCAAGGTTGCTGAGCTTAACTTACAAAACACAGATGAATCCTCCCGCAGGACAGCGCTGATTCTCTCTGCGTCTTCCTCACTGTTCTTCTCCCCAGGTAGGAGTATTTCATGCATGGCTGCTCTCTGTAGCCACATGTCGTGCAGTCTGAATGCACCTTGTCTAGTCTGGTTTCACCCCCCCCCAAAAAAAAAAACCCATTCCATGCTTCTTTTCCTCTGTAGCTGCCTCTCTTTCTTTTAACTCCCTCCATCTTTCATTGCAGCTGTGAAGCTGACAGGACTGTGTTGCGTGCGTGTTTGTGTGTGTGAGTGTGAGAAAGAGATTGCAGGAAATCGACACCCATTTCACTCTGCTTTTGTTCACTTTTCTGTTGCAGGGGGGAACAAGCTAATAGCGCCACAAACGACTTCTGAGCACATCACTGGTTTCTCATAAGTTTTTCTTTTAAATGACCCCCCTGCAGCAATTAGTCAAACCGCTGCTCAGTCAAGTCAGCAGAAAGCGAACAGCCGTTTATGTGCAGAAGTGATGAATCATTGAATGCAGTAGTTCCAATATCAGGCAGGTAGGTTGTTCAAATTCGAAGCAAATTAGAGCCTGGGGCGCTGCTGCGCGTGTAAGTAAACTAAAACAGTATGTTAGCTTGAGGGGAAACACAAATGCAGTTCACATTTAAGTCATGAATGAATGCAGAGACACTCCAGGGCTTTAAAATCAGCGGTACGCTGGTGCGCCTCATGTTTAAATCCAAAGATGTGCGTGTGTGGAGGGTTAAGACCTTAACTGGAGTATCTGTCAGTGTGTAATATTAAAACCCACTTTGCGGTAGCAGAAAGACCTGACTGATAAACATGGTGCGATGTCACAGACACTGACAGCAGCTGATGGATCAGGAATCAAAAGGATCATTAGTCCCAGCAACAACAATGATTCATCACGTTTACATCCTGGAGGAGGGTGTTTCCATATGCATTATTCTACCTCTGCATCACATGACTTTGCTACGCTTGCTTATTTTATGCCGAACAATCATCCATCACGTCGTTAGCGGCAACGGTGTTCGGCTGTTGTTGGTTCTGGTGTTTGGAGCCGAAGGCCATAACTTAGCTGATACAGGCTGGAGATGAATGTGCAGAGGTTGTACCACCCCTTTAATGACTCACTCACTGTTGATACACACAGCGAGCACAGTCCGTGGTCAGACTGTTCTGATGCAGATGTGAGGACCTTCTGGATGCTTGCATGGAGTAACTCTCCACCAGGTGGTTCTGGGTTCATGGTTGGGTGACCGGAAAAATCTTTGACAGTGGTTTTGCAGCGTACACTGTTGGCTGAGATGGGCGCCTGGGCGCAGAATCTTTTATTATTCATGAACAGGAGACTCTGGTCATTGCAGAGATATGTTTTCCAGAGCAACTCCCACAGGCTTTTAGCAAAGCAGACACCAGGAATTCAGCAGGACTGTTTTTATAACAGTGCTTGAAAAGTTTCTCTGCTGTGTTTATTCATCAGTCACCAACAATGTGTCAGTATTGCTCATATAGGTTGATTTCTTATCACAGTTATGATGCTGTGCGCTTTTGTTAGCGACAAGCTAGCAGAAGCATGTGTAAATGTCTGTATTTGGCTCATCTGGTTGTGAAGAAGCTGTTCCTGTGACATCCCCACTCAAAATAAAAGCGCCTTGTTTTGCTCCTCCTAAGGCTCTTGATTGTTTTAGCCTTAATTGTTTTGCGTTTATTTCCTGTTCCACTTTTGCTTCACTTCACCTTTAATTAAATGAGAAGGTCTTTGAAAGCCAATCAGCTTCACAGTGATGTTGATCACGGACTGTCAAAAATAGTCGAGACAAACCAATAATTATTACTCAAACTACTTCTGTTGCTAAAAGTTCCAGTAGCAGATGGTTCAACGTGTTGCGTAAGAATGTGATCCAAATGAAAGGGGGCGATGTTGAGTTTGAGCGTCCTCCATCTAAATAAGCTCCTTGGAGCGCTGCGTGTAGCTTTTCCGCTCATCCGGCCTCAAGAGCGCTGGTGCAAATATGGATCAGCTCAGAAGTGGATTGTTTTAGCGCCGCTGCTCCCTCCTCATTAGGCAGCACTCCTCGCCCAGATTTCAAGGTTCCGCGCAGATGTAATGGGCGGAGGGCGTAAGATTCAGCACCGCTGTGGTAACACGCCGCTTTCCCGCCGCTCAAAAATGGTTTGACCCGTAATGCAGCGTCGGCCCAACTTGCAGCAGAGACCTTTAATATCAGCATCAAATATTCATGCTGTAATGGTTTGGATGACAAAGCTTCATCCCTACTGCGGTTTTAACGCCACATTTGTTCTCAGTCGCCCCCTGTTGTTGTTAAATCAGAGCAGCTGATGTTGTGGGGATGAAAGCAGAAGTTTGGATCCGACCAGAGAACTGGGCAAACACCATCTGACAGCGAAGTCTGTGGGAGCTTCAGCAGGTCCTGGTCTTTGTGGGGGTGCTGCAGAGTGGAGGGTGCAGGGTGCAGGGTGCAGGGTGCAGGGTGCAGGTGGAGTCTGTCGGACCAGTGGAGGTAGCGTCTGGGAGCTCCGTTAGTCCCGTCTGCATTGGCTGTGATCTGAACATCAACTAGAAAATAGGTTTGTTGTGCGTCAGCCTCAGACCTGTACTGCCTGAACCACCTCAGGTGCTGTCAAAGTGCAAACTCTTATCTTCCAACTGAATCCATTTGATCTGAGAGTTTTCCAGCGTTTTTTCGCATTCACAGGTTTAGCCCAGTGAGTCATTTGTGTGTTTACGCCGTCTTTGGCGCCATCCCAGTGCTCTTCCATAAATTGAAGCATTTGTACCTCCTGCTCTGATATCTCTTTTCCTTTGAGCTGTAATGGTGTTTTTTTTTTTTGTTTTTTTTTTTTTGCATCTGTTGGAGCCATCATAAATCCAGCTTGTAAAAGCCCATTTCCTGGTCGGGGTGTTTCACGCTGAAAACATTTAGATAACGGAATAGTGGAGGAAATTGTGTTTTACAGTAATTTCAGTTTGTTATTGACTATTGCTTTGGAAATGGAACAGGGAGGAAGAGTAACTATAATCATCATTGTGAGGTTTTAGATGAGGCTTTTTTTTATTGCTGCAAAGCTTTAACTCCCCCTGCAGCAGCTCAGGAACTTTGTTTATCTGCAGCACTCTTCTAGAAAGAAACACACGCAGCACAAATATGAAAAAAAAAAAAGTTTGTCCACAGTTTGAAAGGAAATGTGCAAGCAAAAAATGTGTGCAGGCACACATGCTAGCCAAAAACAAGAGGAAGAATTAAAAAACGGGCAGCTGCACCACATAATCAACCAGACTCAGATACAGAGGATATACATCTGATCTTTTGGGGTCATGTGACCTGAATATTCAGATACACACAAAATGTGGTTGTGCATGGTTACACCATGGCACCCAGAGCTCCTTCACAGCAGCCTCGTTGTATCTGTTGGGTGATTAGCAAAAGCAGTTTTGTGCATGAAAAATAGATTTATTTTTGGCAGTTTTTGAAATGAAAAAAAGATGAAAATGTTCAGCCCATTTACAAAATGACAGTTTAAATCTAAATAAACTGTTACAATAACCACAAATGATCCAGGCTGCAGTTTTTTGTCTCATGTTTTAACCGACCAACAGGGGGCGGTGTGTGCAAGGTCGTTTGCCGTCCTTCAGAATTAACAAGTAAGACAATGTTTTGATGTGAAACTTTAGTTTGACGATAGAAATCGCTGGTGCCAAACGCTGGGAGCATCCTTGGATCGTGATATGAAAGAAGAAGAAGAATGTGCTTTATTAAGACTGTAATGCTCCAAAGCTTCATTTCCTCGGGGGTCGTCTCTGTGTCTCCAGATTTGATAACATCAGCAAAACACAACAGCCTTCATCAGATTTTAATTCACGCGAGGGGAGAACAGAAGTTCCCCGCTCACCTGGCTGTTTGGAGCCGGAGCAGATTGAGAAATGTGCCTTCGGGGTCTTTATAAACAAGTTTCTAGTGAAACATTTTTAATTAGAATCAGGGTCTGTGTTTAAAACTACTGTTGGCGCTGATGTGTTGCAGGAGCCTGCAGGATTCTGACCTCTGCTTGCTGCTGCAGATGGCGCAGCAGCAGATTAGCAGCAGCATCAGCGAAGGCCAGAGGCTGTAAAAGCCCTCTGATGAAACTGAGGCGAGGCGATAAGACGCTGACCTCGGAATCACCGAGAGCTGCTGATCCCGAACGTTGCCCCGGTGATAACAGGATCCACGCTTCACTGTCGACCGCTTCAGCCATTAATGGGAAAGAGGAGACGGCGGGGCGGATTGCTGTTTCCTGTTGTTTCAACGGAATTTAGGGCCGGAGGATAGAGGGATGTCGACTTTATCTCCATCTGTCGTCACAGGGATAGTTTTTTTTATCTCCTCCTCCTCCAGCAGAGCGTGAACACGAAGCATCAGATGTCATGTGAGGAATAATCCACTCTCCCCCTCAGATCCCCTCACCAGGGCGACAGCCTGAACATCTGAACACTGATACCATAGCTACCAGCCCCGAGCCCCCCAACATGGCCACGATGCTCCCACTTTGGCCCCGGTGGCTGCTCATTATCGTTCTGCTGCCATAGCTCTGAACCCATGTGATGGAGAGAGGTCAGAAATGAGGAAGGCACAGTGGACTTTCTGTAGCCAACTGTGTGTCTGTGTGTTGAGTTGCTACATTTGCAATGCTATTTTACTGCAGCATTGCAGCTGCCTGGCGGTGTTTTTCCTGGATTTAAAATGAAATCAATAGTTAGTTCAAGGCTTAGTAGGGTCGTCTGAATTTTATTTTGAAATGATGTAGGCACTTTTGGGTTGTTAAAAAGAGAAATGACCTGATAGCTATGCCTGGGTCTTTGTTGGAGCATTTTTGATGCAACTGTCAACATAAAAACCTCTAATTTAGGGCAATGTTTCCTTTCTTGGTGCATGCAAATGAGCTCATCGTGTTCCTGTGTCTGAACAAACCAAACTGGAGGAGAAACCAGCATCTTAGCCTGGATATTTATGGATAAATACCTGAATTTCTCTGGTTTAAAGGAACAAACTGTTTATCTCCGTCCATCTGTGCTTCCAACAGATGGACTTTTTGAAGCAAGCTGCATTTCAGCATTAGTTCGAGTGATTCTCCAACAGAACCCAGGTCAGTTAGAACTCATCGCCTCAGATGTAAACAGCCAGCTGTTTTTGCTGCAGCAGCTCGGTGTGAAGTGTAGGAGTCGCACAGGTCCCTGTTTTCCCGCTAATCAACCAACCACGCTGTTTCTATTTCCCTCTGATTTGAGGCACACACACACACACACACACACACACACACACACACTTGTAATTCTATTTTTGCAAGGACTTTTGTAGGCATGCAGCGTTATCCCGCTCCTTTCCTTAACCCTGACCTAAAATCAGTGTAGCCTAACCTGAAAACCGAGTCGTAACCCTCAAACAGGTCAAAATGTCCTCATTTTGCTAGTAGGATGAGTGTTTTGGTACTGAGTATCTAGCAAGTGCGAAAGCACACAAACACAAACTCACACACGCTCACACACCGCTGACATGAGAGTCGTCGTAGCTGTTGTCACATTTTTGGCAGGTCTGTCTCATCTGTGACGACTGAAGCCGACACTGTGGCCAGAAACTCTTCTAATTGCGAATCTGTTTTTATTTACCAGGTTTCAGATAAGGGGATAATAGGATAAATTTACACTAAAAGCGAAACATCATAAAATAATGTTCTTCACTCAGGGGAGCTACATTTATTCCAGAAAATGAAAATAATAATTCTGGGTAGTCACAGAATCAGGTTTGAAGGGTCTGACCTGCGATGGCACACTAGCCGCCATTTCTTTCATGCATGCAGCAGTTTCTTTTGTTTTCCCTCTTCTTCTCTGACAAATGTGGCTCATTAGACTCGCTTCCAGTTGCTCAAAGTGGTGTTTTTGAGCTGTGTCTTGCATTCATGCGTCTTGCTTTGCTTTGAGAAGCTGATTCTTTCATTCAACAAAGGACAAAAGCGGCCGTAGTTGTTAATCATGTATCGGTTTTCATAACTACTAGCAGACTGAATGTTTTTTTTAAATTCATGTCTTTGGTTAGCTTTTATGGCACGTTATATTTCCATTCTATCAATATATCACTTTGGTTTGTTATAGTTGAGGTTTATATTGTGCATCATGTCCAGTTTACGGTTGCGTAACCGTCACAGAAATGGTAAAAAGGACCTAAAATCGGAAACTTTTATCGACGCCTTCTTCTTTGTGTTAGCGTGACCTGGGTCTTTATAATTGCTGCAATCTTCTGTTATTTTTCCTGCTTAGTCGGAAACAGCACCTTTTTTTCCCCTGCCAGACCACATCTGGGGCGCTGCTAACAAACGTTGTTCTGAACGTCGGGCTGAAAATCTGCAGGCTAGTTGCGGTTGCCATGGTGCAGCTTTAACAGCTTTTACTTGATGTGGATGGTGTTGGTTGTATCTCTCTTGGGTTTCTGTGGAACCTTTTTGTGCAGTTTTCAAACATGAAAGCTCAGTTCTAGAAGGTCCTTTTTCCTTTTTCGCTATCTTTATTTCCTCTCCCTCCTCACTTTGGACACTGTTCTCTGCTGCTTTGCCTGCCAAGCTCGATAGTCGTCCCAGAGCAGATTGGCTTTCCAGTTCCTCACGTTTCCACTCCGGTCGGACTAAAGTCCTCCTGCAGCTGGAGACCTGGGCTGCAGAGTGACGAGAGGTCAGGTCGTCCACCCCAGGCTTGATCGAAGGCCAAGAACAGCCGGAGAGCACGTCTCCGTCACCGCCGCTCAGCTCTCCTCTGCTGCAGATAAAGCAGGTCGTTAGGATCCATTTTACCTGACAGCAACTGCCCGTTAGTGCCCAAGAACCAGCTGAATGCGCTGCAAAATCAAATTTTTATCTCCGAGATGGTTGGATCACATCAAAGCCATGCTTTCACTTGCTCACTTGAAGCTTTAGTCACGTTGGTCTTATATTTCCTGAAATAGAAACACGATGGCTGCGCTGGATTTAGAGCAGAAGTGCAGATGCAAACAGCATCAACAGGAGCCGGCGCTCCTCAAATGTTCTCTTCCCTGCTCTCCTGTGCCACAATGAAAATGATTTCATTCCTTTGAATACGTCCCTCTCACCGAGCTTTATTGAAATCCGTCATGGAAAGCTTTGACATTGAATCAGAAAAGCTTGATAAAACGGGTGATTTTGATAACAGAATCCCAGCGGTGGAGGTTATTTAGTTTGTCTTTGTCAGAGCCCGCCCTCCTTACCCGCTTGCTTATCTCCTGTCTTATGAGACGAGAACTTTTAATGAGTTATTTTATTGCTGCCTTCCAGGAAGTATCCCCCTGCTGGCAATCTCACCTTTAATATTTTAAGTCTTAATACAAAGGAATACTCGCCGGGTATCAGCCACATGTTTGGCGTACTTTCACTTCTATAATTACTTCTTAAATCAGCTTGAGATGGAGGCAGATTCGTACCTCTTTGAGAGCAGACAAAGACGATGACTTTTCAGTTAAATGAAGATCTGTTTGGGCTCCAGCCTTGAGGGCCCAGAGGAACCTCTTACCTTAAAGTCAAATAGAGAGATATTTAGTATGAGCGGCTCTCCTGGGGGCCCTCATGCAGTGCAGATGATGGCCTACCTCCAAACAGACTGGTTACAGTGGGAAAGGATGCTACGTGGGCTGGTTAAGCTGGGTTATAGAGGCTGGAAGCTCTGAATGGAGCGTCGTCGGAACTGGTCATAGTGAGATAGAACACATCTAGAGAGTGGAAACCTTTGCAGACTGGCCGTCCTCTCTTTTCCATGGAGCTCAGCGTCCGTGTTGGTGCTGCCACGCTCCACCGGCAAGACCCAGAGGCAAAGCCAGAGCAGCGTAGAAGTCTGGGCAGTGACAAATTCACAACAGAAGCCTTTTTTTCTGGAGTGAAACCACCGTGGAGGCCAAAGGAAGGAGGAGCGAGGAGGGAGACCCGGTGCAATGGAAGGACGCGCGGCCCACTGTGACAAATGTCCTGCCAGCTTATGATTTATCACGGTCTGAAGAGTGAGGCAGCAATACATCCTGAAACTCCAGGCCAGTGGGGTCCTAAGTGTTACCCCAGAAAGGATGTGCTCGCTTCCTCTTGTTGTTTTCATGCTTTAGTTTCTATATTTGAGCCATAAATTCCATTACTGTACTTTAGAGCCAGAAGGAGAAGCTGTGGAAAAACCGAGCTTTATCTTAATGTCTCCATAAAATAAAAGAGGTGCCTAGACCGTCTCCAGTCGCAGGTCTTTTCCTCATTCAGGCAAAAGAGCAAAACTGCTGAACTGCACAGATTTGTGGCTCACTGTGTGTTGAACGTGCTGTAACGGAGCACTCTGCCACGGCCCCGCCGCAGCTGCATTAATTAGGAGGCAGCTTGTGTGCGTTCTGTTAGCGCTAAAACGTTTGGGTCTTTATGAACTGTGGTTGGGTCTGACCGCAGAAACCTGCGAGGCCACTAAAAAAGATTACGCTCATACTCAGATCAAAACTCTGGTCATCTGTGCTGAAACCAGGAGGAACCACAGCCTTTGTTGCAGATGTGGATTTGCTCCTTCTCGTTCAGTTAATCTTCATCTCCCGACCTTCCAGATGTGGCCTGAAGCTGTCGGCGTGCAAACGCGCTTTGCTTCTGATGGGATTGAAAAGAACTAGAAGGCACCACGAGCCCTACGGCAGTGTGCTGTGGCGCCTGGCAACAAGGAGCCCAGGGCCTTGACCCAGCTCCCTCCTTCAGATGTCCGTCTAAGCAGGGTTCCTGGTTCTCTTTCTGGCTGAAACAGAACCAGGAAAGCAGCCAGTGCCCAGTTTACCTGGCTTTAAAATGCCAGGTTTTTTTTACCCTTTTAACGCCACCCAGTGGCCAACTGTTGTGTCAGAAGATGCTTTAAAGCTCAGATAAAAGCATTTAATCAAAATAAAGGTCCAGAGTCCCACCTGGATTTAAAACACATGTGGCGTAAGCAAGCTAAACCCTCATGACTGACTCCTGATAATCCACCAGTGCTGAAAGATTTTGCTGCTATGTTGTTTTTGTTGCTGTTATTCACCCGGCAAAAACACTTTCACCTTTAAAAACCGCCTCTGCCAAGGTCACCGTGCATTATTTGCAGGTGGAACCCATGGTAAATTATGATACGACCCTAATATTATTGCTAGCTTGCATGTAAATGGTGTCACTTGTGGTTCAATTTTCATAACGCAAGTGTCATCTTGTGTCACCTGAAGCCGCAGCGGGGATAAATTGAGCAGTCTGATGGCGTGAACGGAGACGGGGACGGATTATGTAGAAACGCAGGTGAAGTTGGAGAAGACGTGTCTCTGTGTTGTGACATTTGAGGCTTGTTGGTAAGGTTAAAAAAATGGAAAATGTCAAATTCACCATTTTCTGACGTTCTCTGCTTCACCTTTATTAATCCTGTCAGTCTGTCGACAAGAAAACAGAAAAATAGCGTGCTATTAAGATTCTGTCGGATAATAATAATTATAGCCGCGTAAAGACGTCTGATGCCTGTTTTTTCCACCCCCGCGGCTCCATGTTGCTCTCAGCTCGCGTCTGCAGCAATGAGATGCACCGCTGGAGCCGTCCACTCACTGGTGCCCAAACCCATTTCTGCACGTCGAGGCTGCGACGGCGAGAGCTTTCCTCTCCGCCTGCTGCTGACATGTGCTGCTTTAGCGGTGTTAGCGGGTTCTTTCCTGGAGCGTGGCTGCAGGAGAGTGAGCATTTGTCATTGGTGCTGTGTTAGAGCTTGTAGATAAAATGGTTTATCGGCTGTCAGTTTTGTTTTTTTTTTTTTTCTTCACTAATTATTTTTTAGGAGTTTTAGGTGTTTGCGAAAAACACAAAACAATTTCTAACCATCGTTAGAAGCCAAGTTGTATGTACTTATCAGCTCTTGTTTTCATGACAATGAAGCTTTCTGAAAAACAATGTGTCACTAGCTAAAAGACATCATTAGCATTTATTAGCGAGAGGAACAGATTAGATTAAAATTGCACTTTAGTTCCTGCGCAAATGTTTCCCAAGCTTGCATGTCCACCCCCGGGCAGTAGGTGGTTTTATGAACTGGGGCTAAAACAATTTATCAAATAATTCAAGTAATTTGATTACTACAAAGCATTGATAAAAATGTATTGTGTTAAAGCTTTGTTTAAATTGGGTCCACTGTATTTGGCACTGTGTTTGGCACCGGCTGCTCGGCTGCTAATACGTCGCTGAAGATCGATGTGAGGCGCGGGTTGCAAAGAATTTACCATTTAAAAGAGCAGAAAACATAGCCTTTCTGCACAGCGCCCACATCTGGCACACAATATTTGTATTTGGACACTCAAGATGGTGCTACCGGAAGGCCCGACTGGTTCCTGGTCTCCAGCAGAGTGGACATACGGCAGGCAGCCTTCATACTAATGAGGAAAAAAAAAGCTGGGAACGCGCTGAGCATCGCTCGCCGGCTGCCCTGCGTGGTCGCGGAGTCTGCTAATATTTCACGGCTGAGTGGTGTGAAGGCTGATGACTCACACCTGGCGTGAAGTGCTCCACGCTGCCGGGAGGAGAAACCGCATCCCGAGACGTGTCAGAATGACGAGTGCAGAGCTGCATTTATGTGAGGACCTCACATAGACTGCGTGGCGTCGAGGAGACGGGCAGCGGAAGGAAGAGATGGAAAAGCAATTACTTTTTTTCATTTCCACCGTATCTCGACGCGTTCTGTCGTGTGTCAGAAAAACAAGAGCTGGAAAATAAAAATTGAAGCAGTCCTGCGCAGCGCCGCACCTCGAGCATAGAGAACTGCAGAACTTTGCTCTTTCTCGCCCGCGGAGCAATCACGTCTCCACCCCTGACGTCGTTCCCTCGGCAGAACTTGGGCTTTTATACGCAGATGAACTTTTTCCTGAGATGGGTTCACGTCAGGATTGGCGTTCCCAGATGTGGCACAGCAGCTTCAGTTGGAGCTGGAACCTCCAAGAATGGGTTGAGTCGCGGCGTTTCACATTGTCGCACAGCAACTCTTGTTTTTGCTGCTTCTCTTTCCACTCGTCCACCTGGCGACCATCCTGCCTCCAAGGCTTTGATTCAGAGGTTAATGCAGCAGATGAAAGATGAAAGTGTTCTGGGAGAAGGGAGCAACCTGGGCTCTGATACATGTCCATAATACCAACTTCTTATGTAAACGGACTCTGAAAAAAGGCCAGATTATGGTTAGATGACCACGCCTCCTCTCTTTCTCAGTGCTTTTAACTGGGTTTTGTGCTTTAGCTGCTTAAATTGTCATTGTTGGGGTGATGGATCGTTTGCTCGGACAGCCGTGGACAGACGGCGCTCTGGGTTTTGCGTCTGAGTGGGCTGGTGCGTTTCCGAGGCGCTCGTTCCTCAGCGAGGATGATGAGGAGAGGGTCGGCTCATTAGGCTGCGGTTCCTCCTTATTTGTTCTTTGCTTCATGTCCGTTCTCTCCCTCTTCCAGGCCTTTGGGGGATGGTTGACAAGGATGCACTTGTGGAAACGCAAGCCAGCCCCAGAACTCGTGGAGTAAAGTGGGAACATCTCTTTACCAATAGCCGTTATATTTATCGGCGCAATCATCGCCCATGTGGCCACGTTTTTGTTTCCGCTAATTACAGAACTATAATTAGTGCCAGAATAACACATCGGTGTATGTGTTTTAAGATAATAGCATAACCTGATAATTTAGAAGTTTTAATTAGGCAAAGAGCACTTTGCGATGATTGCGCTAGCTCCGAGCTCGGCATTAGATGGCGGTGGTGATGCAGGAGCGACTGGATGGCGCCATCTGTCCTGGCTGGTTGCCACGGTCAGTTCATTCTTGGTTTTTAAAGAGGTCCACCCGGAGGAGAATCCATCACCGCCGTCTGCCCATTTGTCAACATCGGAGACTTGAGCTTCGTGGTCGCGGCCTCGGCGAGGTGGCTGTTGCGCTCTCAGCCGAGCCCCAGCGTCAGCCACCCACTGACTCACGTCTGACCCTCGACCCCAACAGCCCCGTCTCGTCTTCTTTGGCTCTAATTATGTGATGCTAACAGCAGAAGAAAGTCCCCCCTCACCTCTGCTGGCTGCAGCCCTCAGTGCCGAACGATCGTGTCCAAAAACCCGACAGTGGATCCGCCGGCTGTACCCGGAGAGGTGAACTCTTTTAGATTCCGTCAGGTTGCTCCTTCTGTGTCTGACTCTGTAATTGGCTGGGCTTTGGTGTCGGTAGAGACGCGTTGTTCCCTAATTAGAACCGTCAGATCGTAAAAAGTATGAAAACGGCTGCAGAAGTAAAACAAGAATATATTTTCTCCAGGTTGTTTGTGGGGTTTTTTTTCCTGCTCTCTTCTTTGAAGGATGAGCCTCTTTGCTCCGCTGGTCGCATGAAGCAACGCCGCGGCGGTCCATGTGGGATTCCAGAGTAATTGGCTTTCCCGAGCTTCCACCTTGTTTTAATTAAGCGTGCAGCACATCCAGTTACAAACCAGCAACAGGACTCAACCTGGAGACTGTGGCATTAATTAACAACGTTACCTACCTCTCTAAAGTTCCTCCGGCTCTTCTGAGGGTTTCTACCATGTCTGGAGGATGAAATGAACTAAAGAAACCGGATGGAAAGAGAGAAGACAGCGTGCCAGATCTTTTCAGTGCAGCAGTTGTACAGAAAACGGTTATTTGTTATTTTTCAGATTTATGATTAATTATGATGACTTTATGATCGTTACACCATTAATTATTGTGCGCTGGAATTTTCAGTCTAATGAAATGATTTAAAATTTTGCTGTTTTAGAAAATGATGTGAAATTAATTGATCCCATGAAATTGATCGGGGATATCTCAGCATGGTTCTGCTCAAGGTTTCCTCCTGTTCAGAAGGAAGGAAGGTTTTTGCCCTGCCCCTGTTCTTACCTGAGGGTTCAGGTCTGGGTTTCTGCAGCTAGAGAGCTTTTATTGTAAAAGGTGCTGTAGAAATAAAACGGAATGGAATGTTTTTGGAGCGTCATTTAGGATCGTAATTGTCCTCTGGGCGGAGACACCTGTCAGAGGGGACATTTACAGCTTCACTTCTGATAATAGAGACGGAAACATTTACTTTTTAATGTCACGATAACATCGGTACACGAGCATAGAGAATAGTGATGGAAGTCGGATGGATGTATACGTAGAAGTCATCTGCGCGTCCCCCACCCCCCAACACACCCGCGCGCGCGCACTGACGCACACAGTTTGGTTTAGAGACGAGGTGCGCTCCTTCTCTCCTCTCTCTCTCTTTGCTCTCTCTCTGTCTATCTTTGCTCACTCCTCCTCCTCCTCTTCTTCCTCCTTCTCTTTCCCACCCTGAACACTCCATCTCGCCGCCACTCGGTATTTGGCACCTTGGCTGCGCGCCGCCGTGCACGGACGCGTCTGCCCCTCCGCGCTTTTGTGCCGCACCGGCGCGTCTCTCGTTGAACCGCCTCGTTGGTGCCTTCTGCCGGGGAAGCGACACTGTGTCCCAGCAGGAGGGGAACCATGACCACGGCGAAAGAAGGCGGCGCGGCGGCGAAGGCGGCTCAGCAGCAGGACCAGGTACGTCCGCGCTGCCGACATCAGCCCCGCGACCGCGCTATTCGGGCTCTGATTGCGGCGCTGCGGCGACTTCTCCCCCCATGTCGGTGCTCAGAGGAGGGCTCGTTCAGCAGAGAGAGTCGCCGCTGATTGCGGTCAGCTCATCACGACGACGGTTGAACATCTTGGCGCACTGGCGTGATGATTGCCGTCATTACGCAGCGAGTTTTATTATTCTCGGGATTTACGCGCAGGGAGACAGCGGGCAGTTTGTTCTGCGGCTTCACCTTGCGTGGAGGGCAGCGGATCGCCTCAGCAACTTCTCTCTGCGTCTGGAGCAGGGCTCAGATCAACAGTTTGGCTCCGTGTGTTTGCTGCCTGATGAAGCAGCTGACCCGGGGACCCGCGGACACTGTTGCGTGTCGGTGGTGCAGGACGGCTCCGTCCCTGATCGTGACCCATCTTTCAGGTTCAGGCAGAAACCTTTATTTTCAGATATCCTGCTCTAAAAAAAGAGCCCTGATTCTTGTATTCCACCGAGGTCTAAATTGCTGGTTGACATTTTAAGAAATAACAGGAAAGAACTTTTGCATCAGCGGACTGTGTAGTTTGTAATGAAACCACTCCTTTCATTACAGTGCAGGTTGAGTTTTTTGTGGTGTCTTTTTTTTTTTTCCCCCAGACAGTGATTGTCACCAGAAATGGGCATTTGCTGCTGACTGTCACATGCAAGACCCCCCCCCCCCCCTTCTCCACGCTTTGTGATAAAAATGACAGAATAGGCTGAGATGGACACTTTTCCTCCTCTGCAGACCCTCTCTCACGTCCTCAGAGACGGTCAAAGGTCGGCCGGTCCCACGCTGTTCATGTCTTAAATTATCCTTTTGACGTTTGACTCTCTAGAAAACTAGACTTTCCCGTTCTCCTACATTATTTTCTAGTTTGTCAGATGGTTTTAGTCTCTTTAGGAAGCGGTTTGTGTTGGTGGCGATGCCATCCCACTCTCTTAAATGGCAGCTGTCAGAAGAACTTTCTAGCCTGAGGGAAATGGTCTTCAGCACATTAGCTTGTAAAGATCACGCGCCTAACAGATGTGCACGCCAACGACCACGTGCCTGGGATACGTGAGGTCCTGCCGCGGGCCCCTGATTGATGATCCTCTGGCAGAGCGTCTGGTCCGGGGTGGGAGGACACAAATAGGGGGCAGCTCACCGGAGATAGCGAACAACAGCGGCAGCTCTCCGATTATCAGCTAGTCGCAGCGTCGAGGATCTCGCCACTAACCCTCATTACTGCGCCAGGGCGGAGGCTCTGGTGGAGTGACAGGTCAGCCTGGGGTGGGGCAGCGTAATTTAGACACACACACTCGGTACACGTTGGAGCCTTCTGGAGGTAAAAGAAGTGATTCCCTTATTACAACTGATCCTTAACTAATTAAACAAGGTTGCTCAGCTCGCAGGCTAGTGCTCCTCGGTCATGCCCCGTCACGTACATCGGCTTTTGGAGACCACTTTGTAAAAGCTCGTCATTAGATCTCGACCTTAACAGCCAGAGAAGCGAAGAAAAAATAGCTGATTGTGTTTTTGATGGCTAGAAGGTTCAGGAAGGGGTGATTGCAGCAAGACAGCTAAATAATGCAATAAAAAAGAGCTAGCTTGAGCTAAGCACATTAAAGTCATTGGCTAATAGTGAAGTAGTCCTCCTGGGTTTGGCTCTCCTGGGTTTTTGTCACTCCTCTCTCCTGTTGTCTGCCACTTTTCTCCATTCGCCTATCGTCATGGAGGTGCTGACGTGTCTGCGAGCCTTTAGTCGCATCTTCACGCGTAATATTGAGCCTCTTGCCGCTGTTGCGGGTCTGCTCTGGGAGTCGGGATCGGTGCCTGATTGTGTAGTCCGACAGTGGCTGGAGGTAATTAAACACAAATGACTGGTTGAAAGCCAGAGCTGTTGTTCGATTCCTCGCTCAGCTTTTCTGGGATAAAATATGTGAATATTTATGTGCTGGGAGCAGTTTCAGCATCTCACCTTTGGTCAAAAACTAGCATCAGAATTTGTGTCAAAGGCATTTAGAGGAGCGTTAAAGCAAGACCACCGGAGCTGATGTCCAACGGGGAAGACTCCAGCCTCCGGCATAATAATTGTCCTCATTGCTGCTTTTTCACATTCACTGAGGATCACTGGCTCCAGGAGGAGGAGCTGGGTCAGGAGAGAGACGGGAAGGCCGTGTTGGCCCAGTTTGATCATATTGGATACTTTCAGACCGTTAAAAACTCATACAGGAATGCTGGACCCGCAGAAAAGATGCACTGAAGAAAGGAAAGTGGAGTCTTCGGGTGGATGTTGGTGCCGTTTGTGTGCTTTTAATTAGCAGTGTTGTGTCTAATTCACCTCTCTGTGGTGGAGCTGCTGCCTCAGTGGCCTGTTGATGAATAGCTGGAGCCATGAGTGAAGCACTTAAACAGATGTTAATTAAAGGAGCAAAGTGCACATAAAAAACAACGGGATGTAAAGAAATCAGCTGCGAGGCTCCTCTGATGTTTATTTGTTGGTATTTTTATTTAGACGTCCCCACGGGGGCTCTTTAGGCTGATACCCAAGAGTAGACTTTGTGTTCATCTGGGCTTGTTTCGGGTTTCCTTGAAAGCGTTTGGCCTGATTTAGAGAAGCAGACAACCCTGTTTATTGAATGTTAAGGGTGGTCATGGTCTGTCCACCCATGACCAGTCAGTCACCGCGGCGGCCCCTCTCGGTTCTTCTGACGATCTGAATGCTCCGTGGCCGATATTGCTTGCAATCCTCGGGAGCCGGTCACGGTAATTTGTCAATAAATATTCAGGGTTTTGGAGCAACGGTCAAACTAAATGTCAAAACATCCCTCCGTCTTGCTAATAGCGGTGCCGACACGACCTTCGCGTTTGTAATTTCCTCATTTGGGAAAAGGTCAACATTGTTCCCACCTGTGTCTTTGTATTGTTGTTTAGGTTAAATGCAGATTTTAAAAATAAACGCACCAGTACCGACACCAGTAACACTCACTGGGCCAGTTTTGTGCCTTTTCCATGGAGGCGGGAGGGGTGCATCGTGAATGGTTTGTTCCAGTTGAGCCTTTCTGATGGTAGAGCAGCAAATGTGGCCTCTTCCTGTGCTGATATGGTTCACTTATTACCGTTATAGGCTGTGATGGGCGTCTGTGATGCATTTCCCGGGTTTAAATTCACGCCTGCGTCTGCATGTGCTTATCGGCTCTTCGCCTCCGTCCGTTCCCAGCTGTGTTTTCTGGCCTTATCGTCTGGCTGTAATTAGGGCCCCGGAGCTGCGGAAGGTGATCAGGAGCCTCCGTCTTCCACCGAGGCTCTAATTGAAACATTGAGCATTGTAGGCACCCCGCCCCCCCACACCCCTATTTTTTCCTACTCTTCCTCCTTCTCCTCTTCCTCCTCCTCAGGTTCGGCGCCAGCCTCACGCTTGTGACAAACATTCAGAAGAGCTAGTGCGTCACACGCCATCAGCGGGTAATTGGCAAGAGACTCAGATGGCGGTGCTGCGGCCTCATTGGGCAGGTTAGCGGTAGCGGCGACAGCGGTAGGCGGGGGGATGTTTGTGCCGGCGCAGCGGCTCAAACTGATACATGGAACGTCATTAGCTTCGTCTTATTTAAGCTCCGGCTGCAGCGCTGCCCTCAACGCTGGCACGGGCTGTTAAATTCCCATCCTCTCAGAGATTTATCCGAAACAAACGGGCCAATAACTCCCCCCTCGCTCAGATTATCGACGCTGAATTGCTCCACGAGGCCTCGTATGGAGCCGCCTGGCGTCCTGCAGGAGACTGAGGCTCGGCCCAGATCCTGGCACCAACCGCAAGGAATGAGCTCACTTTTTAAAGGCCCGGACCAGTCGCTCAGCCAGTTTTCCTCCTGACATTTACTGCCTGTAGCGTTATTGTTATGGCTGCAATCATTTCCAGCGCCCGGGAACACCAGTCGGGTTCCCAGGGGTGGAGATCTGCATAAGGACAACTGCATCATGACAAATAGAGGAGGGCTGCTGGAGGCTAAGGCAGTTCAGGCTTCCTGATGATTTTGCCTTTTATTATTGTCCAGAGCTCCTGCAGTGGAAGTGAAAATGGGCCTAACCGGTTCCGATTTTACCAGTTCACGCATGTTTCAGAGAGTGGGTTTTTTTGAATTGGCGGATTCCATCGCTTCTTGACATCTTGGAACAGATTCTTGTTTTCCCCCCATGAGGACTCTGCACGGGCAAGCTTTATCCTGTTTTACCAACAGGAGCTGGAAGAAAATTCCAGATTTTCTGTCAGATTTTGACAGTTGGGCGGAGACGGAGCTTGGCCGGTGGGCGGGTGGGTGGGTGGAGGGGTCAACGTGTCAACTGCCTGCTGATTGTTGGCGCTCACAACATTGGCAGCCATTACACACCCCTTTAGTGATGTTTAGCGCTCAAGAGTGATGTACCGGCTCTTGTGACATTTACTGAGCATGCCTGGTTTCCATGGAGATGCAGCTGTGCACAAACAAAAGAAAAACCCATTTAGCGAATCAAAAGGAGTTCACGGTGTGGGGCTGTAATAATAAATCAATAATTGTGTCACTGTCTTGTTTGTGCTTTCCCTTTGTTAATGAGCGGCTAAATTGAATCAGATGCTCGGCTAATGCGCGTCTCATTCTGGGAAATGAGCATACAGACGGGGTTTCAGCGCGTCCCAGCTAACGAGCGCCTGACTTTGTTTGAGCATGAAACTCCGTGGGAGGCCTGATTGGGCCCTTTGATTCCGCCTTTGTTCTGCCGATATGAAGATGTGGCACATCGGCAGTTTGGTAGAACTGGGATTCAATGCTGGGCGCTAATTACTCACCGCCAGTTAGTCCCGTGCGCGCGCGGTAATGGGCTCTCGTCATCTGGAGTTGTCGCCTTTCACAGGACTCGACGGGAAGGTTAATAAGAAAAGGGAGAATTCCCTGAATATCAACATAAACACAAACAGGATCACAGGATCTAAATTTATCTGTGCTTTTTTTTCCCCCACACTAAAACTTGAAGCTAAAGGCATGAGTCTCCAGCACAAACGCGTCTTTGTTCTTTATCTTTTCAGAGATTATAAACCCCACACAGCTGGGGTTCACGCTCCGGAGATTAGCTTATTCCACTCATCCTCAGCATGTTGTCAATTTCCTACGGATAATGTGCTCCTCGCCTTCTTATTCTTGTGAAATACGGATTCCTCCTGTAGTGTTGAGTTTTGGCCTGTTAGCAGCTGTGGCTCAGGTGTTTAGAGAGACCCTTTGCTGATTGAAGGTCAGTGACGTTAAGTGTTCCTAAATCAGATGCGGAACCCAGCTGCTGCGTCCTCAACGTACGAGTGTACAGCAGTTATTTGTAGTCCATTATGCTACATCCCACATTTTTCCTGTCGTCTAATACATGTTCATCAGCTGTCACTGGCTGACTGCGGCCATGTCGGACTCAAATCTGATCGATTTTAGCTTCCTTGTGCTCAGGTATGGATAGCTGAGTTTGGTGATGTAGAGTAGGAGAACAAAAGGGCACGAAGACCTTCTGTTCAGTAAAATGTTTGAATTTAGTCTGAAACTTATTTTTTTCTTGTCTAACAGCAAGTGCGTAACATGCTTTTCTACTGTTTGCGTTGCACAGGAATATCTGAAAGTGCAGCGCAGCGGGGCGGTGTTAATCAGAGCAGTGTGAAAATCCTGAAGTGGAAACTCTGATTAAAGAAAGCAGCTGTAGCAGCACTTCTGTTGCTGTTTGTTGTGTCGGGATCATGCGTTTTCTCTGGTAAATCTGGACTCCTACATGGAAACCTGCGGCAGTAGAGGCCCCTTAAATCCTCTGAGATGTGCCGTCACTGCGCGTGGACTCAGCTGAACCGTTTTCGTTCCCTCTGATGGAAGTCACACAGTTGACCTTGTCTTTGGATGAAATTCAGCATGAACGTCTGCACATTGAAAGCCTAATGTAAAACTGTCATTTGCAAGTCCGCCCCCTGCATACATAAAAACTGTGCACGTGTACGTACGTACGAAGGTCGTATTTTTATACCGTTTCAATCGGAACTTGCTGTCAGCTATTGCTAACACGTGAAGTTAGCGGTTAGCTGTGCTTATGCTTTCAAAAAAACCTCAAAATTCTGTTGATTTAATGGACGCACGTGGCGTTAACTTAATGGTCGCCACTCAGAAGTTGTATCATTGGATGACCTCAAATTGGAACATTCGGCTTTGAAAAACACATCCCCGGTTGTTGTTTACGGCGAGCTGGTCCAGTTTACGATGCTTATTTTCTATCCATGTCAGGCGAATGCACGACTCACGTCTGTTCGTGCTCCAGCTCAGTGAATAGATTCGCAGCCAGAGGGGTTTGTAGCTCGATGCCGTCCAGCAGGAACTCTGGAAAACGACGTGTTCCGACACACTTCTTCTTCACAGAACGTCTCCAGAGCGCCAGATGACTGGCAGAAGAGTCATCTCACTTTATTATTCTACCAGCATTCATTGTCCTAGTCTTCCTAGAATGATAACAGACGAAGGTGCCGTTTCTATGTGCTTCTACGGTTTAAATTGATGTGAGCCTCCAGCATTTACAGAGAAGGTTCTGGGCTGACTGACGTGGCCTTTTGTCCCATAATCAAACCTTAGCTGTGAATGTTTTTAGAGAACAACCCTGGGAAGACTCATTTTGTTCCAGAAACATAATGAAATAGGTATTAAAAAGATGTTTTCTCTCAGCTGTGATCGAAACCTTATACGGCTCTCTCCAGTAGAAATACTGGTTCTAATATTGACGCTGGCATGAAATCAATGAGCTGTGATGGATTAAAAATATCACCAGAGCCAAGTTCCAAAAACAGGGAGGCTAATTGGGGTTAATGATTCCCTGGACTACAGCTTCATCGTCTCCATTCATCCACCTGCACTAAAAACACTACAGCAGCTTTTAACTAATGTAATGATCTACAAAGATTCCTGCTTTAAGTGCTAAAACCAAATAGTTTGGACTTGTTAGGGTTGAAATCCGTGCTGATCTTTGGGTTGAAAACCCAACGAGAGCCAGAGAAAACGGATAACTGGCTTATTTTTCTTGAGTTTTCCTCATTTTGTCCCAGGAAGTGATTTTTCTTCTCCTCTCTGAAATGAAACAATACCATAAAAGCTTTATGGAGTCCATTATAACCTTATCAGTCTTCCCACCGTGGCTGGAGTTAAGCCACCGATGTGGCGAGCCGGCCGTGATAAGCCCGAGCCAGGCTGCCTCGCACAGCTGAGCCGGGTCACTCTTCTACCGCCTGAAGATTCTTCCTGGACCATAATGGTGCCTGGGACACCCAGCAGGTGTCTGAATAAACCCCCTAATAGAGCAATTATTCTCAAACAAAAGGTCACCTCGGGCGTGACGACAGGCCCGGAAATCAATAAAGATCCCAATTACCAGAGAAGCACCGGGGCTGATATTTGGTCACCGGCTGCCGCCAGTCGTCCAGGAGACGATCAGATTTCAGGTCAGCCTCATTCCTTCAGTCCGGCTGCCAGATGAAGTTGCCACATTTTATTTAAGAGTTTCACTAGCGGCGTTCAAGCTCTCAGAATTTTGCATGCATATTAAATATAATTGGATGAGACTTTGACACTTTTTCTGTGTTTAAGAGGCCAGAAAATTTCCAGTAGACATTGGAATCTGTTCCGGGAAGTTGCAGATTTACCTTCCAGTTCCAGAACAGGCAGTAAAAGCAGGTCAGTCTTCTACCTGGGGGTGAAGGATCACCAATTGGTGTTCTTTCCTTCCTGTAGCCGCTTCAGCATTGATTTTGAATTGTTGCTGCCTGCCTGCGTGAACAGCCTATTAGACTGTAGCGTGAGCCTGTTTATTGAAGGTCAGGCTAATTTGGTGCTGGAGCGTCAGAGTAGACGCGGCGCTGTCGAGCCCAAGGACGCGTCAGAGTGTTGGACAGTAATGGCAACTGGCAACTCTCGTTGCCTCGAGAGATTTTCCACTTTAAACAACCTTTTTCCAACAGCAGGAAGGTGTTTTTATTCCACGTTCCTTTGCAGCCGATGGAATCTTGGCTGGTGATGTCCCCGACGTGCTCGCGGTCTTCTTCCAGTCCATCTTCACTGGACTGGTGGCTCCTGGAGAGAGACATCGTTACCACGAAGGCAGTTTTCATATCGCTACGGTAACGATTGGCCGCTGCGTCGCAGCTGTTTTGAGGTTTACTGCACGGATATTGAACTTTGTCATTACTTTCAAAGTGCAGAATCACGCCTAAAAAAAAAAGTCAAATTAAATCACAAATGTGGGGCCGCTGCTTTCTTTTAATCCAGCTTGTTTTTTTAACTGATGACTGTGCTAGGAGTGTGGGACAGTTCTTAATGATTTGTCACCAAACCAGCATCGAGCCCCCTTCTGCCTCGTGATTCTGGTTTAGCATGTTCATCTGTCTTTTGGACCATAATAAACCATAAACCATCACGGAACCTTATCTCAGTCGGTACTGTTAGAGTTAACACTCACGGTGGGAATTCACCAGGATCCAGATTCAGACCTCCAGATCTGTCTGTCGCGTCAGACCAGAGCTGCTGCCTGTGTTCAAGCTAAGCTCCGCTGATGGGCTGTAGCGTCTAAAGTGGTGTTCAGCGGCGAGCGTGCTATCAATGCCATATCTGTGCTGAATTATTTATGCAAGAGTTCAAAGAAATCTTTTCTCTGCTGCTCGTCTCGTCTCGTGCTGAAGCTGCACACTTGGCTGTTCCCGGCCGACTGGAATTTTATCTGCTAAGAACAGGTTCAGTCTGTCTGTGTGGATCTGATGCTAATGCTAACCCTCACCTTTAGCATCGGTCTGACACTAATGGCAGGTTTTGTATGGACCGCCTGGAGGGGCTCAGAGACCGGATCACCTTCTCTGGGCTTGCTCCAGGTTGTTGTTATATGTGTGTTGCATCATGGGTAATCTCATTAGCTCCAGCTTACTGAGCGTGTCCGTCAGAGCCGCCGGCCTCCTCCGCCTCCGTTTTGGTTCACCCGATGTTTGCCAGGGATCAACTTCTTCTTAGTTGTTTGGTCTGCAACAGAAATGTTTGGTTGAAATTGAAATGTTGGACTTTGATACAGAAACTGGTTGAGAGCAGCAGTGTGGGGAGTTTAAAGAAAGATTTTCTGCCCCCTCTGGACCCTGTCTGGACTCTGCCCGGACTCTGCCCTGACCTGGTCCAGACCTGGTCCAGATCTGTTCCGTGACGAGGCCACGTTAGCTTAGACAGCAGCTCATTGTGACATTCGCTCCGCTGTCATGAACCTGCGAGTGGATGCTGACTTTGTCCTTCGGCTCCTCTCTTCCTCTCCTTTTGCTTTCTCTGACCTCGGGGGATTCTGGGTCCCCGCTTGGGGTTTGTTCCTGTTGCGTTAGTCTAGGAGTCTTAGGCTCTGGATTCTATAAATTACGTGAAGATGAAGAATGTTGTTGAAGCTATTTGACTAAACGGTTCTAATTTTGATTCTAAACTCTGGAGAAACATCCACCTGCAGCTCCAAACACGAACTTTGTGTTCAGAATCCTGCTCTGGGCCAGAGCTGTCGGGCTGGGAAGCAGAAGTCTCGATGGCGAAAAGGTTATCTTTAACGTTTTTTAATTTGCTGTCTGGTCCGATATTTAATTCCAGACGGTGAGCGGCCTTTAATTAGCCATCAACAAAGGCGCTCGGTGTCCAGAGCTGTTAAATCAGCAGAACGCAAAAGGGGTAAAAAGCTCTGATCTGTGCGTTAGTGCAGCGTGCGCTCACTGGAAACGTGTTGGAAGTCAACGTGATAAAAAGGATTAATGTTCAACCTGTTTAAACTGCATTTACAGATAATACCCACCGTAACTGCGGAGGGTTTCATCATTGTTTAAGCCAAGGTAAAGCCAATGTATAAGATAAATGAGGATAAAATCACATTTTATTATTAAGTCCCTAAAATGTAGTTCGGGAAGCAGAAACAGCTCTAAATGTCTTCTCTGCGCTCCTGATTCTGTCCCACAGTTAACCAACGTGTGCGAAGCTTCAGCCACACCCAGATGGCCAACCCAATATTCGGTACTAAACTCACCTGTTTCCCTCTGACTCTGCTGATTTCCTGGTTTGGTTCTGCAGCAGTGGAGCATTCATGAAAAAGCTCACAATCAAAGCAGAAGTGTTGCAGTGTCTTCTAAAGGACAAGAGAGTCTCATCGGTTGCATCTTCCTCGCTCATGAGTCGGACCAGGCTGTCAGAAGCGCCTCATCGCCGTCTGCCTGCCTGCACAGGCTAACTTCATCAAGGTTTTCCTGCAGGTCGGAGACTCCTTTCAGGTGTACGCACATCGATGTTTGCGAGGGGACGATGTCTTTGAAAGAAAGGAGCCAGAACGACCTTGCTGCTGTTTGTACGCTGCTAATCGCTAACTGCATCATTAGGGCTGGAGGTGCTCGTTAGCAGGCTGGTGATTAATTATTATTTTGTAGCTGTTATCAAGGCAGCAGACGTTAATTGCATCGATGTAACCGCGTCTGCCTGCATCCTTCCCGTGTGACAGGTTTGGGAGGAGAACCTGTGATGTTGAAATCATGTAGAAGCAAAAAAAAAAACAGGAAACGGCTGCGTGTTGAGGCACGTTGCCGAAGCAATAACGGAATGAAAGCGGTGTTTCCCCATGCGTGAAATCATTCGGAGGCCGCTCCTGCATGCAGCGCTCGCTGTCCCAGCTGAGCGGCGGGAAACGTTCGGACTGCGGCGCGGACAACAGGTGGCCTCAGAGAGGCTGAGCAGTGATTTTCCTGTTTCCCCGTGTAGAGGGTTACCATGGAGATGCCACGAGAGGCCAGGAGAACAAAATAGCTGGAGTTGATGGAAAAGGCACGACGTGCACGCTACCGTGCGTCCTGCAGGCCTGCAAATGTGCAGTGTTCTGAATGAAATGCAAATGAAAGTGACGTTTATACAGTAATTGTGACGGTGCGTTCACTGTCCCCGCACACTGGCGGGACGTTCTACCGCTAGAAGCATAAACTACATAGAACATTGTGTTTTAAAGGTAATTGGTTAAAAAGTCTACATCCAAAATTCAGACAATGGCTGATTTCTTTTTTATTTTCTTCCTCCCTTATTAGGCGTTATTGCACATTTCAGGTTGAACCCCTCCATGGCTCTGAACAGTCGGCCATCTCTCACGTCGAGAGCTCTTCAGGTGAACGTTACGGCCCTATTGAGAGGCTACAAGTCTTTTCTTCCTGCACGAGTGTTCATATTTTTTTCAGTGCGGGCGGCCAGAATACATTAGCCTTTGTCAACACCAACAGGAGCAGCGGCGGCTCTTTATTAGAGCCGGTGCCTGGAAGCGGTGGCTTGTGGGGTGGTGCGCTTCCAGGAAGCTTGCGCTTCTGCCAGCACATATTGTTTCTATGATGGCAATTTATTTAGCTGGAGTGGCACAACAAGTGCGCCCGACAGAACGAGGGCTGACGGATATGAACAGCAGGACACGTACTTTTCAATTTTTCCTGCTGCTGAGAGATGGGTCGCTCGCTGGCACGGCGGCAGAGAACACAAAGAATTCTGGGAGGTTGCCGAGGGACACGCTCCGCTCTGCGGTGAGATCTCCCAGCATCCTCTCTCTTCTCTCCCCACCTCCCTTCGCTTCTGTCTATCCCCTCTCCCGGGCAGCTTGGTTAGCATGGTTTATTTGCTGCTGGAAAATTTCCAATGGAAAACATTTGTTTGACCTTGAACGAGCAGAAAATCAGCGTCTCAGAAAAGCCCGAGAAAGTCGCCAGATTTTGAAGTGTTGCAATCGTGTGCGTGCGTGCGTGTGTTTATTCTAATCCTTCAGTGTTTGGCTCTGGTCTGGGCTGCAGTACTGCTGTAGCTCATCTCAGCTCTGCTAGTTTTGCTAACAGGTCATTTGTGCAGCTAGCTGTCATATCGACGTTACGGGAACCGACTGTTGCGCGACTGACGTGATACAAACCAAAACAGCATGCGACGCGAATCATGTTTGCTAGCTGAGGCTGCGACCTGCGGGCTGGATTTTAGTAACCTGTTCACCTTTGGCTGAGGCCTTTAGCCGTTGGTGCGCGTGCGTCCTGCAGGTCAGACGATCCCAGAGTTGCGACACCCTCGGTTGGAGTCCAAACCGCAGCAGAGGCCCGGTTGGTCTCTTCTTTGGTCGGCTTGGCCTCAGACGACTCCGCTGAAATATTCTGGAGTGTTTCCTGTAAAATGACATCTGCCATTAAAGCGGCTCTCAGAGAAGCGAGCAGCGACCGCGCAGCAGCCGTAAACGTGGCTCTTTGGTTCTTCCAGCAGCCGTTTCTCTGCAGCTGGCTCGCTGTCCTCGTTAGGATCTGTGATTGGAGCGGTGCCGTGACAGATGTGACGATGCACTGCCAAAGGAGAAATGATGAAATGAAAGGAAAGCGTCTCCACTCGGGCTTTTATGTTCAAAGAGGGCAGGGAAAATAGCAGCGATGTCAGTCTTCCTCAAAAAAATGAAATATTTATTGCCCATGATTAAGCTTCTACTGGTGATCATCATGTCTCTATAGTTACGCAGCTGCTCCTTTTTTCAAACTGATATTATCATTCTTACCTTTTAAAAGTCAGCGTCTGTCAGATTCCCGTTCAGCAGAAGAGACCATCTTCACACCTGATGGTGTCACTCACCACTGCCGCGGTGTTTTATGAAGGCGTTTATGTTATTAATCATTGGTGTCTCTTTTTATTAGAAAAGTTGACACGTTTCGTTTCGGTTTCTTAATTATCGGTTGTTCTTGTTTTGATTTTAATTTATGACCCCAAAGGCTGAGTTTTGGATTGCTGGTACAAACATCTCACTTTGAGCTCCAGTGCAAATTTAGCATCAGATAATTAATCTCTGAGTCCTCAGGAGGAATTTGTTGCAGAATTTATTCCAAATAATTACCCGCTGGAGAAATCTGCAGCCAGTGGAGGTCTACGGTCAGCCGTCAGGGAAGCGAGGCTGTCCTCTGACTTTCCGGTCAATGTTTTTGTGGATGAAACAGAACCAAAGAATGCGAGGGGAGCGTTGCTTGTGGCGTGGCTTAATTACCCACAGTGAGCGGAGCAGCCCTAAACCTTCTGCCCTGGGTCCAGCCTCCAGGCTGCAGACTGACGGCTGCAGGCCGCCGCGGTCAAACAACCGCTGCCTTCCGACTGAGGACAAACATAGTTTGAATTGTGTGTGTTTTTAGTGCCATTTTTTGTTTACTGTAAAAGCACCAGGAAGTGCAGCACGTTCAAATTTCCCTTAAAATCTCTTGATCTCCAAACAAGTTGCTCTTGGTCGTCTTCCGGTCAGGTTAGACACTTTCTTCTCTCTTCGTCCGGCTTCTCTCTGCTCTGGTTTTGACTTTGTATTCGTGCGCGAGGCCGCTGCTGCAATTAGAGACCATTTTAGCCGCAGGTGAGAAAAGCCAGGTCTTCGGCCTCGTCTGCAGCTCTGCTCACAATCAATAAAGCTCTTCTTGATTCTCAGTCCGGGAGAGGAAAATCGACGCCGCCGCTTCCCCGCGAAGGTTCCGTTGCTGCTCGTTTATGTTTGTCGTCTAATCATCAGGGCTTGGAGCACAGGAAGGAGCTGGAGAGATACAGTTTTCGCAGCGAACTCGCCCACAGAGGATGAATAACCTGTGTGAGTGTTAGGAGTGAAACCATCAGTCAGTTGGGGGATGTGAGGAGGCGTCTGGAGCGAAAAGCCAATCTGTTGGCAGCTTTTGCAGGAGTTGGACTAAATGCGGTCCCGGTTTGGAGCTTTGAGTCAGTATTTTAGAGGTCAAGACCTTTAAAAAACATTAGATTAAACAGTTTGTGTTATCGCCAGTTGTCAAATGTCCTTTGAACATGAAGAAACTTTGTGCAGCGCCATGCTCTCTCTGCTGATGGCGGAGGAAGACGAGAAGAAATGATCCAGGGTATTATCCAGTCTCTCAGTCGAGTTTTTGCTACATCTCAAAAGTTTTGACCTCTGTTGGCTGCTGGCGAATTTGAGCATCTGTCTTCCAGCAAGGGTCGCTGGAGTCTGAGGAGGTTCACCTCCTGCTGAGAAGAGCGAAGGTGTCAACCGCTGGAAAAGCTCCTGTGGGATTTTAACGGTGGGTCTATGTGATGACGCTGACTAAACACGAACAGCTGAGCACCTCTTCATATTTATAGATCTTTTAATCAGATCATCCTGCCACGATGACAGTAATAGCATCAGGTCTGAGCGGGATGGAGGAGGAGCCGACGCGTTTGTCTGCATAATGAAGTTAGATCGAAGCCAACTGAATAATTATTGCAATGCCTAAACCTTCCTGATTAACAAGCACGACGACACTTTATTTTAAAGCAAATTCCAGCGTCCAAGCCAGATTCCAGAAGACGGGTCGCGCGTGCAAGTTGTCCGGCGACGGAAAGTTTGAAAACACGGAAACTTCTGAGCGCCGCGCTCCTTCAGGGACATCCGGACCAATGAAAGAGGCTAATGAGCAAGTCTGGTAAATACCACGATGACTGTTATCTGCCGGCTAATGATGTCTGCCGCGACTTTCGATTAAGGTGGGAATGAGGTCAGCGGAGGCCTCGGCGCCATACTTCAACCTTTCAGTGTCATTAAAACCTCAGTGTGTGTTCATTAACGGCCCGGAGCTCCTGCTCTGCCTCGCTCCTTTTATCCATTAGGAACTGATTAGGAATTTATTAATCTAAGCCGAACGCTTCAACGTTAGGATTTTCTCCGTGGGAATTTGCCTCATTTGGCTCTTAAAAGAACAGCAGAGGCTGATGGAGGAAGAGGACTCGTGTTGACGACTGAGAGAAAACGCAGGGCGGTTCCTCCGTTCTCAAGTTCCTCCCTCAGATGATTCCGGCTCCTCTAACGCGTCATTATTGGTTTGGATGAAGATGCAGCATATGTCGCAGTTTAATTTCTCTCCGTGGAGGAGAGGCTGATGCGTTTATCTGTGAACTGGAGGCACATCTGGATTCGGGGCTGTCTCGCCTCGTCACTGTAATATTCTTTGAAAACACACTGGCGTCATAATTCCGCCGAACCGAGACACCTGCTGCACGCCGCCGCGTGTCAGATGCATTTCCCCCAGCGCATTATTTGATTAGGGAATGCGAAAGACGCCTACAGCTGCGTCCCCGCCCGCCATTGTTCTTGTTTTCTCGCCCTGTGGTGATGCTGCGCGCGGAGCCGCATCGCTCTTCTCTTACAGCGATATTAAACTGCGATAAGTCCTCTGAATGTGTCGCTGGGATTAAAAGGGAAAAAGCTCCAGGTCGGGACTCGGGTTCCGGCCCCAGACTGCCGTCGACGAGCTGTTGTCGAGCGCGCCTTGCCGCAGCGTGGCACGCCGTCTATTTTTAACCGTCACGCTCGTTTGAGGCGATAGCCATTGATATCCAGCTCATTAAGCCCCCCCTCCCTCCCTCCCTCCCTCCCTCCCTTTTTCCAGGTCTCATCGAAAGGCAGCGGCTCTGACTGACGTTTGCCCTTGACTGACGCCCTCGCTGCTGATTTTCACGCCGCTTATACGAGCTGCCATTTCCTCTATTTACCATTCAACAGATTCTTCAGATCCTTTCCTTCTTCGGCGGCTGTGATATATATTGATATATTTCCAGTATTTCTACTTCATTTCTTCTGACCAGGTCTCTCCTCTGTCTGCAGGAGCTGGTGGGCAGTAACCCTCCGCAGAGGAACTGGAAGGGAATAGCGATCGCCCTTCTTGTCATTCTGGTCATCTGCTCGCTGATCGTCACCTCCGTCATCCTGTTGACACCAGGTACACAGCGTGGGCCCGGGACCCACAGTTTTTAGCATGCAAACAGACCGTCGGGGTCCTAATCAATCTGATCAATTGGGCAAAGCTAACCGTCACTATTTACTGTTGGGAAAGTAAACAATGACTTATTCATAATGTGTGACTTTGGGTAAAGTGAGAAAAGTAGGAAAGGTACATACCCAGCCATCGACGCGTCTTAAGACATCTAAAGACACTCGGTGTCTTCGAGACACAGAAACCTGTGTGAGCGCTAGGATGTCCTAAGACGGCTTCATTTACAAAAATGTCTTAAGACGTCTTGAGATGTCTCGAGACACCTTGGCGGCTGGGTGTGTAATCTGATTGACAGTATAAAAAAGGGTAAATGTATGGTTAAAACCACAGTGTTGGAGAAGTTAGAATTTCCAGATTAATATCGACGAGAAAGAAAAAAACAAGTCCTGTAAAAATAAGTATCAATTATTCAGAGGATTTTGCTCTTAAGTTGCCAAAGTAAAAAAAGAACCAAATTCTGCTGCTGTAACTAATAGAAACTTGTAACGTAATCTCCAACCACACACACACACACTTTAAACTTTGCAGTATGCCCAAAAGTCACCTTTGGCGTTCCCGTTTGAAAACAATCAGTACTTTTTCATCAATATACCATCTGTTTATGGTCGTCTCATAAAGCTCCCGAACGCGCTTTCATGCTCTGCCAGGGACCAAATCAGTCGACGCAAGTGCAGCGTGTATTTACCAAGGACGCTCTGTCGGTTTGTAGATGCTCGGAATGCATTCAGAAGGCTTCGTGGCTGCGAATCTTCACTTCATTAGGGAGCAAGAACAGCAAAATTGGAGTTGCGTTGTTTTCATTCTCCTCGTTGTACATCTACAAGGTTTTTGTCCCCTTTTGTTCTGTGTTTCTTTTTCTCGGCAGTGGCTCTGTGTGGGAAGTCTGGTCTATACAGAGCTCAAGGAGATCCAAAGAATGTTTCGGTGTCATTATTGTAACGGTTGTCGCATCGGTGAAACCAGCTTCTACCTCTTATATGCTTACCTCTTATGTGTGCGAGCTCAGTGCCCGCAACGTCTCTACTTTTCCGCTGTTAATTTTGTAGTAAGTTTCTGGTCCTCAGAGGGCAGCGGCCCAGCGTTGGTAATGCAAGAACAGGAGGAGCACTTCCGGGTTTCTGCAAATAGCTTCCACCAAGATCATTTGAATTGAGGAAGGGTATTTTACCGAAGGGACAAGCAACGTGTGAGCCGGCCTGCTGTTGGGTTCTGGGAACAGCTCCTCAGACCAAACCATCAGAGACCATGCTGGCGCAGGACGTGGGCTGGCCTCGTGGTCCTGATGCCTGAGCAGGTCTCCGAGCGCCTCTGGGCTTTGTGTACCGTCAGTCTTTTAAAATGAAGCAAAAATTCCTGCTGGAATTTTCCATTCAGCGTGGGATTCGGGTGTTTTACGGCGCTGCACGTTTGCCGGCAGAGTCAGCATTTTGAACATATTCATGTTATTCCACAGTCCTGTGAAATCTGTGAGGTGTCAGTGCAGCAGCAGCACCAGCTAGGACCCGAGCGCGTTGGCAGGTGTCAGATCAGCGAGGTCTAACGCGTCCTGTCGCCTCCCGGCTGAGGCGTGTTCCTGTCCCAGCGTGTTTGTTACGGAATCTGACGAACCCCGCGTTCCTAATGCGCCGCTTGCAAACGAGCCACGCAGACAGGATGGAGCGCAAAGCGGTTGCAATCCAAATCTCAGCCCAGCGGCCGTGAGGTGGTTTTATCATCCGTTTTATTCTACTGTTTCAAGTCTGTAATTTAAGAGAGACAAACAATAAAAGATCAAGTGCCAAAAAAAAAAAATTACATTAATATATCACAATAAAAGATAAAAAAGGATTAGGGTTGCATTGAGGTGTGAAATCTTCAGCTGTAAAGAATGCAGTTGTTTTTTCGAGGTGATGATGTCCAGAGTCTCTTCTTCATGTCAATACGAACCGAGTCGATTTGATAAATGTAAATGTTAATGAGCCGTTTTCCCCTCTTTTCCCCTTGCTAATCATGGCCGTCTGCTTCGGAGTGGGCGGAGCTTGTAGGTGCTCCCATATAACGGCCGGTAGCTCGAAGCAAATCTGTGAGAGCGAACCAAAACAGAAGATGATAATAAAAATAATGAGCTCCGGCACTTGTGAAAGAGAAATTTCAATGTTATGTGCGCGGAGCACAACCTCGGCGCGATTAGATCGACTCCTCTTTTGTAGTCAGCTCTGAAGACATGCCGTATTGGACTCGCGCCGAGGCCCTCAAATCGTCTCCCAAATTGCCCGGTTCAGCATTCAGCCGGAGCTTGAATAGAGCAGAGACGGAGCCACATTAACATATAAAGCTGCTCCGCTCAGCTCGGCCTGCAGGGGCCAGCCGTCCCAGCCGTCCTCTTCTGGCACCTTTTTCCTTTCTTTAAAGTAGATTTCCGCAGGTCCCGGTGAGGGTAAGATGAGGACGCGCGAGTTGGAAATTGCTGCATGTTTAAATGACGCGAAGCTCCACCTTCTGCGTCTCAGGTTGTTTTTGGTTTTTTTTTCCACTCGTGATGAAATCACGGAGACGTTGAAGATGAGTCAGAGCCCGTCCATCTGTTAGGAACCGTCAGACTAGCTGCTATGACGCCAACCTGCGGAGAACGCTGTCGGTGCTAACGCTTGCTGTTCTTTTTAATAATAGCTCCAAGTGCCTGCCGATGCCACGCTGAGATGTATCTGCGCACGTCGGCGTCTGGTAGCCAGAATGTTGTGGTTACGGAGTCAGGTCGGACTTTTAGGAGGACCCAGAGTTCAGCTGTCAGACATCTGAGAAGCATCTGTGCGATCAGGAGCAACGTTCAACGACAGGAACGTCTTTCCGGGAGAGGTGGAGGTCTTCCTTTGACAGCTGCTGATCAAAGCAGATCAAATTGTAGAGGGCATGGCCATTTCAGGAAACGACTGTCTTTGATCCTCTGAACGTTCTTCAACAGTTCCAAACAAATTCTGCTTTTCTACCCCCCCACCACCACCCCCGAGATCAACAAAGCAGCCTGACGATAAGTAAAGCTCTGTGGATCCAAAGTGGTGGTCCAAACTAAAGAGCAGAAACCAATCGAGCGAAGGCCGATTCTTCCGCCGGAGGACGACTGCGAGATGTGGCGTTTGTGTTTTGTGCGAGAGCGCTTTGGGCTTTCTTTGTGGATAGAACAGCTCGGTTCTGGGATCAGGGTCACCTCTTCCACTTCGGTTTTGACCTTTCGGTTTTCTCAGGTTGATTGTGTCTAAAATGATTTGAGTCTAACAGAGGAAACCGAAAGCGCGGCGGGTTAGTAGGTGTTTTATTCTGCGAAGTCAGCTCCGTCCTTCTGGTTTTTGTCTCACAGACGGTCGCTTCGACCTAATGAAGCTCAAAACTCACCAAATTTTATTCTTTTCGATTCCAATAGACACCCGGAAGGCTCCGCGGCGGTCGGCGTACTGGTGCTTTGTGGAGCTGTGAAAAAATGGAGAAAAGAGCCAAAAGAAGATTTTACTTTGCACTTTTCTGATCCTCTTTTGTTTTTTGTTTTTTTACCAACCGCATATGGCAGATTAATGCTGCTGTCAAAATGCAGACCAGGAGAAGCTGCTGCTTGAGTGTCACCTTTGACCTTCAACTCATGGTTTATTGTAGCGTAGCAGCACACAGCAGTCGCATCGCTGCCTTTCAGACACCTTTAACTGGAAAGATCAAATGAAATCCTTAGGACTTTCTGCACTCGATTTGCATTTATTTTCTTTTATCCAAAAGAAAGATGAACTGTCGGCGCCAGAGCCGACAGAATGATTGATTCTGATTGTTGAAATAAGTAATCGTTGATAAAATTAATGTTGCGTGATTTGTACATCACGGTGGCTTCTGTTGATTTGACCCTAAAAGGTGGTTCGAGAACAAGTTTTCTAACACAATGTAAATATCGGCGCTTGACGTGTCAGAAATCCATCCTCATCGTCGAAGCTGTCCTTTCACGTTCTGCCTTTCTAACACCGCGTTTCCTTCCCGCAGGCGAGGACGACCGAATGGCCCTGAAAGCCAAGGTGACCATTGACGACCTCTTCAGGAAGGACTTCCAGGTTCATGACCCCAACGCCAAATGGATAAGTAGTAAGAGATAGATCTGAATCTTGGTATTTTTCTAAGCCCTAGCAGAATGAATCAGCTGGCTATTGTTGCTGTTCATTGGGAGAACTCATACATACCGGTATCAATTTCACTTTCAGTAGTTTGCTGAAGGGCAAGGGCTCAACACAGAGCCAGCTGGGACCGAACCAGCGAACCTTCCTCTCACCGCGTGTCTGCGCCGGCGGCCGTGTTTGTCCTCTGCCGTAAAAACAATCAGTGAGTAAAGTTTGAGGGGGGCCAGGAACGGCGTCTCTGCCTGACGTCATTCCCGCTGTGGTTTATTCCTCCTGCTTCGGTTGCTGCCTAATTACGTGTGGCCGCGGCTCCAATTTTCCCGCGATCAATGACGGGCTGAGGGAAAGCTTGCGTGAGGAGGAGGGTGACCCGGCGGATCACGGCTCGGAGCTGTGCGGAAGCCGACGGCTGTTCTCGACGACGATCACGGACGCGTGAGCCGCTGAGCATCAGCCGGGGTGGATGAGGAGTGCGTCAGATGCCGCACCGATCTCAGGGCCGGTCCAAGGCTTCCGGGCTTAAAAAGGACTTGGGTTTCTGTGGCTGTTTGCGGTGAGATTGTTTAGTGCTTATGTTGCCATAACGACGGGAAATACGTCAGCCGGTCATCTGAGTTGTCGACGGCTACAAAACGGTCAACGGAGCCAAACAGGTTCGTCCGCTCGCATCCGGCACGTGTTTTTAACGCTTCGGCGTCAACATCTTTCTGCCTCCGCCAAGGTGAAGAGGCCCTACGGGACGCGGCGGCGCGCACGCTGGCTGTTTTCCATTTTCCTTTCCTCTCGTTTGCAGTTCTGGGACGCCTCCCGGCTCGCCCGTGTTTGTTAAATGCGGGGGGGGGGACGGGCAGCCAGCCGGGAATACCTAAAACTGTTATCGCCGCGACTTTGAGCAGGACTGGCGCGACTGCCGTAAAAGCGGACCGGCGCTGTTTGCTTTGTCGTCGTGAGCGTCGGAAGATGACCTCCTTCCTTAACGGTCGGCGGCGTCTCATTTCTGACGGTTATACAGGGGGAAGATTAGCCCGTTGTCTCATTGAGTTTTCATAGCTCCCCTCCCGAGGCGCAGCACGAGTAATGATGTGATGCCGTTTGTTAATGGAGTCGCGCCGTGGATCTTTTTCTTACAGATGAGAAATGCCCTTGCTGTTATTATCTACCGTTTGGCGGTTGTCGCATACAATCACCTCCTCTACAACTGTAGCGAGCAGCAGGTAGCAGACGCGTTCTCCTGAGAGCGTTTGTTGTCTTTGGCCTTTCCGCGTAATGAAAGAGGTTGTTTTGGCACAAACTCCCGTTTTTCTTTTCAGCCTCTGAAAGTGATCGAACCTGTCGTTGAAAGACAGGAGCTGTCGGAGCGTGGCGACGCTAGTACGCCGAGTAATGCTTTAAAAACGAGCCTCCGAGGCAGCGGCGAAGGGCAGACGCAGACCGGAATCGGGCCTTTGCTGGCGAGGGACGAGTGCCAGGATGATGATATCGCTCTCTCGAGTAACTAAAGAACTGTACTAAAATGGATATGTTATTGAATGTTTGGTGTTTTAAGAGTCGTTTCACTAGAGAGCTAAAGCCCGCGGGGATTCAAAAGGAGATGTTTGCTTATGGCGCTTTAGTTCGAACATTTCCCGCCATGTATCTTTTTTTCCCCTCTGTGGGGGGAGTCCAGCTCCTCTGTCAAATTTGGGAACCCAGCGTAGGCCGCGACGGCTTTAGATGATCGAAGTGTTCTGTCCTCAGTCACCGGTGAGTTCCAGGTCGGTGTTTCTTTGTAGAAGGTGCCTCCGGAGTGCATTTCTTGTCCTGAAAGCTAGAATTCAGTCTTAAATGCCGTGCTACGAAAAGCTTAAACTAAAGTCAATTGAAGGTAAAAGAGCTGATTTTCAGCCAAGAGGGTCGGAGCATCTCCGGCGCGTGCTCAGCTCAAGGTTGAGGTTGCCGAGCGGATTCTTGTTTTGAAGAAGCTATCGTATCATTTCTGACGTTCATGTTTTTCTAAGCGCGCAGTCACCGCGTTCTCCTCCACGGTGCGACGTTACCGCCTGCCGTTGCTGACTCGTTTAGGTTCTGGTGGAGCACGAAGGACCTCCGGCAGCCACAAACCGTAAAAGATTCATGGCAAAAACTGGCCTTTCTGCGAGGCCAGCGCAGAAGCGCCGCAGACAGAGCGAGGAGGTCCGCGCAGACTCGGCGGTGGTAAAATGTCCAAAGGGGGTTAAGGCACAGAATAGTTTGTGATTTTACGTTCCGCCGTTTGACAGTAAAAACGGGCCGATGCCGCAGGAGGCTCGTTTAGTAGTGTAGCGTCCAGGAGCGTCGTTCACGCAGATATTACGAAGAAGTCCCTAAAGAATGAAACAAGAGTGAGAGCGATTAGATGTGTAAGAGGGTGATTTTTAATTAAAACTCAAATTGGATTTTTAATGAACCGATATTTCACAGCATATCCGAGGCCGTATCGCAGCAACGGGGCTCTCGTTTGACGGAGACACGGGCAGACGCCATCGATCTATCTTCTCTACGACGCTTCGTCACAGCGGTCATCGACAGAGCAGCCCTTTGCTCGGCGGCCCTGACGCGATCGACCCAGTCCGTTTTCTGAAGCTGTTGGGTGGCGTGGTTTCCTGACCGAGAACAAGCGTTCCTCCTCAGACCGCGAGGACCCTCCCGTAGCGTTTGAAATCCTCTTTTCTCAAGCAGCCAGATCCGTTGCGCCGTACGGGGTCAATTCGCTTCACAAGAACCTAGCGGAGTCCATTTTTCTTCAAAGAAAATGGAGCTTTCAGCACTATTTTGTCTTTTTAATTAAGCTGTCATGCCGCACGGGCGGCTGAAAGTCTCGGTCGGAGCTGTAATGAAGCTCAGAGTGAAAAATTAGAAAAGAAAAGAAAAGGGCGCGAAGGCTTCTTTGGAGGAAAGATCACAGGCAACCAAACGACGGTCGGCGATCGGGTGTTGGCGGGGGGGCCGCCTCGAGCCCTTTTCCCCTCTTTTCCCCGGATGAGCGTTGATGCCCTCCGCAGCCTCCGGGAGGTCAGAGGACTTGTGGAGGAGAAGGTTTTTTTTTAGGGGAAACGTGGCAGGATGATGTACGTAATGGGACCGACCCTCAGAGGAACAGAAAGGGAAGAACTTTTAACACGAAAGTCTCACTTCTCCGTCCGCCTGCAGGTACCGAGCTGCTGTACCGCAGCCGCGACGGCGACGTCATCAAGTACAACGCGGAGACGGGAGAAGAGAGCGTCTTGGTGCAGAACAAGAAGTTTGTAAGTATGTCTCGTCTCGGGTGCCCGGCCGGGAAGGTAACGAACGCTTTTTCTACGCCGCGAGCCAATGGCAGCACCCAGAGCGGTTCCGTTGTTACCGCTCGACGCGAGCCGCATCTCTGAAACCCGAGACGGAGACGTCGCGTCGGAGCGGCAGCGGCGGCTCGAGGTGACGCGTCAAGCTTGGAGCGCGGGCGCAAAGATTAATGCAACTCCCATTTCTGGAGCGGAGCCATCCGTCAAACGCAGTCATTTAAGCAGCGGCGCAATGAAAAACACCACGCGTGGTTAAAGGACTCATCCTTTGGTCTCTGCCCCCCCCCCCTTCCCCGACACACCCTCACGTTTGCCTTTTCTTTGCAGGAAATGTACAAAGCCAGCAAGTACGAGGTGTCTCCCGACTTGAAGCACGTGCTGTTGGCCTACAACGTCGCTCCGGTGAGCCTCCCGTTCGTTCGCTCGTTTGTAGAACGAGCGACCCGACGGCCAGATTTGTCAGCTGTTTTGCCGTGCGTGGCGTGGCCGCTGTGGAAAGAACCTTACGGAAGCAGGCGGCGACCAACCGTCGGTCTTTTCTGTTCTTCTTCCCAGGTGTACCGGTATTCGTACGCAGCCTTCTACATCATCTGCAGCCTGGAGACGCCGTAAGTAGGCAGAGCGGCATTTGTAGCCACCTTCAGTCCCATTCGCGCCTTCCGCCCCAGACGCTTCAAATGTGCCTCGGCGCCGCCCTCCGGTGGCGTTCCCCCGCCCGTCACCTCATACCCGATAAGATGTAGAAGCTGTAATTCTGCCTCTGCGTCCTCGCGCCATCTGTGTCCTCACTGTTCTCCTGTCGCCGCAGGGAGACGTGGAACCTGAACCCTCCGGAGGTGCGAAACGCTCAGCTGCAGTACGCCGGCTGGGGACCGCAGGGGCAGCAGCTGGTGAGAAAAGAAATCGGCCAAAAAAAACAAGCTTTTCTTAAAGAGTGCTCACTGTGGGTCAGAGAGGAGAAATGTACAGTTTACAGCTGAAAAAGGGCAGTCCGTAGACACGGACGCGTACGCAGGCGCACACGTGGACGAGCGGGAGAAGGAACAGAACTAGATTCAGCACGGACAAAGCCGCAAATTGCAGCTCGTTGTTTGTCAGATGGGCGCCGGAGTCCTTTTTCCGTCTACGTCCACCCACGGTGGAACTCGTCAGAGCACGAACGAGCGTTACTGGCTTTGCGGCGCCGACGCTGCGTAAGCGATAACGTCCTGCTATCTCGTGGGCGGATGAACGAACAAGCTCGCTACGTTTAGCCTCCAGTTTTTTTGGGACGGGAGGCACGGCAGCGCTCGCTCCCGGCAGAGAACGGGGCCAGGTCTCCTCTCTGCGCCGCGGCCTAGAAAGCGGCGTGTATTTTTTGAACTGACAGTGACAGATCGGTGCTACCTGTAAGAAAAGAGAGCTTTACCGTACGGAGGCGCTGACGCACAACGGAGTAGAGGCGGACGTCCGCGCCGTAACATTTTGGAAGGTCCCGCCGGTGCCGGACACGGCGGCGAGCGAACGGCACGAACGCTAAGCGGCGGCAGAAGAGATCGACTTTCCTCTCTGTCTCCTTCCCGTCGTAGATCTTTATTTTCGAAAACAACATCTACTACCGCTCCACGGTGGAGAGCCGGTCCATTCGCCTGGTGTCCACCGGCAAAGAGGGCAGCATCTTCAACGGGCTCGGCGACTGGCTGTACGAAGGTAAAGATGACGTCGGCGCGGCGTCATCGGAAATCCGAACAGCTTTTCCTCCCTTCCTCCCGGGAGCCTTTGAAAGGGCTGTATTCCAGCAGGCGGCACCCGAACGCCGCAGTCCTGGAAAAGCTCCTGCCTGGAAGCTGCCTTTGTCTCTTGCAGAAGAAATCTTCCAGTCGCACGTGGCCCACTGGTGGTCCCCGGACGGAGCCAGGCTAGCGTACGCCACCATCAACGACTCGCTGGTGCCCAAGATGGAGCTGCCCGTGTTCACGGGCTCGCCGTACCCCACGGGGGAAGGAGTACCGTTGACCCCAAGGTAAGCCGACGGACTGCGGTGACGTGCCGCGCCGCGCCGCTTTGGCCCGACGTGTGGCGTCCGGCTGAAACTTTCAGGCCGGAGAGGAGAACCCGGTCATCGCGCTGTACGTGGTGAACCTGAACGGACCGCTCCACACCATCGAGATGAGGAAGCCCGACGACCCCAGGATCGGGTGAGCCGTGCGAACGCGCGTCCGCCGGAGGGGACGGAGGGCTGGGCGTGACTGGGGTTTGGCGGTCTGCGTTTCAGAGAGTTCTACGTGACGATGGTGAAATGGGCCACCAGCACCAAAGTGGCCATCAACTGGCTGAACCGGGCGCAGAACATTTCCGTACTGACCCTGTGCGAAGCCACGACCGGGGTGTGCACGAAGGTGAGCGGGCGGGCGGGCACGCGTTTGCACTCGCCTTCGCGAGCTGAACGCGGCACGTTGTCGCGCAGAAACACGAGGACGAAAGCGAAGGATGGCTCCGCAGACAGGTGAGCGGACGGCCGCCTGGGCGCCCGAGGGCGCAGCGAGCGTAACTGACGCGGTCCGCGTCTTCCGACGTCAGAACGAAGAGCCTCTGTTTTCCAAAGACGGCCAGAAGCTGTTCTTCACTCGCGCCGTTCCGCAAGGAGGCAGGGGCAAGTTCTTCCACATTTCCATGTCCGTCTCCCAGGTAAGACGCTCGGACGCTCGGCCCTCGCGGGAGCGCGCCGACCCCGACCGCTCCGACCGGTCTTTTCCCGCCCGCAGGCCAACGCCAGCGCGGACACGCTGCAGTCCATCACGTCGGGAGACTGGGACGTCACGCGCGTGCTGGCGTACAACGAGGACAGCCAGCTGATGTGAGAGACGGGGAGGAGGAGCGGAGGGACGCGGTCTTCCGTTCCTGTCGGGAAGCTAACGGGCGGGCGGGCGGTCGCTCGTCTGTCTTTTTGCGCAGATACTTCCTGAGCACGGAGGACGGTCCCAAGCGGAGGCACCTGTACAGGTAAAGCGACGTCGGCGGGACGGCCGAAAGGAGCGAACGCGGCCCGAGTTCAATCCCCGTCCTCCCCCGTCCCGACAGCGCCGACACTTTTGGATCTTTCAACCGCCGCTGCCTGTCGTGCGCGCTGGCCGACAGCTGCGGCTACGTGGACGGCTCCTTCGGCCCGGACGCGAGCTACTTCCTGCTGGACTGCCGAGGCGAGGCGACCGGCGCGCCGGGCGAAGGCCGACGCGCAGCGGTCCGCAACTGTCTGTCTTGTGCTGTGGTGTCCTTCAGGTCCGGGCGTCCCGTTCGTAGCCGTCTACAAAAGCCAGAGAGACGCGGACAGCGAGACGCGAGAGCGAGAGAGTGAGTGTCGGACGGTCCCGGTGGTCCCGAAGCGCCGCTTGCTTCCTTCCTTCCTTCCTTTGCAGGTATCTCGGAAGTGCGAAGACTGGAGAGCAACGAGAACCTGCGGCTGGCACTGGAGTCGGCGCAGATGCCCACGGTGGAGTACAAAGAGATCAACGCCGAGGACTACGGTAGGCGTCGGCCGGAAACGCGACGGGCCGCCTCGTGCCGGGTGCGTACGAGCCTTTGTTTGTGCGTCGCAGCTCTGTCTCTGCAGATCGTCAAACCCGCCGCCTTCACGGGGACGGCCCACTATCCTCTGCTGCTGCTGGTGTACGTAGGGAGGCCGGGGGACGCGCGCCGCCTCGCGGCCGCGTGTCCGCCGGCGTTGACCCGGTGCCTGTGCGCAGCGACGGAACCCCCGGCGGTCAGGCGGTGACGGAGCGCTTCGGCACGGACTGGGCCACGGTGCTGGCGAGCAGCTTCGGCGTGGTGGTGGCGCGCTGCGACGGCAGGGGCGGCGGTTTCCAGGGCACCGACCTGCTGCATCGCGTCCAGAAGAGGTTGGGCGCGTTGGAGGAGCAGGACCAGAGGGATGCGCTCAGGTGCGTTTAGCGAGGCGGAAGGGCCCCGCGAGGCCAGCGTCCCGCCGACTCAAGGGCACGTGTGTCTTTTGCAGTTTCCTGTTGAAAGAGCCCTACGTGGACCGGAGCAGAGTGGGAGCCTTCGGGAAGGTGAGAGCGGCCGCGAGGCGCCAGGGCCCGTGCGGTGCTGAAACGCCGCGGTCTCTCCTCAGGAGTACGGCGGCTACGTCACCGGCCTGCTGGTGAGCGGCGAAGACTCCCCGGTCAAGTGCGGCGCCGTGCTGTCCCCCATCACCGACTTTGAACTCTACGGTAACGGGGGCGTGGGCTCCTTTGGGCGTACGTGTTTTTGTCGGAGTGCGAAACGGATTAGCCGACTTCGCTCCACGCGTGTCTTCCTTATCTTGACCTCGCGCGTGCTCGTAGTTGACCCATCCTGTTTTCGGTCGGGGTTCTCGGTAGCACGCAGCGGCCACTCTGTTTCGTTTTCAATATGTATCGCAGTGGCTGTATGTGTAGGAAAATGACAATAAAGCTCACTTGACCCGACTCGACTCGACTCGTCTTGTGTGGAAGCGGCGTCCGTACGAACAGGTGTGGTTTGTGCGGCGGTGCGGCCTGGCGTAGGCTTTGCGTGCGGCGGGTGACCGTCCGGCCCGAGGGGAGTGCGAAACGGATTAGCCGACTTCGCTCCACGCGTGTCTTCCTTATCTTGACCTCGCGCGTGCTCGTAGTTGACCCATCCTGTTTTCCCCGAGCCACGGTCGGCACGTTGTGCGGCGGTGGCGAGGGGAAAAGCGGTCGGGGTTCTCGGTAGCACGCAGCGGCCACTCTGTTTCGTTTTCAATATGTATCGCAGTGGCTGTATGTGTAGGAAAATGACAATAAAGCTCACTTGACCCGACTCGACTCGACTCGTCTTGTGTGGAAGCGGCGTCCGTACGAACAGGTGTGGTTTGTGCGGCGGTGCGGCCTGGCGTAGGCTTTGCGTGCGGCGGGTGACCGTCCGGCCCGAGGTGCCGGCGGAGCTAAAGGGTGCCGCCGTGAGGCTGGGTACCACGGGCTGGTGTCGGCGAGGCGGGCTTCTCTGCGGCTGTATCTTGGGCCTGGTGTCGAGTACCGTCGCGTACCGGCATTCGCGCAGCTAGGTCTGTGCGGCTAGGTCGGCAGCCTTTTTGGCTGAGAGAGCTGCGAACGTCGCCTATTTAGAAATGTCGTGGTGCGATTCCTAAATCCACCTGACGACGCTGGTGTCGGACACGCGGTGGGCGACCCGACCGGGAGCGATCTGTTCCCGGCCCGTGTCCAAGAAGCGTTGGTCCACGGCTGGTCCCGCCGGACGCACAGGCATCCGGATGCCCCCCCTGCCGATGGCTCTCCTCCTGCGCGTGCCTGTGAGGCCTTGCAGAGCGAGCTCCCTGCGAAGCCCCTACCCCTGAGCTCTGTAGGCAGGCGTCTAGTGCGCCACCCTACTCTGCGGCGATCCTCCGCCAGCTCGGCGTACTTCCCTGCCTTCCTTTTGTACGCTTCCTCCATCCTCTTCTCCCAGAGCACCGTCAGTTCCAGCAAGATGACTTGCTTGGACGACTGCGAGTGCAGAACCGTGTCTGGTCTTGCGGGAAGTGTAATGGTTTCCCCGGCTCCACTCTTAGTTGCGAGGAGGTCCGGTCAGGCTCTTGGTCGGGGAGGAGGTTGCGCTCTGGCCCTGACGAACCTAACTCCGCGGCCTGGCGAGGTGAGGCGCTTACACGCCATCCGCGGCAGAGCTGACGGACTCGGCGATGGCCTTGGGCGCCTGGTTGTGTCGCCAGCGATAGCGGCCCTCTCCGAGCGCTTTAGGACGGCTGCCGAGGATGTGCTCCGGGGTGTCCCTTCCCTGGCACGAGGGACGTGACGGGGATTCCATCGGATAAAGAAGCAGACGCGCACGGGCTCGGCTCTCCGCAGCTCAGGCCGCGAGATCTTTCTGACTGTGGCCTCTTCCCACCTAGTCCGAGCGCCTCGCTGCTTCAGCCCCGTCCACCGACTAGCCTGCCTTTTCTCGATACCGGCCGTCGCTTGTAGTAGGACCCGATCCTGTCTTTCCTTGCCCCGGAGCCTGCCGAGGTGGGCGGACGGTGCCGTCGCCAGGCCGGTCGCCACGGCTCCCGCGAGCTCTTTGTGGAGCAGCTGTGCTCGTGCCTGGTCTGCCGCTGCCTCCTGAGCCTGCCGCCTTCTGCCAGTCCGCACCTTGATGCTGGCGAGAGATACCTTGGGATCCTTGGACTGCCCGTGGCAGGTGATGAATAGGTGGAAAAGGGAACACCCAAGTAGGTGTGCCTCTGATGTCATTTGCACACTTAGAAAGCACAGCGAACCTCTGCTGTCTTCGTAGTAACATCGTTACGCTGTCGCTAATCGACGTTAGTGACGTGTTCCCACGGATGCTAATGGGCTTCCGATGCCAACGTGGCATGGCGTGCGTGGAAGTATATTGGGAGTGTTCGGTAGATACGGTGTTCTGCAAAGTACGAGAGTCGTCGTCTTTTATTTCTTGGAGCCATCTGGTAAAGGAAGCGGACGACCCGCTTTGACGACAAGGTGTCGCGTGGACCCTTTCGCAGGTAGGTGTGGGCTGTTATGTTGGACGGCCAAATGCGGCAGCCCCAGTTGAGCGGTGTGCGCGCGCGTGCCTCGCCTGCCTCGCCTGCGGGATGGATGGCCAACCGGAGTCGGGAGCCGTGTGCGGTAGCTCGGGTCCTGGGTGGGTGCCGGTACCCTTAGTGTGTGCGATAGCTCGAGACCGCTCAGCCCAGGCTGTGCCTTGCCTGCTCGCGGGCCAAGTGTTCAGCGTAACTATGCGGGGCAGGCTGCGCGCGTGCCAGCGAGCGGTTCTCCCCGGTGTGATTTGTTTGAGCAGGGTTGGGTGTGTGCCTGCCTGAGCTCTTTGATACCCTAACCCGGCGGACAGACCAATAGAATAGATCTTTATTCGTCCCGCAGCGGGGAAAATGCACTGTTCCAGCAGCAGAAACGCTGGAGAGAAAGTACGAAAGTGCAGGAAGATACTATGTACACCAATAAATATTCTATACAGGTTGTAAGTCCTTGTGTAGGACCTAGGAAGCACCTGCGGTAGCGCTCCTTCAAGCGAGTAGTGGTTTAACAGTCAGTGGGAATGGTGACGTCTGTGAGCGGGGACCTGCGCCCCCCTGGTGGTGGGAGCATACAATGTCTTTCTTGCCTTCCTCCCTTCCTCCCTCGCGCAGGCTAGGTGCGAGCGGTTGTAGCCAGAGCAGCAGCAGAGCGACCAGGCGGTGGTTTGCCCAAGCCCAAGCCTTTCTTCTAGAAGCCAAAGAGTGCGCTTGCCTGTCCTGCAGTGAACGGAGGAGTCAATCAAGTAGCAGTAGCAGTGCGCACAGTCCCCAGGCACAAGCACATAACCCAGTCAGGAGGCAGTGAGTTCTTACCTGGTGGTGGGCCTGACGTAGCAGGGAGAGAGGAGAGGAGAGAAGAGAGTGCACTCACCCCAGGCCCGGGCCCGGCCGGCAGAGCGCCGCGCCCCGCGGCCCCTGCTCGGTGGACTCGCGCAGGTAGACTCGCAGGTCTTTGCCCTCGACGGTCTTCGCCCGAGACGCTGAGCCCGCGCTGACCCGCTGCTGACGCTCCCGCTGACGCTGCCGCGACAGCGGCAGGCGTCTGCCTTTTGGGGCCCCGGGCTCCGCCCCCGCACACCTGCCGCCGCTTGGCCCGACGAGCCGCACCTGTGCGCAATCAGCCGGGCCCTCCTCCTCCGGGCCGTCGCACCTGCAACACATTGGGCCTGATTAGTCCACCACTCCGGGAGCTGGGGCGGGAGGGGCCGGGGGCGGTGCCATGTGGGCCTGGGGGGCGGGACTACATAAGGCCACAGGGGAGCTGGGGAGGGAAAACAATACCGTTGGTCCTCCAAAGGGGGCACTGTGGCTGGGTCGGGGGCGAGTGACAAGGGTGGAGGGGGGGGGTAGATTGGTTTTCGACATAACACACACTCAAAGAACACGGAAGGGGGTCCCGCATGAGGACCGTAGCACTGGGGACAGGGGCCAGGGGACACCAGGAAACCGTCGCTCTTCCCGCACACCTGACCTTCCTCACACACAGAAACTGGCTGACATCAAAGGCATCTAATACATCTACGTACGACACGTACGACCCGTAGCCCTGGGCCTTCGTTGTCTTCCTCGCTACACACACACACATTCCTGACCTTTCCCATGACGCAATCCAACTCCACACACTGGCTGCACAACAAAGCTCTCCGCCATCAGGGCCCCATCCGCTGCCCGCATCACCCGCACACATCCCTCGAGCAGGACGAGTTCCAGCTCGCTCGTGCTTTCTTCCACCATCGCAGGCTCATCTACACACGCCACTTTCACACAGTCTCGCCGCTGCACCGTCCTGACGTGCCATCGCGTTCCTCATTTCACCCATCGCCCGTCCCGGGAACACTCACCTCCGTCTCTTCCGCGTGACTCCTTGGACTCGTTGGGACTCGGGCCACGTTGACAGGCACGCCGACGGCATCCGCTCGGGATCCTCTGCCGCTCTGCAACCACGACACACACAGACAGATATACGGTCAGGGCCACCAGTTTGGAGAGTGACACCGATATTACATTTTCACACAGTCTGCCGTTTCCATTTGGAGAACGGACATTTGGATAGACTCCAGAACGTCGGGAGCAGCCATCCGCTGCATAGTCCCTTTTGCCTTGAAAATGAACTTTTGCACTCCCGCCGCATTTCCACTGCATTTCAGCCCCACCGCTCACATCGTTTGATCACCGCCAGTAACATGGCACCTCAGTCCACCCTCTCTACCATTATCAACCACTTCCAGGAGAGAGGTCACCAAACAGGCCGTCTCCTGAAGCTCTTTCAGCTACAGGATCAGGCCACCGCCACCACACAGCTCACTCCGAGATGGCGGCAGGCAGCTGCGAACACATCTGCACGCACAGCGAGGCAAAGACTTTTGGAAGAAGGCGTGGTGTCGAGGAGGGCAGCAAACAAGCCGCTTCTCTCCGGCAAAAACACCAGGGACACGCTGATATTCTGCACAACTTACAAGGGCTGCACCGCTGAGGACCTGGGTCCGCTCCTTTTCCGTGACCCTCACGCTCCTAGCCTCCCACACGCATTCTTTCCAACACACTGCTCCAGATCAAACTTTTGCTCTCACGCCACCCCCGCGCTGTGAAACTCGGCCGGCGCCGGCTTCCCGAGGTTGCGTACCGCACCCGTACACCCACAACCACACCCCGTCCCACGCAACAAACCAGGTAAGGGATCGTGGACTTCGGGAAACACAGACCGCACCGCACCCCTCCACCTGTCCGTACACAGCGAACAGGTGCTCATCGTCCCCACCTTCCGCTTCCTGACCGCCCACGTCTCCTCCCGCAACTCCCAAACGGCAGACACTCCTCAGGAAGGTCAACCCGGACCAGCAGCTGCTGCTGCTCTCCTTCTACCGCTCTGCCACGGACCGTAGAAGTCAGCCCGTCGACGTCGCGGCGGGCAGACTTACCTTCTATCGTCGGCTAACCCGCTGCCTGAGCCACTGGTTAGAAACACGGCACGGAAGATCACCTGCTGCCCTCTGGCCACCCTGCAACAAACAGCCCTATCCCGCTGCCTGGGGAAGACCGGGGCCGTCGCAGGTCCGGAACTTCCCACCGGCAGGCTGTCAGACACCTTCTTCCACCCACGGGCACACGCTCACGTGAACACACCCCACGCACCTGAACTGCCGCAACCCGTCTACCTCCTCCTGCCTCCGCTGCACCGTCTTTTTGCACTCCGCTCACCTTGGACATTGGAAATACCTGTAACGTACAGTACATTTTTCAAGTGTTCCATTCTGATCTGGACAGTGGCGGCTGTGGGAGTACCCCCCCGCAAATTTCATTGCACCCTGGGTGCAATGACAATAAAGAACTTCTCTCTCTTATCTTCATCCCATGGAGAACTTGTGGTCCGTCCTCAACAGGCAGGTGGACCATCCAAAACCCACTCTATCTGCCGTCCGTCGGAACTTGGTTCAGAAGCTGATCGACAGCGCGCCGGGGAGAACTGCAGAGCTCTTGAAAAAGAAGGCTGGACGCTGCAAACACTGACCTGTTGCGCACTTTGGATCAAAATGCTTCCAACTGTGTGTCGTTACACCATAGCGACATCTGGCTAACTCCTACGAACCCTGAAGGAACACACTTGGTGAACATGGATTACTTCTGCCCTTCTCAGAACTTTGGCCCGCCGCCGTACTCCTCCTTCGCCTCGCGGCACATTAGGCTCTCCGCGCATTCGGGGCCAGGTTCTTCTGACACACGTCGCCGGACAAAAAACACCCCGCGCGCTCTTCGGCTCCCCGCGGCCGCGCCCGCTATCGCACGTCAGCGCTCCAGGCGCTCTCCGTTTCGTTGCCGCATCGCTCGCGCCGCACACCGCACCGCACCGCACCGCACCGCACCGCACCTCACCTCACCTCGCCTCGCCTCACCTCACCTCTACAGCCACGCCTCACCTCGCTCTTTGCTCTTTGCTCCCCAGCTTCGGCCTTCTCCGAACGCTACCTGGGACTGCCCAAGCCCGACCCCAGGGCCTACGCGGTGAGGAGCCCCTCCGTCGTCGCCGGGCGCTCTCGCTCCTTCTCTTTCGCTCACTCTCCCCAATTTCTCCCTCTCTCCTCCCCAGATGGCCAATCTAGGGCACAGAGCGGCTCGATTCGCCGACAAAAAGTTCCTCATTGTACATCCCACGGCTGACGGTGAGGCGCTTCTCCGCCCTGCTCCCGAGCGGTGCGTGTCCGACCGCGCCGCCGCTGACGCTTTGTCTATTCTGCTCCTCCTCCTCCTCCACCCAGAGAAAGTCCATTTCCAGCACACAGCCAAATTCATCAGCCAGCTCATCAGCCACAGGGCCAACTACACCTTACAGGTGGGTCGCCCGGATTTCGTTCCGGCCAAAAACGTCTCTCACCTCCTTCTCCGCGCTCTCAGATCTACCCGGACGAAGGCCACTTCCTCCGCGGCGAAGCCACGCGCCGCCACCTGGCCCGCTCCCTGGTCAACTTCTTCGAGGAGTGCTTCAGGCTGCCGGACGCGGCGTTCCCGGGCGTCCCGGAAGAAGAGGGGGAAGACGAGGGTTAAGCCGGCCTCCCCCGGCGCACCCGCCCCGAATCCTTCCCCTGCCCTACCTCGGACTCCGTCCTCGTCCTTTCGCTCCCCGCCTCCGGGCTCTCTTCTCCGCGTCCCGTCCGCATTTGGTCACCCCCGTCCCCGGACCGCCTTACCGGCAGAGGAGGCCTCGGCCGGGCGTCCGCCCGGCCCTCGCCGTCGCGGGATCGCGTGCCGTTTCCTCCGCACTGTACAGAAAAAACCAGCTCCCCGGCAACCCGCCGCGGAAGAAGAGCGGGACCCGCGCCCGCCTCCGGAACCGGCAGCCCCCGGCCGGCGTCCGAGGCCGCGCAGGGAAACCGTGACTGTTTCTTACGTCGTCGGACTGTGGTCGTGTCTGTCGTTCCTACGCTCTGTATAATAGTGGCCGCGCCATCTCCTCGTTTCGCCGCTTCTTTTTTCCCCGCGACGGACTCCGCTACGAGGCGCTGACGTTTCTTCTCCGGATCCGATCCCTGTGCCTTACTTCGCGGGAGCGCTTTCCGCAGCGGCGGCCCCAGGCCGCGAAACCGCAGGAGTCGGTTCTCCGGGCGGGCCGTTTTACCTTCGGGCGCCGGGCCCGCGGCCGCCGCCGGAAGGTAAGCCCTTTCGCCCGACGCCGCTCCGGGCGCTTTTTGCTTTGGATTGGCGCCCTTTTCCCATCGCATGTTAGCGGATTAGCCGCCGCGCGGCGTATCGAATGTTTCTCGATGGACCGCGTCCAGTACGTTTCCGGTCGTTGTCGTGATTCCCATCCCCGTCTTGTCGGCTCGATGTGTCAATGTTCTGCAAATATCTTTGAGTTGTGATGGAACTACACAAATACAACTATGTCCATTCCTGAAGGTGTCTGCTACTGGCTGTTCTTTGCCCGCCGGAGGCTCGCCTTTCGACGTCGCCCTCCGTTTACGCTCGACTCGGAAATGACTTCGCTTCCACGCTTTGCGAGGCATCCAACGGCTTTTAATCGAACCTCGCCGCCGACGGGCCTCTCGAGGGACGCCCGTCAGAAGTAGTAAATCTGCACGAAGGTGCCGTTGGGCCGCCCGTACTCGGGGCTGTAGTTGTAGATCAGCGCCTTTCGTTCTTCCGCCTCGGACCCAAAGCCGTGTCGGTTCTTCCTGGCTGCGGACACACACGCGAGTGCGACGAGCGCGTCGTTAGGCCGTCCGGTCGGCGGCAGCGGCGGCGGCAGCGGCAGCGGCGGCGGCGGCGGCCGTAGGGGGCTTCCTCCTACCTTCTCCGACAAAGAACTCCGCCGCGTAGAAGCTGGTCCTGACGGCCGACGGCGAGTGCGGGACGTAGGCCTTGGTGAACTCGTAGGCGTTCTTCTCCGGGTGCCACTGCGTCCCGTAAATCGGGTAGTCGCGCGCTGCCGGGGACACACACACACACACACACGCACGCCCGTTGAGGAACGTCGGCCCGTCGGCGTCGCGGCGGGCGACCTTACCTTCTATCGTCGACACGAACTCCAGGTCCCCGTCCGAGTTGGTGGAGAGGACTTTGTAAAACTTCTTCAGCGCCGCGTGAGCGTCGTAAGACTGAAAGGACGGCGGGGGATTGACGTCACCGCTCGCTTCAGCCCTCCGTTTCCCGGCCGGCGGAGGAAACGTACCGACGTGGCCAGGCTCCACTTGTGAGAGTTGGCCGTCAGCGACTCGGAGGCCAGAGCCTTCCGCAGCTCCGCCGGGAGGTCTCGGAACATTTTGCTCTCCTTGGCTTCTGCAACAAAACACACGACCCGGGCGTCTCTTTCCGCGCGCCGGGTGCCCTCCGGCCGCTGGCGCGCGCCTACGCTTCGGTAACAGTTCAGAGGTAGAGCCGCGTCTCTCATGTCGTTCTGGGTGACCAGCGCCAACTCGCCCACGACGTCAGGTAGGTCAGCTCCTCGAAGCCCAGGCACGTGCCCCACACCGGAAAGTAGTCTCCTCTGTCGTTGGCCTGAAACGCACGCGTTGGCTCCTCTTTGGCTGGGAACGCGCGTCCGCGCCGCCTTTCTCTTAGCTTACCTCGATAGCCAGGTCGTAGAAGATTTTGGCGGACCGGGCGTACAGAGACGTCACCAGGTCGACTCCCCCTCCGGGGAAGAGGATTCTGGAAAAGAAGCAGAGACGGTCGGCGTCCCCGCGCGCTCAGCGGCTCCGACCGGGTCTGGATTTGGGGCTCTTGCGCAAATTGTAATAAAGATTTAGGAAAGAAGGCTGGAACGAACCGGGCGCGTTCTCGTCTTTATTGTTGGTGTGTTTGATTGACAGCTGCCCTGACAAAAAGCCCAGCTCCGTGTACAAGTTTCTGCCGTTGCGGCCCTCTTTTCTCTATCCGATATTCGTTGGCGTGTTTCCGATTGACAGCTGCCCCCACAAAAAGCCCAGCTCCGTGTACAGTTTCTGCCGTTGCGGCCCACTTTTCCCTATCCGACGCTCCCTTGACGCGCTGCCGCGTGACCCCCGCCCCCACCACCACCCCCACCCCCGTGCTCGGGGCCTTGAACGATCTGCGTTCCAAAAGCCACGCCACCCCCGTGCTCGGGGCCTTGAACGATCTCGGCCGTTGGCTTTTCCGCAAACCAAACATTTCTGACCTTTTTGGGGGATTTCGCCGCCGAACGCGGCTGCTTCCGGTGCACGTAGTGTGAATAGGGCGCTTATTACCTCTTCTTTGGGGTATCCAGCGATACTCACCCGTTGATGGAGTTGAACAGCGCCCTGTATTGCTCTTCTGTCTGGTTCACCCTGTTGGAGCACAAATAAACACTTGACGACCCGCGGCTGGCCGCTCCGACGCGGACGCGCACGCGCACGCTGACGGATCCGCGACTCACATGACGGGCGCGACCCTGGCGCCCGCCGACTCACAGGGTCTTCACGTAGGAGGCGGCGATGTAGGAGGACCGTCCCGGACTGGGCGAACGCAGCTCCTGGGCCAACAGCACCTGCGGTCGAAAAGTATCCGTTTCACGAGAAAGCCGGGACGCTCGGCCTTGAAAACTACACGAGCGATCGCAATCGACTTACCGATAATCGGCCTGTCGTTTCTTTCATCCTGAATTGGAAAAGCGAAAGAAGAAAGGGAACAACAACACGCGAAACAGTAGAGCAGAAGAGCGAACATCTCCGCGGAGTGATCAAGCTGCTGCCGCGTCGGCGAAACCTGAGCGGATGCGCGACCTCAGCCGCTTCCGGGAAAGGGTTTCAAAATAAAACCGGCCGCTACTGAACGCAAATTCAGCATGGAAAGCGTGAACGAGGCTGGCTCTTGTTTTAGCTCGTCTTTACGGGCTCGCGTCGGGTCCAAAACACGATCTGCAGTCGGTGGTTTCCATGTTTATTTTAGAAATAAACAAGAAAACGCTCTTTCCACTATCGCCGCTTCTGTTCCGTAAGCGCGGCGCGCACACGCGCGCGCGCGCGCACACTCACTGACACGCAGCGACTATCTGTTTAGTGGCTCCAAAGTTCCGAGTGGTTCCAAAGTTCTCTCGATCTTGTTTCCTCTTACAGTCGTTCTGACTGAGCATCTTTAGCTGCGTTAGCGCCGTTAGCACAGCTAGAGTCGAACTGCAGCGATCCGAAGCTAAAAGAGCCGCAACCAATAACCTGCCCGTCTGTCTACGGCGTGTGCGCGTGCCTGTTTTAAACGTTGGCATTACTTTAGATAATACTTTAGATGTTCTTACTAATCGGGAGTCCTAGAACGGTCAGACGTGACGCCACGGGCGTCTTCTTCCGGTCAGTCGTCATGGAGACGCGAAGCTTCGCCACGGAGACGCGAAGCTTCGCCACAGCCGCGGCGTTCGGACCAGAGTGACGACAAACGACGCCGTTTCTGCTCTGGATTCGATTCATCTGGGGTTTTAGACATTTTGGGCTAGAACTTGTTTTATTAGGACATATTGACGATGCTTGTTTTGTGCCTGGAACTGCAACACTGTGAACTGTCACGGTGAAGCTGCTGTTCTGGGAAGATAAAGTGATCGCTTTTCACCCCCTATCTCTCTCGTAAATGTCATATTCATTCGTCGAGCTGTGCCTGGTTTGGCACACTTCATAATAACAAGTAGCGTGTGACACAAACATATTTTCAAACATAGCTGGCAACAACACCTCATTATTTTTTATTTTTTTGCACACGCTGACAAACGGAATTACGTTCATGTGTCACGACCAGGGCCTGCGCTACTCCCAACGGCCGTTTTATTAGTCGTTGCTTTTTGAATGTTCGAATCGGACCGTCGCAGCCGGTTTGATTGGTGACGGCGAGGTGCTTCGCGTTCGCGCCGGCAGCCGACGGCTTCTGGACGCAGCTTCTCGACGCCCGGGTGCGGGCCAAAACCCAGGCGAAATCCACGTGGAAAAGACCAGAGAGTGGGACCGACAGTCGGAGGACAGAACCCAGTGGGGAGAAGCCGGAACACCTTTGTGGAGAGATAAACACCGGTTTACGGCGCCGTGCCACGTCACCGTGCCGGCGTGACGGCTTTGGATTACCTTTGAGCGAGCTGACCTCCGGAATCGCAGGTCGGGAAGAGTCTTTCGCTCTGGCGACACCCTCGATGGAACTGATCCGCCCGTCGGGTCTTTGCGGTGAAAATGACACGTTAACAACAGCCGAGCGTCGTCTCTGTGCGCTACTTCGAATAGAACAACAAGAGACGGTCACGTACCTGTTACCACATTTTGATGTCAGCCAAGGGAACTAAGAAGGGATCTCAGTTAACGCCGTTACAGGCTGTCGCGCCGACGGTTCCCTGAAACATCTTCACAACACGTTAAAGGCCTCCGCGGTGACCGAGACCGATCGAACGGCGTTCCGATCGCGTCGCAAGTCTTCTGGTTCTTACAGCAGCCCGGCGTTGCGGACGTGCGCCGTCCCGTCGCCCTGAAGCCCGGATGCAATTTCCTCGGAGCCTCTCGATTTCGTACCAGGTGCCCGCGTACTAGAAAATAAGCAGATGAACGTAAATGGCACAGGAGTTCTGAGCGGGAGACTGCTCGAGGCGTTATTTACCTTGGCCGTGTTGAAATCGACCTGCGTCGACGGCCGCGGGTGAACGAAACAGACGAGCGTTTACGTTTCAGGAGAGGAAAGCGGTACCTGGATGTCCGCGGGGGCCGAACGCCGCGCGACAGCTGGGGCTACAGCTCAAAAACAGCCCTTTAACCCTCTGCGCAAACAAGTCGGAGTTCCAGGTCAAAGGTCTAAGCCCAGAGATCCGCGTCCCGCCACAAACGATGCCCGGAGGCGATACGGCTGGTGTGAAAAGAGAAACTTTATTGAACGTAGCACCCACATTTAGACACAACACGTCGCCTCTCTTTCCTCTCGGACTTTCTTTCCATCGCCGTCTTCTTCCGCCGCTTTTGGACCGCTGTCAGGCAAAGGCACAAAAACACCAGCGAAAAGTGACGAGAACCGGCCGGGTTGCGCTAAAATACATTTCATACATCGATAAATTAAACCGCACCGTTATGTGCTGCGACGGTATAAATAAATCCAGTTTAAATTAAATATCCCTTTCGGAGTTGGAGCTGCTGACGGGTGAGCTCGTGACAAAGAAAACAAAAGACAAAAAGAACAAAAAGCTTCAACCGGAAGATGCGTTTTAGATGAACTGCGGTGCATTTCGACACGACTCGGGTGGCACAAGACTGAAACGTTTCAAAAGCCTTCGTGACGGCGTTCTGTCGGGACGGCTTTCCGCTTTCGCGCCACTGCTGGGCCGAGAACGTGAGGACGCGCCCGTAGCGCAGAGGAGCGCCGCCGCCGCCGGCGCTACGTGCGTCGCCGACGGTCCGCTTCGGTTCGTGCCGTCGTGCGCGTCAAATCTAAATCTCTCGCTTCAAAGGTTCTTGTGGGTCTCTATGCACAGAACGATGTACTGGTTGGAGCAGCTCCGCGGCTGCTGGCCGAGGAGCAGCCCGGCGGCCAGGCTGGACGACTGGCCCGCCACCGACACGTGGTCCGTTCGCCACGTCTCGCAGTGTTTGTCCGTCACTCGCGTGCCCGTGCCGGTGGAGCCGTGCCAGATGCTCTTCTGGGGCCTGAAACGCAGACGCAAAGGTGAAGAAAAGGTGAAGGAAAGACGGGAAACCAAAGCCAAAGTGTCAGAATCACCGACCAGAAGGGGTCCGCTAAAACGTCCCGCCCGTCGAAGGAGTAGACGGGCACCCTGGCGCCGATCGGCCCGCCGTCGCCGTTAAATATGGACCGCCAGTTCCGGAACATCACGTCTCCCTAGGAGAGAAAACGACGGTGGGGAAAGAGCTTCGGGCGGGCGGCGAGCGGACGACGGCGACCGACCCTCAGATTGGTGACGGGCAGAGTTTCCCGAAATCCCGGATAGACCGCGTGGACCAGGTCCCGCCTGTGGGAGGAGACGAAGGCGCGGTAGTTGGGAGGCAGACCCATGGCCTCGGCCTGCTCGTGACACATGCGGTCGGCCGCGTCCGGCCCCGTCATGTCGCCCGAGTGGGGCTGGTTCAGCGCCACCAGGTGGAGCTGGAGGGTCAGAGCGAGCACAGGGACCTCAGTAACAACCGCGGGGACTTTCCACAACTCCCGAATCTGCGTCCGTGTCTCCGACTCACTCGTCGAGAGGCTGAACTGATCCTTTCCGACGTCTCTCCTCTCGTCTGATAAGCAACTTGAGGCTAAAACGACATGTCGCGTAGGTCGATCAAATGTGCGGAAAGGTCAAACCGCACGTATTCCGGGAGCTACGTTCGCCACCTCGTCTTGTGGAACGATGTTGCCGGAGACGGAGATCAGGCTGCCGAGCTGCGGGACGGGACAGGGCACAGCGTGTCAAAGTTGCGCTTTCGCAGCTACGATCCGGCTTCGCCGGTCCGACAACGTACCTGGATCTCCTTCCATCCTTGCGGGACTTTGAGGTAAAGACCTCCTGTCGACGTCACGTAAAATATTGTTCCCTCGGGGTCCCGGGAAGTTTGGCGCATCATGCTCTCGCGTGACGAAAACGTCTTCGACTGCGGGGCAAACGCATCCGAGTGACCGCCCAATCGGGCCGCTGCGTCGTTTTGAAAAGTGAACCGTAAAGAGCCTCGCTTACGGTCGCTCCGTTGCCCGGGGGTCCCGGGGGTCCGGGAGGTCCGGGGGGTCCGGCGATGGTTAAAGCTGTCGCCGGAAACGCGTTTCATCCTTTCGTATTTGCGGATTATTGTGCCGAGGCGATACCGACAACGTTACCTGAAGCGTATCTGGTAGGACGTCCCGGAGGCCCCGGCGGTCCGGGGGGGCCCGCCGGTCCCGTTCTGCCGAGGCCGGGCGCGCCCGGCGAACCTGGGACTCCCGGGGGTCCCTGCGGACCCAACGCCGATTCTCCTTTGGGTCCCTGAACGAGTCGGCGACAAATCGACCGTTCGTTATTTCCCCAAAACGACGACGGGGCCCGTATCCGTGGAAACTCACCACGAGCCCCGGTCTCCCGGGGATTCCCGGTCGTCCCGGAAGCCCCGCGTCGCCCTTGTCTCCCTTCTCTCCTTTGGCGCCCTGGTCCCCTCTCGCCCCCTGTGACGCAGTTTTGTCCAAATCCATCGATCCTCGAGTGATTTCTTAAAGAGCGCCGGCAGCGCGGCACTTACCCAGCTCGATCTGGGAACGAGTCCCCCTGTGACCGAAAAACACAGGGAGAAGTTGGAATTACCATACGAAACACTCCCGGGACTGTCGCTATTTTCGCCAGGATAGTCGGAAATGACAAAAAATAGCCGGAATTCCAGAGAGAAAACGTTTCATTTCTAATCTCACTCACGACTTTCTGCGGGCATCCCGGGAGGACCTCTCTCCCCCTTCTCTCCTTTTGGTCCGACCTGGCAGGTACCTTGGAACGAACAAAAGCATTTTCCATCTTTTAAATATGTGAATTACTTTATCGCTACGGTGAATAAACGGTGTTGTCACGGCTTACCGTACGCAATGGTTCCGTTGGGATTTAGCTAAAAATAACACAACGTGAAAACAAACACAAAAGAGACGAGATGAGATTCTTTCCAGAAAGTACAACGGTTGAAAACGGCAAAGATCAGGGTGGATTCCGTGAATCGACGTGCACCGCAGGCGGGTTGAGATTTGGGCGCTACCTCGCTCTTGTTGCAATGAACCTTCACTTCTCCGGAGTGAACGTGCAGCAAGCAGGAGTATTTTGGAGTCATTCCCCAACAGTTCTGAGCGAGAAAAGGTTAGTTACACACACACACACACACACACACACGTGCACCTCGTTGTCCACAGAGGGAGGAAAGGATTAATGTGGTTAAGACGTGTTCAGAGTTCTTTCATCCACCCGGTGAGTTACTACAGAAGGGCGAGGCCGCGAGTGAAGGGACGGTGGACGTTCGTGCGGTACGTGAACGACAGATCACAGTGTCAGGTTTGATTTTCTGTTAGAGTTTTAACAACTACACAAACGTGCACGCGCGTGGAAAGGCGCGTTTTTATCGTCGGTACCGACGGAACCTTACGGCCATTTTGCAGTGAGGCCTGGGACGGATGGGAAACACCGTCTTCGGAAGGCAGAGGAGGAGAAGTCAGCACATAAACGGACAAATGCAGCTGACCGGAGGGGAAGAGTGTGTGTGTGTGTGTGTGCTTGTGAGAGAGCGCTTACTCCGTTGGGGCAGTTGAACATTCCTGGGCGCCCCGGTGGTCCGGGAGGTCCCTAGACAAAAGGAAGCAGCAGTGAAACGTTCGCAGTTTGGTTCGCGCTCCCGTCCTCGCGCTGAAACAAAAGACGACGGCTGACCGGCGGGCCTCCGGAGTCCCCCCTCTCTCCCTTCGCTCCCATCGGGCCTGGTCGACCCTGCGCGGAAACACAGGAGCGTTGTGGGATTTGATCGGCGATGAACGTATGGTGGGTTTGTGGCGCTTACGGGTCTTCCGGGAAAACCTAATTCTCCTTTGGGTCCCGCCGGTCCCACGGGCCCCTTTCAAAGGGAATAAACCAGACTTTGTCAGATGCGCCGACGGCATTTTTGGAACAAATGCGCGGTAAACGAGCGACTCCGATGGTAACGCTGACCTGAATTCCAGCAGGTCCGGGCAGACCGGCGTCACCCTGCGAGCAGAGTCCGTTTAGACTCAGATGTTTTTAGAAAGGCAAAGTCCGTATTTCAGATTCCACAGAAATAAGACCTCGAGAACCAAAAGAATCACCTTGAGCCCTTTCGGTCCGATGGGACCCGTCACCGTGGATCCGTTCTCTGCGATAAAGTGCGCCGGCTCCCCTTTTTCGCCCTGCGTGTAGAGCGTACGCTCGTGAGGTTATCCGCTTAGTACGTCGGCAGGTGCGCGCGGATCATTTCCGCACTTACTTTCAGTCCCGGGGGTCCTTGAACTCCTGGTATCCCCATGTCACCCTTAGGTCCCGTTGGTCCCTGCCGCATTAAGTGGTTTTTGGGTTTTTTTTCCTTCTTAATTTCAGCCACGTCTGAAACCTGAACGGCTAAAAGCAGCGCTACGCTCTGGAAACCCGCAAATGCCGTCTACGCGAACCGTCCCTCGGTCTGTCGCCGACCGCTTCGTCGTTCCATACTCACGGTTGGTCCCTGAGCTTCAAAAATCCCTGAGAAATTTAAGGCTCCCGCTGTATCGTTGAGTAGGAGCTAAAAGAGAAGAGGAACGATGTCAGACCGATCGAGCCGAATCGAGAAACCGCCGATCCGCCCGTTTTCTCTTTTTACATCCTGGAGGTTGATCGTGGGACCCGGAGGTCCGGGCGGTCCCGGAGGACCGGGGAAACTGAGGCCGTCTCGTCCTGCTTCACCCTGGAAAACAGGTGAGATGAGTTCAAAGAAGGCCACCTTCGCTGCCGCACGCCACAGACCCGCAACGGCCGTACCTTTGGTCCCGGTTCGCCTTTGGCCCCCGTTGGTCCCTGTGGACAACAGAGAAAGCTCCTTTTTGAACTTGTTCAAGATACTTTGTCTTGATTTTTACCCGTTTTTTCCACAGTTGCTCAGAGCAGCTGCAAAACGTCAAGCGCATTTGAAGCGAAAAGGCAACGTTTCGGTCGACCGAAACCCTTTCAGCTGACCTCTTCGCCTTTTTGGCCCTCCCAACCCGGAAGTCCTGGTGAACCTGCGACACCTGGCTCCCCCTACAGAGAACAATCAGTCAAGCGCAGTTCTACAGAACAGCTGTAAAAACAACTTGACAAAAGGTTTTGTCCGAGGTAAATGTCGACGTGCTTTTATGTCGATACTGTTTCCTCGCAGAGGCTACAGACACAGGAACCGAAGCGCGCGTCCGATCCGCGCTAATCTAAGATACCTTTAGACCTGGCTTTCCTGCAACGCCGTCGGTGCCGTCGTCGCCCTGTGAGAAAGACAAAACAAAACAAAGGCTAATCGGAACCAAACAGGCACTCGCATGTATACGTTTGGATTTTCCCATTGCCTGTCGTGCTAATGAAAATACGTAGATCTGAATGGTTATTTCTTCCGACACGCCAGTTAATCTCACCTTTGAGCCTTTAAGTCCGGGTAATCCCGGAGGGCCCTGTTGAGTAAACGCAAACACATCTGAGGTCAGAAAACAGCAGTTGTGATAAAAAGAAGAAAGGCTACAGAACCGATGTCTCAATTTCACCTGAGGCCCTCTGGAGACCCCAAAGTCATTCATTCCAGATCCTTCCAAATCCTAAAATGGACACAAAGTTTGGTGCGTTTAGTTTTTATTTATTCAGACTTCCGGATAACTCCAATTTTCCAATTCTGGTAATGCACCGCGAGTACGCCGATACCTCCAAGTCCGTCGTAAAGGTTCTTCCCAAGGGGACGGGGGGCCCCGGAGGGCCGGGAGGGCCGGGAGGACCTCTCGGACCGGGTTGGCCTTCGGGACCCTGTAGACCTGGAAACCCCGGAGGACCTTGATCTCCCTAGAAAGAAATCGGGTTTGAACCGTCGAGTTCGGTTTATGAAGACGGTGTAGGGACGTCTGCGCAGGGCTCGTACCTTTGGTCCGGCCTGTCCTGTCAGACCAGGCTGCCCCTGTTAAACAGAATGTATTAAACGGTAGAATATGAAAACGGAGAGGCGGCGCGTCGGTACCGGAGCCTCTCGGCTTCATTAGTCCGCGGGGTCACCTCATTTAAAGTCTGTCTCTTCGCGTTAGCTGGTCATTTAACACGCCTGTAATTGTTTTTGATAATGGAGCACTAAGAGCCTTGCTCAGGGGAAATCAGAGGAGTGACCGCAGGAAAGCGAAAGGCAGCCGCGCAGAGGGGAAAATAACCACTATGCGTACCGCTGTGCTCTAAAGACACAACAGTACCGTCGGAGTGCACGCAGGCTAGTTTAAAATCTATTGGCCTCACCTTGACACCTTTCTCTCCTGCGGGCCCTGGTTCTCCATCCTTCCCGTCAACTCCCTGCAAGATTAAAAACACGCGTAACATCCTCGGGTTCCGCATTTTCCCGCCTCCTCTATAAAACTACAAAATGTCGTGGGTCATCGGGTGAGCGAGGAGCAAAACTGGCAACGCGGAATCGATGCGGAAAGCGGTGGCGGTTTGTGCAGCAAAACCGCCACCTTTTCATCCACGCAGTTAGTAAAAGCGTCTCGTCTACGAGAAAAGACACATTTACCCCAACGGACTACATCTCAGACCATGTTCCGCAGCTCTGCCAGCGCACGTGACCAAACCCTTTCGACGTGTTAAACAAGTCTCGGTCGCACTTAAGGATGTTTACGCATTTCACATTAGGCACAGAAGTAGAGCAGAAAATGTTAAATGAACATGGCTTTTGAAAATAAAGTTGGGGAAATACTGTCTTTTGGGCCCCTTCGACCTGATGGGACCATATGTTAATACCTGACCAGACCCTGAACCAGGATCAGGATCAGAACCAGAACCAGAACCACTAAACCACTCCTCCACCGCCTGGAAACAGAGGCTGCGTCAGCAAAGCCACAACATTCACGCTTCCTTTTGCGTGAAAAAATGGAATTTAAAAGCAAAATAAGTATACTGGAGACTGATAAGAAGTCCTGTTTAGAACACAACTTGGGCTACGAGCTACGCAGGAGCATCTCCACACTTACCGGCAGTCCGGGTTCACCTTTCTCTCCGTCCTTCCCATCTTTCCCAGGGAAACCAGGTGGTCCGGACACGATTACCTCCAGCGGTTCTCCGGGAGGCCCGGGTGGACCCGGGGGGCCGCGAGGACCTGGAACCCCCTGATAAAAACAAGACCGCAAACAATATCTTCTTCGTGAAAACAAACCAACGTGTATTTTAAGGGTTCCGTTTAAACCGAGTTCACCTACCCTGATCGTCTCGTCGTCGGTGTCAACGTCTTCAAATCCCGAGCCCTCCTAATGAAAACACACCAGTCGCTCACCGGACTCAAACTGGGGCACAGTCCTTCACTTTAGCAGAGATTTATGCAGATGTATGCTAACGTTCAAACCTTAAACCACGTCACCTATTGTGTCTGTAATGTGACAGGAAGCGGGATAACGTACAGAAATAAGGGACTCGCTGGGTCGACCGGGAAGACCGGGAGGCCCGGGTGGGCCTGGGAGCCCGAAACCAGGTTCGCCCTGAAAAACCACCAAACAAAATGACAATTATTTTCTGTGAAATTCAGTGCAGTAAGAGTAATAACAAAAAAGAATCAAACTGTTTGGTCACCTTCTCTCCTTTAACACCAGGTTCTCCCTTGAGTCCTGGGAGTCGTGGAGGCCCGCTGGGTCCCGGTAAAAAAAAAAAAAAAAAAAAAATCAAGTCTGACTAATAGAACATTTTGCACAGAAATGTGCAATTCTAAAAAAAAAAAAAAAAAAAAAATGAAAAGGAGGAAAACAATCTGACGGGACTGCATCTACAAATCTGAACCTACCGGGAGACCGTCTTCTCCTTTGTTTCCCTACAGTAAAAACAGGAAACGACCATTTCAGCATCTACGACGACAATTTCAAAGCCTGACGACATCGAGCTAAACTCACCGGCCGGCCGGCTTTTCCCGGAGCTCCGGGTTGGCCCGGATGTACCTTCCCTGGGGCTCCCGGGGGGTCGAGAGAGCCCGGCTCGCCCGGCTGCCCTTTCTGTCCCGGAGACGGCTGCAGGGTACGCAGAGGGAAACGAATGAACACAACCGTCAAACGTTCACTGTTCCAGTTGTTATGGCTACTTTTTGTCCGGTGGCCTCTGAGCACTTCATCGATGTTCATCAATTCTTCGCAGCTGTTTTTCCATTGTCCGAATATGTGCAACTCTTGCTCGTTGTTAAGTGAAAAGCTCGCAGTTCAACATGTTACTCCGGTGATAACACTGTCAATTTAAAAAGACTGCCGAGACTTACCGTGCTTTTTTCAAAATCTGAAGCCTCTGTCCGGTAAGATGTGACTGGAACTAAACCAAAAGGAAATAAAATATCAACGTTTGACTGAATACAAAGGTCTCAGAGTTTGCTTCTCTTTTACCGCCTCCTAGTGGTTGATCCAGGGAGTACAGCAGTAGGGAAGAGGCTACCCTGATCCGGAACCGGTCCCGTATGTCTGTTTCCTTACCTTGAACTGTGGTCGTGTCCATCCCCTGCCCAGATGTCTCCTGTAAATCTTCATCATCTGTTTCAAGGTAACCTGGGAACAACTCAGTGGGCGGAGCCTGGACCGGGGCGCTAGAGGTGGGCTCCATTCCTGAGAGGGGCTAAATATTCACAGGACACACGCAAACGCTCGTTACAGTGGCTGATTATTTGGAGGGTCCATATTCAGAGAGAAAACATCACAGCATTGTCAACGGCTCTCGCTGGGCCTCCCCTCTGCTGCCTCCCCTCTGCTGCCTCCCCTCTGCTGCCTCATTGCATTCTTATTTGCCTCCTTCTGCGGGCTGGCAGCAGAGCAGCGCACACCTCCTTGTTCCAGACTCCATCGGGCCTGGGAGGACCAGAGCTGTGTTCTTTGGTCCCAGTTCAGGACAGCTGAATGGGAAGCGGGGTGTGTATCCAAGTATGTGTGTACGCACTCTCTCCTCCACAGTTTTCTTCACTTCATCCGCTCCTTCCATGTCTTCGTAAGTGTTGTCACCACTTCCGTATCCAGATGCCTGCACGAGGAATTGAGCGCGAGAAAATGAGATTATAGAATATTGGACATTTATTTTCTCTAGGTGATGTTTGTTACAATCCAGATCGTCTGCACATGCCCCAGAGAATCTCTAGGTCTGATGAGGGTCACATTGCAGGTGTCAAGTCAAAGGTTTACAGACATCATGCGATAATAGATGATTGTATATTTATTTTAGATTTTTGGAACATTTGCAGTGAACTAAACCGACCAGGGACGTTTTATTGCAGCAGAATGTAATGCGACTCGTGGCCGCTAGAGGGAGGAACAGTTCATCCATTTGTAGCCGTGAACTTGAGCTCGACGTAAATCCGCGAGGGTGAAAATATGGGCCACGTCTAACGTCACATCAGTAAGAACCGAGGTCCAACTGTGTCAGCGTGTGCAGACACTCACATAAGGATCATCCTCCTCGCACTGGTCATCTGGGGCCGTGGGATCGGACTTCAGCACCAGCTGCTGGATGGAACCCTACGTGAAAATTGAGAGAAGACCCAGTTAACCCTGCGTGCTAATCTAGGCCTGCTCAGCATCCTGTTCCCACAACCCAACAGGATCACTTGTCAATCACCAGTCCCGCCAGACCTGCTGACTAAAAACTAACACAAACGCAGCCAACCTTCGGGGATCATTTCAGATGTTTCACTTTACAAACGGCCACAAACTGAATCCGACAAAGGGAGGACGTCATCTGCGGTGAGAGAAAGTGTGACTGTCCACTCGTTAATGACTTCACGAGAACGCACACGTGTGTGGTTTTGAAAGTCGCTTTAAAATCTGCCAAGTTACACTGAACTCAGGCCAGAAGGATAAAACGTTGTTTTCCAGTGAAGTGGGGCGCAAGCGGTAAAATTCAACAGCGGCGAAGGACTGACAAGTATAGAAAAACAGAATGAATGAGAGGATATAAGCTGATGCAACAACCAAATCAGAGACACGTGTCTGGAAGATAAACAGATGAAATATAACACAAATATTTCCACTTTTACAAAACCTTACAGGATGGAAATTCCTGCCCTACTTTTAAACTTCTTCATGACGTGAACATAAACAGTGCGAGGCGGTGACTGAAGCCGTCGCACAATATACACACAACACACGTGCGTGAATATGCGCAGTAAAAGATTCATTGCAAAGATTTCAAAAAAGTCTCAACGCTAAAACGTCCTGATCACACTTGATCGCACATATATATATATGGAACTGATCGTTAGAGCGGACGCAACCAGCCGGTTCCGTAGTTGTTTTTAGCGCTTGCGGATTACGTGCGGGACGGATAAGCGCATCCTCGAGGACCTACGCAGACATCCTTGGGAGGTTGCCTCCGCGCAGCTACAGTCCAGAATCGTCAGTCACGACGGAGACTTCAAAGGATTTTCGACTGTACTTTGTCAAATTTGTCCTTGTAATTACATTTATTTTCTTCCCGATGTACATAACAAAGATCCTTATCTCTCAGGACCTTTGCCGACATAAAGGCACTTCCAGTTTCACTGGTATTTTTGTTACCGCTAGGCTTCGACAGGATCTCCAAGTCCGATGTTATTTTAGCTTGATTAGAAAAGTCAATTACAATAAATGAACGTAGAGGAAATAACCCCTGACCAGCCTGATTATCAGTTCAGGGACTCTGCTCCCCCACCAACACATTAACCTTAGGTCTTTGTGTGCTTAAACCCAAACAAAATTAAAATAACGAGGATTCATTGCCCCATAAACAGCGGCGCGGTGGAGTCGAGGCCTGCTTCCGTTAAAGGTCGCACATTTAATTTGTGCATTCTGAATATGCGCGGAGCTCGTCTTTTATTGGCTGCAGTCTTCTTGCAATGCTAATGTTGATAAAAAGGAAGTAAAAGTGTTCACGGATTTCCTGCTTCATTTTCTCGATAGTATGGCGTGTATAGCCGCTTTTTCTCGACTGTATTTAAAACACGATGGGCTACATTTATTACAATTGAGGCTGATTGAAAGTTGGCCAGTTTAGATTTGACTCCTTTTCCTTTGATCAAAAATGGCATCTGTGAACTTGGCTGTGCCTCCAGTCGCCGGAAGATAACGCAGATCAGCTGTTTTTTTGCCCCAAAAAACTAAATCACATGCAGCTTGTCGTTCATGAGAGGACAAAGCGGTGCTCATAAAAAAATGTGGGTCACTTATCCCTCGTCTCGTCCGCAATCTGCCAGCAGAGGGCTGACGGCAGAGCTAAAACTACAAGGCGTGATGTCGTCGTGAAGACAAAGATACCAGACTTACCACAAACCTGGTCAGACCCGTGCCCCCGGCATTCCCCACAAAGATTCCTGAGCCGGCCTCGAAGGTCAGAGGTCGGGGGCTCCTGCTGAAGTCTACTCGGTGGTATTCCTCACAGTCCATGTAGAGTCGCACCTGAGTGACGACAAGCCTTACAGACACCTTTTCACCAACTCTGGCTGTGACAAAACTCTTTCAGCTTGCGTCTCGGTAGATCTGCGCCCACCTCCGACCCCTGCACAGTTAGGGTGAACCTGGCCCATCTGCCCGTCAGGTCCCCCATCTTGAAGGACGCCGCCTCCTGGGTCCCGCCTGTCGTTCCCGGGTCGGTGTAGTACAACGCGACTCTCTGAGAGCCGTCCTCAACCTCCGACAACCCTACGCCCAAGTGGACAATCTGGAAATAGGGAAACACAGAAACACGTTCGCTCTGTTTGCCAGCACGACTGTTAGGGATTGATTTGTAAAACCAAACAACACCTTCTGATAAGCGTCTGTAATTGCAAACAGCACACCACCCCGTCCTGTGGTCGGTTTAGCCGTCACCGTGATGGCAAAGTCGTAGTAAAACGGGTCGGGGATAAAGGACTTCGCCAGGCGGCCCACGTTGGCGTCCGGGCCGAAGCTGTAGGCAGGGTAACCCTCGAATCCAGTGACAAAGGACACGGAGGGAGGAAGGGGAACGCCAATCAGCTCCGTCAGGTCCAAGGCCCCCTGCGGACTGCCCTCTGCGTGAAAACAAACGGGGATAGAGTTTTTAGAACAACATTCCGGCGCGTAGACGTTCTCCTGACCCCGGCCAAATGGCAGTCGAGGTGCTGTCATTCTCTGTCCTACACAAAACGCCACTCTGAATGCGGCCTCTTCTCTCCCGCTGTGTCAAATGCACGTGGACTTATTACACACCTGGTTCTCCTTCAGGAGAAAACCTCTGGAACAATCGCCTGTTCTTTCAGAGGTTATTGGAGCAGGTTCCAGTGTGTGGGCATCTGGAAGGCATTAGGTTAGACTAATACGTACACGCTGTGAACTGGCAGCTCCTGTAAATCAGGCTCACCACGTGCCGCTCGTGTGTGTGTGTGTGTGTGTGTGTGTGTGGGGCTACTCATGGGTAGAGAGGCACGCTTTCCCTAGTGCAATAATTGGATTGAAACTCCTGCAGACTACGGCAATTAAAAATAACAATGGAGTGCAATCCACACCATTCCGCTCTGTACGGCAGCCGAGCTGCAGCACTTGGAGCGACTTCTGTTTGAATGCTTGATGAACTGCAGTCAGACTCTCTTGACTACGTGACAAAAACAGTGTGTCCTTTTCTGACAGCCCTCGCACTTCAGGTAAACGTGAGTGTGACTACGCGTTAGGGCCGCAGTCGACCAGAGATGGGCTCTCAATCCAGCTGAAAGAATCAGAATCCTTTTTTAAGTAGAAATATTTGATATGATACGTCCACCGACAACAAGCATTAATAAATAGCTTAGCCACCACAAACGTCGTTTAGGCAACGGCACCGTTTTGAGCGGCCGGTCCTTCGGATCATCAGCATCCGTGCATCATGATAGACGGCCACCACCCCGAGAGAGTCCACTTGCTCCCACCACCCATCAGTCGCAAGCTGCAAACCAGACTTGCTGACAGGACATCACTTTTTACATTTCATTCACTCGCGCCAGCGGCTGTGGGCTTTATACTAACCGCTGTAGAACAAGTGCTTAGCTTTCATTTCATTTCTTGTGATGTGTGGTGAAGCACACACTGTTCTTCTGAGTGCATCATCCTACAGGCATTCATTCTGAGTCACTGGGTCAAATTAAAAAAAAAAACAGCATGCAGCTCTGAGATGGCAACACACTCTCTGACCCATTTCTGTTTTCATTAAAAAAAAAAAAAGTCGCTCGGCCTGCTTCTCGCACGACACCGGCGATACTGTTATCTTCTCCTGCCAGAGTGTAAATCTTTCTGCTCAGTGACATCACTGCAGATGTTCTCCCACTCCATCTGGGCCCAACCAATGAGCGCATCGCTAAGCTGGGGTCTGGCTGATGATGTTTAAAAGCGCTGGCTGTTTTGCGAATCTTCTCGAGGCCGATACAGCCCAGCGAAAGACAGCTGTGAGAACCTCGTGAGTCATTTGGGTCAGGGTGCGACTTCTCGGTGTAATCGAGCTTGGCCGAGCGTTGGCGGGAGCTGGAAGAGACCGGAGTAGGCAGAGGTGAGGGAGCTGAATGTCCCTCAGCTATATGACTCAGTATAATCGTTCCAAAGTTTGAAAATGAAGCACGAGCTGCTTCCGTGCCGTTTCATTTTTTTTAAAAAAAGCAGACAAGACAAAGGGAGGCAAATTCCTTTTCTCGGCAGGATTTGCAGCCATCGGTGCGGAGCTTGGTCTACTGGCCTTGCTTGACATTACTTCAAAGCTGCACATGCCAGAAGTGGATGTTAAACACCCTCAAAAACAAAGGAAAGGGTTCTCCCACCCATGATCTCTGCATAATGACTAAAATCAGTGGAACTGAGCATCAGGGGCCATGTAGCAAACCGTTCTTTCCCGTCCCCGCAATCGTTCGACACGCGCATGCTGGTGGAGTGCGTTGCGTTCGTGTGCGGGTGTGAGTCTGTTTACACGAGCGTTTGCGTGATTGCGAAGCCGTAACAGCCCCTCTGCAGGACCCCCTCTTCGTGGGTTAGAGTGCTTTGGCTGGATGTTCAGAACTAGACTGAGTCAGAAGCGAGGCATCGTTTTCCCAAACGGATAAAACAGAGACGGGGCTTGAGTGGAAACAGGCGAAGATGCCATCTACGATCAAACATGCAGCGCCTCTGCTAATGATGCACAAATGCAAAAAAACCAAGACAGAATATTCCCAAAAGATCAGCTTCTGATTTATGCTAGGCAGCGCAAATCCATATGTGCTACAGCCAGAAGGTTTGCTGCGTCTCCGGCACAATGTCAAAAGTGTGGAGGAAATAATAGAAGATAAGTTGGTAGGCTGGGAAAGGTGCGGGAAGAACTGTGACGAATGGGTGCCCGATCTCTGCAAAGTCTCCTTCAGGAGGGAACCGCGTGTCCGTGTTTCTGTCCAACCTGTCGCAAGACTCGGTTGTGAAGTCAGATTGTAATCTCATTTTTTAACTTTGGACTGGAGTAGCACTCTCTAAATCTAGCCCCTCGTGGGTTAATGATCTGGGATTCCACTGACGGTTCTTACAATATTTTATGAGCTAGGAATAACATCGTGTAACCAGCAAAGAATTCCAACTGGAATATTTCAATCAGCGAGATCTATGATTTAATGCAGCTCTGTGAGAAAAACCCGGGCTGGAGGTCGTTCGAACGCAAGAATGAGCAAAGCTTTTAACTGAACCTGCTTTGGCTACATAGGTTGCAGAAAATGATTATTTCCACATGCTAATCAAACATTTTCTGCATTCCTAATAATGGCAGTCAGAGTTTACGTAATCCAATCGCAGCTTTACATTATTTATGCTAGCACATGTTGCACCTCCTCTTGGACACGTAACAACATTTCTACCCAGCTGAGCTTTGGAACAGCGGTCAAGCAACGCTAACCTGATTTTAACAGGAAAGGCTTTACTTAATTTTGCTTTGTTCGCTGGACAGGGGAAGAAAGGACCAAATCAAACACAGCAGGGTGAAACCTAAGAAAAACAGTCACAGCAGGGATTACCTCTGTCCTACTCCATTCCACTGCAGGCTAATTTGTTCTCATTTTCCTCAAGTAATATAAGCAAGAACCCTCAGACGCACTCATTCATCAAGTCACGGCGCTTGACTGACAGAGCTGTGGTGACGTCAGCCAGGAGATTAGTGGCCGAAAGCTGGACTTTCTGGGTAAATTGCTGAGACCACACAGCCAGTGTGTTTGACTTGAGAACACACAAGCGTCCGTGTGATCAGCTGAGGCTACAGGCCTCCTGTTTAACACAAAGCAGCTCTGTTAGCATTACGCTAAAGTGCCAAGTGAGTGCAGTGATTAAGGGAAGAGCAAACGCGGGGAGGAAGGTTCTGGCTGTGATCAAAGCCTCAGCGGTGAACGGGTACTGAAAAAGCTCCTCTTATATACTTCTCCGGACTTCTGACAAGACAGTTTCGGTGAATTTGTATCAGTGATATTGATGCCTCAAGATAAACCTCAGACATTAGCAGACATTAACCAGCTCATGATGTTAACTCAAGTAAACAGCTAATCGTGTTAAAATGATTGAAAATTATTTACTGTAGAGATAATATATGCCGTTCCTTTTATTTATTTATTTTTCCCCCAACTTTGGTGCAGCCCCCTGATTCCTCAAAGTGATCACTGTACGATGGGAACTGAAAAAGGAATCTAGAGAACAGAGGGTCGTATAAGTCAGATACTGCAACAAGTAAGTTAGCAGCCTTTCCAAAACTCTTCCAAACTGCTCAGAGATGTATTTCAAAGTACTCTGGTGACTTGCATATTCAGACAAGCATTAGACTTTAAAATCATGCAGAATGACAGAGCTGGTTACTCGTGTGGCTTAAGCTTTATGTTATCTGCAAAATCTTTACGTTTAGTAACACTAGATCTAGGCAGTAGGAAATACGGTGACACTGGAGCTTTTTATAAGTTTGAAAATATGAATGTGGAGCTGCCGCTGCAGGAAGTTACAGAGCGCCGCTTTAACGTACAGGACAGGTACAAAAGAGTCTTGTTCTCAGGCTGGAAGATGGCGATCTTCACTTCACTATAAGGTTACAGTATTTCCCTTTCAACTGAATCTGCAGCAACCTTTCAAAAACTTTCGCAAACCAATTTCTTTCCACAATGGCAATACGCTGAAACTTTCCCTTATAAAGTATGAGATAGCTCTCCACCACCCGACCAGGCTTATCAGAGCAAAGTGGTTTGAAAACAAACAGCACTCATTTAAACAGCTAATTAGTCCCCACCAGACTGGCTGAGAGTTTTGGGGGGAATTTCCTGCTCAAAGTCTGAGCCCAGAACATTTGGAAACATTTTGAATAAAAGAACTAAACTTAAACATTCAGAAAAGCTGCCTTCTAGTGTAGAATATTATTTTAAGAAGTGTATTTACAAAAGGGTACCTTCTAATTATTTTTTTTGTGCATGAAAGATCATACTTTAACCTAAAGTGCTCTGTGTCCTCAGTTACCCTTTAATACAGCTATCAAGCCCTCTGAGGAAAGGACTATTTCAGTGCAGTGTGTGTGTGTGTGTGTGTTTGTTTAGGTGCTTGTGTGTGTGTGTATGGGGGGGGAGTGATTAGGGCGGGAGTGTGCTTAAAAAGAAGAATGCAAATGCAAATTCAGTTGCTAGATAGAAGGAAAGGAAAAGAGAAGGAAGGAGAAGGAAAAGAATTACAAACACCAGTGTTTTCAGGGAGATTCCACAGAAGCCAAACCAATATAAATAATATGTATATGCAAAGAGTTAAGTTTTACATTTTAACTAAAAGCTGATGTTAAGGTTTTTGAAAAGCACAGAGACCATTTAATTTACCAGCGCTCAACAAGATTGTTTAGGATAGCCCGTAAAACTGCAGATGTTTAAAAATCAACCCAATTGATCAGTCAAATGGCTGGAAAGTCATCCGTACTGGTGCCAGTGGCAGCGATGGAACCATTCAACAAGATCTGTGGATACCAATTATTACAAAAACCAACTTCAAGGCACCTTGATGGTGGAAGTAGCGCTAGCTTTTGCTTAAGTAAACATCGAGTGTATTCCTGTGCTGGGTTGTGTTTTTCTGACGTCTTGGAAGCAATAACACAATGTTTTATTGTGTTTTGGAACTGTATCTTTGGAAAATGAAGACATAAAAGGAGAGGAACCAAGTTGCGACTCCTCTTGCACGTTCTTCTGGTGCATCGCATGCCTTGCCTTTCAAACACTCAACAGTAGCCTTTATGTATGACAGGTAACGTGGGGTCTGGACCTGGGCAAAAGCGAGGGGGGCTGAGCAGTAGGCTGAGTAAATTCTTGCGTTTCATCCAAGATCTATCTTGGAGAGCAGAGTTTAGTGTCTCCCTGGGACACTACACAAGCAGACGAGCTTCTCCTTGGCTGGTGGTCCAAAACCCTCCCGTCCACATGATAGATGCGTCCCATCGCGCAAAAAAGGACAAACTTTTTTTTTCCTTTTTCAGTTCAAGCAAAGCTTCATTTGCAGCCTTATTAAAAGGTATTGCGTTTAAGTGCAGCCACAAGGCGTCTCATTCTGGCATTTTAAAAGTTTAATGGTGGCGCTGCTGTAGGTTTAGCGTAAGGTCAAAGGTCTGAGGTTGGCTTATAATCATTTCCTAATGACAACTGTGCAACTGTGGGTTTAGGGATTAAACAAGATCACTGTAGGCCAGGACAGTAAAAGCTTTTACACCGTGTCATGACTTAAGTTCATGAGGTTCACACATGATTTTTTATCTCCTCTAATTACTAACGTACTCAATCAAAACACTGAGGGTGCAAATAATTCACAAAAGCTTATTTACCTCTTAACTCCTTTTAGCATTGACTGCTGGACTAGTTCCTTAGGAAAATTAAAAGACGCTTGTAAGATGTGTTGTTTTAGATGGGAGTGTTTTCTGAAGCGTGCCCAATTATAGCTAAACCTGCTCAGGACTCAAGTCACTGATACGGCTCCTATTTCTACATGCTTGTTCAAGCTGGCAGCTCCAAGGCTGCAGGAGGCCAAGAGCCAAATAGTTTTGTGAGACAGGTCAGAGGAGCAAAGTATTCCTTTTGTGTGACTGACACTAACTGCAGCTGCCTGCCTAGGTCCAGTGATCCTATCACACATCCCAAAACCAGGCTTCAGTTTTGCAGTGCCAGCGAGAGAACCTGGAATATTTGCCATTTTTCTATAAGTAGCGCAAACTCACTTTTATGTTTTGTTAGCCGAGACAGCTAATGTCTAATCTACAATGTTCTGATTAGTTCCACCAGCTATGTTTGGATGCAGCAACAAAGAAGGTCAGATCATCAAATAAAAGGCATATCACAACCCTAGGTCAGAAATTAAACCTTGAACAGCAACACCCTAGACTGTCAGGTGTATTCCATATAAGCAAAAGCAATCTGAAAACATTCAGTCTAAATCTCAACAACTATGTAAATGGCGCACAGTTTTGGTTCACCACAAGCTGTGTTCAACCAGCTTTGCAAAGTGCAATTTGAGCAATGTCTCACAGGTGTATTCCATATAAGCAAAAGCAATCTGAAAACATTCAGTCTAAATCTCAACAACTAAAAAAAAAAAAAAAAAAAAAAAAAAAGGGGGGTCAGATGCCACGGGGCTCTATGTAAATGGAGCACAGTTTTGGTTGCTGTGTTCAACCAATTGCAATTTGAGCAATGTCTCAGTAAGAATGAACATGCTGCCCGCTCCTGCAGTACTGCAAGTGTAAACTCTGACTCCTGACACAAGAGATAAAGCGCCATCAGACAGGGGGAGTGGGTAGTTAATCCATGAATACGACTACAGTTATAGATAAAGTATCAACCAGGTGAAAGAGATAATCAAGAGTTACTTAACATGGCAAATTGTAATTTAGTGGACTCAATACTCAAGCAGTGCAAAACTGCTGAATGTGCAAAAAAAAGGAAACAGGCCAGGAAACAAAGAGAATACTGCGCTTGTAGTCCAAAGTATTCACGAGCTATAAAGTATATGACCTTTTCACCGTCATCCACACCGTTGCCTAATGTTCCCCTTTTGCTTTTTCAGTGATGAATGCAGAGACCCTGCAACAAGACGGAGGTTTGACATGTTTATATCACTTAGGAGATATTTGTGTAGCTTATCCAAACTGTTCTTATAAAGAGGAAAAAAGGAGGGGTCTGAGTGATACCATCTGCTTTGGCTCCTTACTCCAGTTTGAAGCATCGGGCTCCAGGCCAACCTACTTGGAGTTTTGTCCAGTCGTGTCTGGACTTTATTTCAAGGTGCCGAATGAACATTCGGTCCAGCTGACCTAGAAGGAGCTGACCTGGACTAGGTCAGTGAGCAAAACTGAAGTTAAACTGATGTAAAAATGTTCACCGTATGCTCCAAAACAGAGAACTTTAAGTATGACATAAGGAGCACGTTGACTGGGAACAATGCTGCTATCACCTTATTTTGTCTCAGTTCCTCAAGGATGTACTAAAAATGATCTTGTCTAATTAAATCATTTGGAAAAATAAGCATTACATTTCAAAAAAAAAAAAAAAAACAAGTTCCTGAATGCATATCATTGCCTACAGTTAAACCGGTTCACTGGATGCTAAATTGCGCTACACTGTAAACCGGTCCATTGGGATGCTAAATTGAGGCCTTAACTGTGCTCCGAGTCACCCACGGTGAAGGAGAGCCTTCGACTCCTGTAACCTTGACCCGAGTGTCCCACTTTGACCGAGAGCTCTTCGGCAGCTGTTAGCGTCACCCGACAGGCCAAAAGCAGGTCAAGCTCATCGTCCTGTTATGCCAACTTAAAAAATCCACTCTTCTTGTGCTTAGAATAGTTTGGCAAGACAAAGGACCACTTTTTAAAATTGTTTAAATTTAAAGCTGACCCTTGTTTAAGATGTCCAAAAAGAGGCTGAATGGAGATACATTTGGGGTGGTCCTCTAACCTGGCGAGTTAAGAAAAGAACGCAGAAAGTTCTAATCTGCAGGGAGTGTTAGGGAGTTCAGTCTTTGGTTGGAACACCTAAACAGGAATACCAGATGAATGCCTCTAAAGCCACACACACACACACACACACACACACACACACACACACACGGTCACATCAGGGCTTCTGGTACTGACGGAGTTTCAGTTCCAGGGAGTGCTGGAAACCACTGTATCCTGGCAGGTAATATCTGACGCGGAGTTGTGCACCCTGATGTGACTGATGCTGTTCAGTCCGAAAAACCTGAAGTCAAATGATGTGCAACTGCAGGCACATGCATGCAAGAGTTCGTGCACCGGTGTCAATCATTCCAGATACAGAGGCTGACCTCTCTCCTCGCTAACAAAGGAGATTGCACATAGCTGTTAGCTTCCATAAAAACCCCCAACAAGTATCTGCTGGCACTCAGACAGGCCTTTTTTATTTTCGACCATCTGTAGCAGATATAAAATGTTTAGTATCCTTAAGGTTAAGTGGTTTCAGTCATGTGTTTTTCTAATATCCCATAAAAAAAAGAAAAAAAAATTACTAAAAAATGTTTATAGCCAACTTATTATATGGACTTTATTCTGGAAATATGTTTTAAGTTTACATATGGTTCTTTATGAGAGATAGGCTTATCTCTATGAGGAATGAGTGTCTGCGAGGATTGGGCTCATATTTCTGCTTTATTTTATTATCATTACCACTTTATGCCCGTGGCCCGCTAAGTGAGGGACATACTGGCACAGACACTGAAAACAGAAAAAACGGAGCTGAAAAAAATGGTTAAAATCACCATAAATCGTTATTAAGAATAAGAAGAAAAATCTGTTAACACAGATAAACTTCCTCAAACCACAGTCTAACTTATGCAAACCCTGCGACCCAGACAGACGCTCGACTTTACAGATCAGAGGCCAAGGTTTAGACCAATTGAGGTGCTAATAATAATCTGATAATCCAACCTCTCACCGCCTCTATGTGAGAAACGTCGCAGGAGAGAAGTCAGGTTGCCATAAATTACATATTTTATGAGTTGGGGGGGAAAAGGAAACAGCCAGTATGCTGCTCAGCAACTTTAAAGATGGTTAAAATGAACAATAGTGAGTCTTCCTGTTATTTTAGGATTATCTGCCATAATCAAATGAGACATCCACAAAATTACACATCGCTACCGTCTCCAACTCATGACTGTAAAGCGTCCCGTTTCCAAACCGCAAAATCTTTGTTGGGAAACCAACATTCATGGGAGGTTTCTCTCTAAACGCCAACACCAAGTTGTAGGATTTCCTCCAACTGACCCTGGACCACAGCTCTGCTATAATCTCTGGCAATGATTTCACTGATTTCATTTTAGACATTATTCTGAGTCTGCTCAGCAGAGCTACACAGAGTAAGAAAAAAGGAAGGCAGTGCTTTTGCCAACACTGCACTCCGTCATGTCACCAAAGCAAATTTCCCGGTTTACAGGAATGAAACT
>CAAE01014768.1:54360-106163 GCA_000180735.1 Tetraodon nigroviridis | reverse complement strand
AAAGCAAATTAAAGTCAGGACCAGCCTTTAATGGTTAAATAAGAGGAAATTACATAAAGAAAAAAACAAACCTAAAGCACATCAGAAATAATAAAAGCAACCCAGAAAGCAAAGAAAGAAGAAAGACAAGGTCACCAAACTAGAAGGCAGATAGTTGCATTTTGGGGAGACTATTCAGAAAGTGGGTTGACAACATGTTTATAAACCAGTACAGCTACCGACACAAACTGCAACAAGAACCTCAGCAGTGCCACTAATCTAACCAAATGGTCTGGGCCTTCACCACAGATGTAGGTGATTGTTACTTCAACTGCTAGCTACTTCAGGCTACTGACACTGGGCTGACTTCAGACCTTAAGATATAGGTAGATATTTTCACATTAGAGGTAAAACCATGATTCCCCCTTAAGGAACATCAGTGGATCGATGATTCCGCAAACGCATGTGTGATGAATGCAGACCTGCAGCGTTAAAATGAGCCGTTTCCAATCGCAAACATCAGCGAAAGAAGCTCGACGGCGCAGAGAATTAGTTAAGTCTAAGTTTGACAGAAACAGCAAACCTTTATCAGGTTCTATCAGCTTTGTTTCATTTGACGCAGAACACAGTGTCAAAAACAGGAGGTGGTGGTCAGAGCAGCCACAGTCGGCAGCTGCAAAGCCTGGAAAAGATAATCATCCATGTTGTCACAGACCACCTCATTAAAGCAGAACTTTCAATACAATGTGTTGTGAGAGCAAGAGCTAAAACGTTCTTATCTTTCATCTTCACTAATAACCAGCTTCAAAGGCAAAGAGAGGAAAAGGCGATTAAGTGTTTGGGTCCACGAAAAGCAAAAAGCCTTGATAAATCTGTTCATACTTCCACTGCTTTACCATTATCAACGGTGCAACCACAGACACACAAGTACAAACAAAAAACAGAAATGTGCTAATTTTGTATAAGGCGGAGCACATTAGGGGGACACTGTGGGGGTTTAATCTGGACTCTGACCTCGGGAGGAGACTCAGAAACATCTCTGCTGGCAGAAAAGTCTCTCTAATTGCTTGTTTTATTTCTTCTTCTGCCCTGACGGGTACTTTCAAAACTGTTAAAAATTGTATATTTAAAATCTTTTCTAACACCAGAAATTCATGCACACCCAGAAAATCAACTAGCATCTAGTCATGCTACTAGAAATGTGAACGTCTAATGCACAGCTACTCCGCTCTGATGGCTCATCCACTTCCTGGGCAGATTTTTTTAACATTTCACTCCAATGAAAACAACCTGGCTTTTCATCGTAAACGGCCATGTTTACAATGAAAAGATTCCAAAACCCATGTTCTTTTGATCTTACGCCACATTTTCAGTTTTCCTCAGTAAAACCTTTCACATTCACAGGCGGTTATCGTTTAGGGAAAACGTTCTACATTATAACCACACTTAGTCATCAGTACAAAAACCACGTAACGACAAGGCAACAATTGATTCTATACCGGGTTTTTGTTTGACGCCATATTCAAGAATGGTCCTATGTAATACTTTGATTTAATTTATTATTAGGTGATTAGGTGTGGAACTGTCAAATCTTCTGATTTGATGCATGTTAACATACATCTAAACAAAACGATACAACTGATTTACAAATAAGGTTACCAATAATTGCCAAGAAACAAATATGGACCACATCAAAGTGTCCCAGCCCTGATTTCATTCAGCGATGACGTTTCTTTAAATAAAGACGAATTACTAACAATTGTTTATGAAATGAAAACAGATGAATTAGAAAAAAGGCAATTCATTAAAAGAAATTGGTTACAGACCATCAAAAAGCTGTCAAAGATATATCATGTCCTGTTTTTATCCATTTCAAATTCAAACACGTCCTAAACATCAACTGTGTTCACAAAAACTTAAACCAGGAGAAAGAAAATCTTATTTTGTTCCCACTTCAGTTTAATTCCCGTTAACAATAAAGGAAACAACAAAAGGTGTTTTAATAATTTTAGATTCTGGATATAAACCACCTGGTTTACAACAGAACAACAGCATTACATTTTGGTTTCCTTTTCTCAGAGACAGAGGAAACCATCCATTCCTAATTTGCATCTCAATTATTGGATGTGTCGTTTTTGGAGCCAAGAATGTGCATAATATGCCTCACAAACGACTCCAGCCGTGATTTATTATCCTCTCTCAATCAACAACACTTCAACAAACTGGATGCTTTCAATACATTTGAAGAAGTCAGGACAGAGTACTGATAATCCTTACTGATAAAAATTCAGTTTGTTGCCCCTAAAGTAGAATTCTTTCCCACAAACTGACTTATAGTCTCCCAGATTCATGCCACACCCGTTCTAAAGTTTGTAATCAATTAGGCAACTATCGCATCTGTCAGTTCCTGTAAAACTTTTTTTTAGTTTAGACAATCATTATTAACAGTAAAGTAGTTTTTATTATTGTTATTGCTGGAGATATCAACATCTGCCAAATTCCAAAACTCCAAACAGTTGCACATCTGGCCACTTTTAAACCAAGCAAAGTCATCCTGTTCTGTTAATTATGGACAGACTGCATACACTGTTGTGATCCTCAGGAAAGATATCCATGGAAAGGTGTTTTTCAAAACAAACCTTTTCCATTTGAGGCAGCCTGACAGAATTGACCCACTTAGATGGAATTGTGCTTAATGTTTGTCACAATCCAGGAAACAGAAGGGTGGACCCCTCCCTGCTGGCATAAGCGGAAACCGGCTTGCCAATTTACCTCAACCTTGGATGTTCCTCCTGAGCTGTATGTCCTCTTCACACCTGTTGGCCAAATCCTTTTGGATAAAGAGTCCTGCCAAGCAGGGGCTAAATCAAAATCTGACTAAGTCTACCTGACTGGTTGAGACAACATGCAGCAAAATAAGAACCAGGATTACGTCAAGATCATTTCCACAGGTTTCAGAGGATGTTAACAGCGGAAATTTATTTCATATGGTAAATATAGTGCAAGGGAAGGTGAAGAGGAGCAAATTTCAAGGTTCGAGGTGATGATTTATGTATATTAACATTTTTTAATAAATAAGTCAGTGAAATAAGTTCATGCTAACACCTCACCAACTAAAATTCACCAGTTATGGAAGCTACAAATCGGAGCGCCATCACCAGCCACACTGTCTTATTCACTCTTGCCAATTGTGTTGTGGTCATTCAGCAGATTGTGCACCTTGACTCGTGCAGGGCAGACGACAGCAAGCAGCACGTTTGCATGCGTGTGTTCTATTTTTGCTGACGCGGTACACTGAGCTTTACAAGTATGTTACAAATGTGTGTTGTTTCAAACTAGGCTTGACATCACCAACGTGCGTGTTGTAATAAAAAGGTTCCTCGTGGACATAATAAATGGCTAGTCTGCTTTCTAACTGTGTGAGATAGGGTTCATCAGTCCTGGGAGAAAGTCTGCTTGCTGGTCCTGTTCTGATCCACAACTATAATCAACACGCTGCTGACAAAAGCAACACTGACAAATCACCAGCTTTACCTCCACATTCACAAATGTTACCCTGGAATCAAAATGTATACTGCAGTCTGAAAATATCTGTCCCTGGGTCTCTTTCAGTCTGTCCGTCCGCAGAAGTGAGCCAGCAAGCGCATACTTCTTTCCCAGTTCCTTCTCAGAAAAGTCAAACTCCACCCACTTCCTCACACTCGTGCTGTTGCTGTCAAATTCTACAATATATCAAACAACGTTTCCACAGCACAATTCTAACACTACACATTTTTGGCTCCAGGCAAACAAAGTGCATTTATTTTCAAAATGTCAGATTTGACAAGTAGATTCCATGAGGCCACACTAGCTAAAGAGACCCTGTAATTATTTCACCCAGAGCAAAACAATACAGCTTTTGTGGCATGGAGCACCATGCAGTGATGACAGGTCAGGGTATCTACTGTACACACACACACACACACACAAACATGAATGTCAGGATTCCAGCACGATGACAAATATGGTGCTGACGCATCGGTCTGTCCTGAGGTCAAAACTTGTAAAAGTGATCTTCCAGGACCTTCCAGGACACACCATCGGGAGCATTACCTCATCTGCACTGCTCTAATGATGCTGTGCTACTGACTACACAACCTGCCAAGAAAATGTTGTTTTTGTATTTTACCCCCAAACTAATGGAAAAAAGATTTAAAAACTAATTGGGAACATGTTTAAATGTCCGGCTTGATCCATTTATATCGAGAGAAACTCTAGTTTTAAGCTGTGAAAACAATCTGTGGCCCTTAACAGCTGAAACATAATTGAAACCATCATCAAGCGCAGAAGCCTGCAGGTAATCCCCCTCACGCTTCCTGATGTCAACAGTGGATAATTCCAGTCTGTGCAACAAAGTTAATAACTAAAGTGTGAGACATGCGGAACACTAAGCATCCTTTCAAATTTAACATTTATAGAACTTTAACATGAGTAAAGAGTCAAAATACAGTCAAGAAAATTTGTGTTTGGGGAATAAAAAGTTTACCATTTTAACAATATGAAGACACACTTCGATACAGGTAGTGCAATCATCCGCACATCAGTTTTGGTGGAATTTTGCCATTTTTTCCAGAGAAAGAGAACAAAGTTTTAGCAGCTATATTCTGAGCATGAAAACTCCTGGGACAGGAAAGAAATAGTTAACAGTGACGGTGAACACCTACCGTCCAGCAGCCGATAGGCAGAATTGTGATGGCAGCAAAACTGGAAGACTGGTACAAATATTCCAAAGAACCAGGGAGGAATGCTGCATCCCCGTCGACAGTGGACAGTTGTAAATCTCAAAAGTTTCCGCAAACAAATAAATCAAAAAGTAAATTTCAAAAGTTTCCGCAAACAAATAAATCAAAAAGTGCCTTGAGTTTACCGTAAATTCATCTTCAGTGATGGCAAGTGTAGATCCAAACTAAAGTTGTCCTGTTCATGAGTGAGAGAGAGATGGAGCCCACTGTGCCTCTTACTCGTTCCGGTCTAAAAAGGCTCCTGCTCTCCTCAATCTCCTCCTCCCTCCCTCCCTGTCTCCCTCCCTCTCTCTCTCTCTCTCTCTCCTGTGCACTCTCTCTGGTTCCTGGTCAAACAAAGACAGCTTCAGTGCCTCAGACTCAAGAGGCCCTAGCTGAAGCTGAAACCCGACTCCTCCCGTCTCTCTGTAGACTACGGCCTTCTAATCTAGCCTTCCCCTCAGACAACACAACTCCAAATCCAAATTAGCACACTCCAGTTAAATCCTCCTGCCCCTTCTCACTGGTGTGGTTTCACCCTCTTTCCCAGCACTTTTCCCCCTGACCTTGACCCACGGGAGAAGATGCCTCTGAGCTGCTGCAATAAGTCCAAAAGCTTCTTTAGAAGACCATTTTACAAGTCTCTCCAGCAGCCCCAATTGAAAAAGTCTCAAAAAAGTAAAAAAAAAAAAATTTTAGCCACATTGGAGTTACTGACTTCCTCCCTGTGTCATTAGATTAAAAATGAAGGGTTTTCTGTTAGTAAGACAAACATTTATATTCTCGTCATTACCAGAATCAATCATGGTTGCAGCACTTTGCTGGGCTTCCGGGTACTCAAGCAGGTCATCCAGCTGGACGGCCTGCAGATGTCTAGGCCAAAGTAGAACATTTATTTCTGTTTCCCAAGAACTCCACCCTTTGGACATTTGTAAAATTCCCACTGGGAAGATTAGTGGAATAACCCAGTTGTAGTTACATCAAGGTTTTTAGAAAGGCTATTGTATTTCAGGACTTTACCCAATTTACATATACTCGTACAGTCGTTCTTTTAAACAACGCACCTGAAGACAGTGGGGAAGAGGCCATCACTGAATCGTCTGCCATGATGTCTGGACCTCAAGAGGAACACCAGGCACGCGCCAGTTTAGTTCCACCAGCCAGTGAGGTGGAGAGGAAGAATGATAAAGATGTGTTTGGACCAGATTTCTGGCAGCTGGGACAGATAAAACGCCTGCAAGAGATGCTATTCAAGCGGCGGCAGCAGTGATAAGATGTCCTCGTGCCAATGACCTCACACAGCTTGACCAGGATCGCTGTCAAATGACATTCCACCAAAAATTCCTGGAGCTAATGAGCCAAAATCTTAAGAGAACAAGTAGCTTCAAATATTGCATGCTGAAAAAGGAATAGCTTTTCAGAGCTGCTACTACAACTTCTCGACCCCGATAAGCGGTGGAAGATGGAAGGATGGATGGACACCATATGATACAGAAATCATGCCTGCCTTGCAAATTAGTATTATTTAAGAGCATTTGCACTAACTCAGAAATAATTACTAGCTCTTATGTATTTATTTGATTAAAAAAAATAAAACATTTCTTTGTCATCTTTATTTTGAAAAACTATATAGATGACCTTTTCCTCCAGTTTTTGAGTTACCATGCCAACAGCAGAGATAAAAGTTCTGTATATTTGTAAAATAACCTGGTGCCCGTTTCATTTTTCCCTCCCCTTCTTTTCTTAGCTTTTCACTTCACACGCTCTCTCTGCATGAGACAGACTCCAGATTTGGGAGTAGAGCTCTGGAGTTTTATGAGGCTTCCTCACAAAGGGGCGGGTTCAGGGGGTCAAAGGTCACACCTAATCTCTCAATGTGGGATGGTGGTGGTGCTCCTGTGTATCCTAGCCTCTCACAGAAAACATCCATGTCGCTTAGTGTGTGTTTCTTGGGGGGCTGAAATCCGAGTTTTAACCCAAAAGCAGTAGCCCCCCTACTGAAAAAAAACCAGAAAACAAAAAACAAGGCAGCAGCCCACATTCCATCCCTGAGTGATTGGCAGGGCCAAGGCTCCAGGGTCAGGATCTTAAAAACAGTGAAAGGTGAGCTTAAAATAAGTGTGTTTGGCCAGGAAATAGCAGCAAGATGATTAAACATTAATAAATATACTTTTAGAGAAGGGCCTAAAATAATTCAATGACCTTTTCGAACTATGTTATTTTGGGTAGGTCATTCCAAAACTGAAGAGCCCTGACCTTTAATCTCCCACCTCCTGAGAACTTTAGGCTGCAGCCTGGATCAAACAGGGTCAACAATTCACTTCAACAATAAGAGGTCACTCCCAAACATGCCTTAAATGTAGCCAATAAAATGTTACTAAATTAGGCAGGCAGCCAGTAAATCAAGGTCTGACAAAATCTGCAGGTGAGAGGGGAAATCTCAGGCGATTCTAGTAGTCTACAGTAAGTTTTTTGGGCCATTGTCGCTCTTCACAATGATTGGAAATCATTGCCGAATGCCTTTTTCTTGCAATTTAAACTTTCCAGGCATACATGCTCAAAAACTCACGTAAAAACTGTGGAAAAAGTGGCTGACAAGCTAATTACACTCACATATTCCTTGTATTCTACGAGTCCATATATAAACAGAACCTGTGTTGTCAAGGTTGCATTTTAAATCCCAGTTATCTCCCGTCTCACTGCGCAAGAATAGATGTTTCCGTGCGAAATGATATTCACAGGTGTTCTTGGCTTCCTTTATGGAACGGTGTGAAGTAAATCTGACCCTCCAGCAGGATCATAAACAGCATGTTAGCCTGTGTGATGACACAATTGTGTGTTTGGGTGAAATTCCATTATATTTAATTCCCCCCCTGTGGGCAATTTAAAAGAACAAATGTATGGACTCAGCAGACGGGCAAGGGTTCAGTAGCAACAGCAGCCAGATATTGTTCATTCAACAGGAGATCCTGCAAGGAGCGGAAAAAAGTAGAAAAACAGTCCTGATCGTGATTGCCGTTTCATTTTGTGGCGTGCGCAGATATTTCTACTGCACGCTGCAGTCTCACTCGGGTACAAAATAACATAACAGAGGAAATTAAACCTGATACTCTTAAATTCTCTTTAGCTGTGAGCAACAGAGTGATGTAAATATACCTTTTCTGCCTGTAAATAAGATAGAAGGAACATATTTACAGATGTGAGCTGCAACACTTTGGTTTACATTTATCTCTCTGGCCTCCAAAAGAAGAAAAACTTTAAGACATTTATGGGATGTTTGCCTGAAACGTGGGATATAGCTTTTGTTTTACAGAGAATCTGAGAGACTGTGAGAGGCTCACCTTTTGCTTTCAGAGGATCCAACTCAGATGTGCAGGTGATTGTGGCTGAGCTGCAGATGGTTTCAATGAGCAGCAGGAGATTAGAAACATTCCAGCTCTGCCTGTTCCCGATCCTCCTCATTGATTTACTCTTTTGGAAAAAAGAAATTAAAATGAGTGTAAATTCAAAATGGAAAAGAGCAATGTTGTATGAGACTGGAGGAAGACTTGGCGCACAGTCACTCACACAGACAATAACGGTGTGTTCCTTTTTTCCTTTACAGCTGAAGAATTGTTTGCACAGTGGTGACATTTCTAGACCAGAATAGGGTTTTTCTCATTTGTACATCAATATGTCAGAGTAAGTGTTTAGGTGTGCCAGCATTTATTCTGCTGATGTTGGAAAAAAAAAAAAAAAAACGACTGGTAAACAGAGATGTGGTGGAGGCATGAGGTGAATATTTTCACTGGAACCTTCCTGTATGCAGTCATCTCTTTACCGACATATTCCACATTTTCCCCCCATAAAGCAGAGACTGTTCAAACACCTCTGAGCATCATCAACTTCCCCGGGAGGAGAAGTGTCATGAAAACTGCAGCTTTTTGAATTTAGCTGTGGATTTTTATCAACACTCGTGTCTCTGTGACTTTCCAAAAGAGTTTTTTTTTATAGGAAAGCAAACAAAACAATCTTGAGCTGCATCAGTGAGGATTTGTGAACATACCAATAATGAATTTTAATAACTCTGTCCCTTTTAAACAAAAGAGATTTATTAAAATGGTTTGGGTTGAGTCTGCGCAGTGGTGAGATTAGGTTTATCTCTCGTGCTGACCTTGCAGAAGCAATTTCAGGAATGTTCAAGAATAGACCGACAATTTGGCTTTGCATTTTAGACGATATCCAAAATTATCACCGTTGTTATCACATTCAAATGTTTCAAGGAAAAAACAGTGCGTGAAACCATACTCCTTCTGAACATTTGCACTGAGGAAGGTTTGATGGTACTTGCCATCTCCTCATGCTTTCATGTCACATGAGATGTAAAAAAACTGCTTAAACACAGTGACGGTACCAGAAAAGTGCATGTGATATAACGGCAGTTGTTTCTGATTCTGTTTCTGATCCCTTAGTGAAGCAATTCCCTACATGTTAAAATGTAAATGGGCCTTAATCAGAATACGCCGTTTTCTCCATCTTCCTTAATAAGATGTCTGTTCAGATCAATTATCTGCTCCGAATACAAACCGCTGTTTCGAGTTGCCCCCTGATGTCATCCCAGCATAAAGCATCAGGTCGACCTGCAGCTCATCGTCAGCAAAAACAAACGCAGGACTCAAATATTGACCATACTGCTTTAAGTCAGAAAAATAAATAAATATGATGGCAATTCTGGGGCTGATTATCAAGAAGGCATCTGCAAGCCAGGCAATACGTCCACGAGAGTTTCCTGACTTCTAAAGAATGTCTCCAGGCCAATTCCTTTTAAAACCTGTAAGTATTAAATAACAAAGGATCTGATTAGGGTCATTTAAGTTTGTTTTGCTGCCAAAGAACCAAATGCAGCCAAGAAACCTAAATGGAGCACACACAATTGCTTTTAAATTGTCAGGATAAGCTGGAACAGAAGGCTGGCGAGTGCTCATAGATGAATGCTTCATCCAGAGACAGCTTTTTAAATTTGACACAATTGCAACCACAGCTTCACATCTGTTAGCCTCAATAAAGGTAGCAAATAAGCAAAAACAAAAAGACTGTCTAAGAAATTCTGTCCTCAAGTCATCTACAATCTTTGAACACCATTTAGCCTACTGTCATCACTATTCTTCACCTTATTATTCACACGTCGCTTTTTAGGCACATGCCTGAGTGCATATGGTGCTTTATTATGGTAAAGTCTGAGGGCAAAGAGCACGATGAAAGGCAAAGCACTCTCATTTCATCGTGGGTATTCAGCCTGATGGAGTGTGCCCTCTCTGTCCTAAAAGCCACACAGGTGACGTCAGGTTTTGAGCCTTACAACTTTGGAAACCAATTAAAATTGATGACCGTGTCAGACAAAGGACCCTTTTTCAAAAGGGTCACTGGTGGGTCGTGGCATTCATGGCTGCAGCCGAGCTTTTCCCAGTCTTCTAATCTTCTCAGTCAGTTTTGACATATTCGTAAGCAACAGGTGAAACACAAGATAGAACTATTATCTATGAATATATGTTAACAGAGATGTCACAAACATTATAGATAAACCACCAAAGACCCCTGGATGTATGCCTGAGGGGATACAGCTCATAAAAGCATGCGACAAGTGCAGCAACACGAGAGCAATGGTGACTTACTTCTACAGCAATTTATGTAATTCCAGCTTCATATTAGCAGCAAGGCAACATGTTGCATGCTGTGTTCTGCACCATTTTAAGAATGCTTTAATGTTTACAAGTCCACTAATATAACTAAAACTGGCAACACGCCTGGTGTCAAGGCAAACGTAGACATGGGCCTGATCTATCAGAGACAAATGTTTCAGTGAGCTCATCTTCTTAGGAGCTTGTGGCTGTTGGAACAACGTGCTGCATTAACAACCACCGTCACTGCCGCACTGTTGATCTGAATAGAAATGACAGGAGATTCGAAAACTCCTGCTGCTCCATCCATGAGAGAACGATGACCCTGATGTAGAATTTCTGTAAAACGTTACCACCTCTGACTGCTTTTCTCTCACAGGCCAGTTATTTTTCCCTCGGTCTTCCCCTCCTGTTCAATATTACTTTTTCTTTCCCTGACGACCAACACATCAGTGACAGCTACTTTCAATTTCCATTACACACATGTGCAAAGGCTTACACAGCCTACACGACGCAGGCAGGAAAACAATGTGGAAATAATGAGTTCAGCTGTGGATGCACTCAGGTTTAGTTGCTATGCTCTCATTTGTGACAGCACAAAGCAGAGAAGATTAAAAACATTATAGGGGTTAATTAAAAAACATTTTTAACCGGATGCAGAAATGGTTTTACTCGAGGCTGATCGTTGAGTTTATCTGTAGCGGTGAGCTGTTGTTGACTCCATTTATAGTTGTTTAGTGCTTTAACCTTCACCTGCTGAGTTGTCGCGTGAATTAGATTCATTTAATATACTTATTTCCTTTATCTTTGGTCTGATCTCATTCTGTCCATTTCTACTAACTCACACAAACTGATAAGATGGCAACATTACATTTTGGCCACACACGTGCTCTTTTTTGGTTTGTTTTCCTTTTAATACTTGCCAGTGATTGTTTCCTACAGTACGCATCTGTCGACAGAGAAGGCAAATCAGCCCATCGTCGGATTTTGTCTGGTTGTCTGGCTTCAGTCAACACTCTGAGAGTGACTGCCAAAATCCCTGGTGTTCCAAGGTTGCCAGGTTGGGCTGAATATTTCCAAACAATTACAAGCTGCACAACCATTCTGCCAGACATTCTGCTTTTGCCAGACGTTATATAAGTATTTCAACGTTTGGTATCTTGAGCCTGGCCAGAGGATTTCTCAGAGGATGAACACGTCAGCCCTTGCAAAATATTATTTATTTTAAATTTCTTTACCTTCCAGGTTTAGAGGTTGGGTTAGAACTGGAGAGGAGCTCAAACTGCTCAGGTCTGATGCAGATCCCCGCATGCAGAGTCATTGAAAAACTGACTTTAGAGCTTTTTTTTTCTTCCTGACCCACCCTGAGTGCAGCAACAAAAAAGCAGACATCAACTGCTGCAGCGGAGCCTCCGTCACCACAGCCGCAGGTGGTCCTGAGTCATCCAGAGTTTCCACTGTTGGAACAATAACACAGTCATTTATCCCATCTTATCTCTCCCACCAGATAGTGGCAGGTAATACCACTGTGAATGTGTTCACATCCTGTTTGGTGCATAATTAATTTGGGAACTATTTGAGCAGGGGGATTTTTGCTTTGTAATTGTGGGTTATTTACTCTACAGCCCTTTATTAGCTGGTATCTCAATATGAGACAGATGTTTAACCTGTTATCTACTACTAAAAACATTACATGAAGAGGAAAGCTCTAGTGAATGGAAAATTAGTCACTTATGAGCCATGTTCTGTGAGGAAAAAAGTGAAGCTTATTTCTTAGTTTGAATTTAGTTGGTGGAATCCAAAAAAAGACAAACACAATATAACTGATAGTATTGTTGGGTTTTCTAAAACGGACTGCCAAAGATTGAAATTCAGATTTTTCCTGTTCCCAGAGGTAATCCACTACCAGGGGCTACATTTGATCCTTTAGTCACAGGATTACCCATGATGCTCTCTTTTACCAGGGTGTAATCTGTTCTTTTAGGGACTGCCTACTGAAGGCAACTGTTTCTTTTGTCCTTCATATATAAAGAAGGAAAAAAAATCTCCAAACCAACTTTTTGGAGACGTTCACCCTGTTTGCTGTCTGGAGCAGCATTTTATATAATAAATCTATACTAAACAAAGATCTTAGTCATGATCAGAGAGAACACTTGGTACAGGCATTTGGGTAAACTGACAGAGTATTTCAGACATATTAACATGAGCAATATAAAGACAAACAAGTAGCAACAAATAGGCACGTAACCTCTTTTACACGCATGCAATAAACTCACTGTTGGTCAACTAAAAGTTATGATTAAGCTCTCCTCCTCTGCTCTGCTCTTCCACAAATGCAGGCATGTACACACTTAGTCACTCCACAAAACAAACTTGCAGACATAAATTCCTGGCCATGCAGCCGTCTGTAGGACATGTCTGATGCCAACTGTCATCTGAAAACCTTGAGCTCTTCCAGACTGAAAGATTCCACTGGGCTAAAGGACAGATTGAGCGCCTCCTCTGCAGTCATGGAGACGTCAACAGATTTGATATTACTGGATAGAAAAGCAATGCAAAACTCCCGAGAAAGCCATGTGTGGCAGTGTGCAACAACACAAAAGCTTCAAGGGAGCAGTGTTCCCTCAGCAGGGTGTTAAGGACTTCAGGAAGCTGCCACGCTGAACTAACACACTCCCTGCTGCGAGCACACCACAGACACACCTCTGTGCAAAGCCTGTGATGGTGGTGGCACACAGATGTAAACCAGACCACAGCTGGATGGCAGGGAACACTTTCAGCACATCACCGCTTTGGTGGGTTTTACCCACTTTGATGTTGCTGAGGAGAGAGGGAAAAAAAAAGAGGTAGTAGGGCCATTAACAATGTTGTGAGCATAAAGCTCAGTGGGGGTGACTGTTGTGGTAGTGGGAATGTGACACCTGAGTCAACTCACGTTTAACAAGATCTGAAGTCTGGAAATAACTATAAAAAAATCAGGACGAGAGCTTTTGTGATATCGCGTTCTGATTGTAAGAGAGCTATAAAAATAATGATGAACTGAAGTGCATTGATTAGAAAGACCAGTAAAAGGACCTAAATAATTTTTGTCCAATGATAGCCTGAATCTAATTTTTGAGAGCTATTTACAAGCGCTCCTTTGCCTCTAATCCTGCAGGGGCTTTGTTAAAGGAGAATACCGGTAATATGTTCCAGGAAGCCATACTCTGATGACTGCCCCCGCTTTCCTGCAGGACTTTTCCAGTCAGTGACTCAAAGAAAACAGCAACACAACATCCAGGTGTTTCAGCTGTTGCAGATCACAGGTGGTCTGGTCATTATCCCGAGGGTGGAGAACCTCACGACGTGCAGGTTTTTTGGTATAACAAAGTAGAAAAAGAAAAAACCTTCCACAACTGCTGATACACAAATCTGTACACGTACAAGAGGGTTGTAATTGTTTCACAGCCTCCTTTAGATCAACTGCACTACCAAGTCCAACAATAAGAGTCAGGAAACTCAATAATGGCCATTTTATTCTGTTACAGATGAAGAAAACAGGTAGCTTTCCTTCAAGTGACACTTCACCTTGTAGATGTGAGTGCCAGGCCTATTCATAGCCATTCAAAAGCTTCGAAACAGTTTGAGTTTGAGTCGAGCAAGCGTTACGGGCCTTTAAAGGGAAGAAAATCCTTCTAAGATTTTCCATAGCCGGCTGCTATTCAGACATTTTGGTGAGTAGGACTCGATGTCAGTTAGTTTGATGTTTGAGAAGAGTGACTGGCCACCACCACAAATACATCAGAATATGTTCCAGTCAAAGAAAATCTCCCTGGTTTAGACCCTCAGAACAATCTCTCTATTCTGAGATGAATCGAGAAGCATTTTGGAAGTGCTCTGACCCGTGTGCTTTGGTAGATATCACTTACAGGTAATGAATGCTGCCTCTATCGTCTGAAGCCTCCTCATGAACTCCCACGACCTTTCCCACAGGGATTACAAAAACAATGTGTCCGTGGCTGCAGGGGAAGAGGACAAGACATTTTACAAGTGTGTTAGCTGGATACAGCAAAAATGTAAGATAGAAGGACATTCAAACTGGAATGTTGTAGTACAGTTAGAAGTCAAATAAGGAATCATAACGGAAGTAGAAAGAAAAACTTACTGGAAGTTCAAGGCCTAATGCTCTCCCCATCTGCATCCCATTGGACGTTTACCTTGGGTGAACCTGCTAACAAACCGAACAGCTACAGGGGTGAAGCTCTGGATGATGCTCACTTTTTTTTCCATCTGTATAATTTTCTGGGCATTTCTGTCACCTCCCACACAGACTATAATTTCTACTCGCATCTAGAAGCTGCAGGCAGGCAGACAGCCAGTTTCACATCATTCACACGTGCTTTCAAAGTCAATTTGACAAGTTCAAATGTGGACACAATAGATCAATCTGAACAAGACCGAGGCGTGTGCACCCGCATCAGCGTAACCGTCACCTCCTAACTACAATCCAGAGAGGCTTGAAGTCGTGCTGCAATCTCCCCAAATTCGAACCAACCGTTTCAAGGGGCTTCTGAGGGCTTGCCCCTGCTTCAGATGGTGTCCGGTTGCAGTGGAGCGTGGGTGACCTCGTCCAGACGGCAATGAAACAGACGCCTGATGACATCGGCGGCCAATCACCCACGGGTGACAGGACTGACACTGAAGTTCTGGGATTATATGAGGAAAATCTTTGAAGTGGGGAAGAAAAAGATGAAAATCTACAGAACTGTTCTGACACCACAGCCACAAACCTCACATCTCCGTTTTATTACCAGAATTTGACACGGTTCATATTTTGTGTTAGTACTAATGTGACCTGACTGTTCATACATCAAACAATTTAGACTATTCGTGAAGAAAGGCTTTAAACAAGAATAAATCTTTGAACCGAGCTTTAAACAAAGGCGAAAACAGAATTCAGTGGAAATATTTCTTCTGTGGCAGTATGACAACTTCAATATTTCAGTGAAAAATGCATTAGAAAACACACGTTTTATGATCTGAAATTTTCTATAACAAATATGATGTGCTTTACTTTCCAAGTGGCTTGAATAAATGGCTTTTATTATTATTAAAATGTATTTCTGGATGTAAAATCAAACTGCTAGAAATAAGTACAATTTCACCATAAGTTAGCAAAGATTCTTAAGAAAAGGCCACAAATTGGCAACAGGCTCTGAATTTGCAGCAACCTACAAGTGTGCACATATGCTGAGGCTGCACAAACGGGCCGTTTAAAAGAGGAGGAGAGGAGCCAGGCTGGGCTTCAGCCTCTCTGCCAGGGTCCTGATACACTAACGTTTCCTCTCAGTGGTGCTCCTGGACAGCAGCACAGGCCTCCGTTGGCAACAGAAGCTCCACAAATCAAAAGCACATTCCACTTTTTGGTTATTTATGTTGAGGATGGATTGGCTGCTTATCAGAAACAGAATTTCTACATGTAAGCATAAATGTAAAAAAAATAAGAAAAACATGTAACGAGAAACAAAACTGGGGACAATTCTTGCAAGGACATCATTTTCAATGGTGATCTCACGTGGATCACAATCACATCTCCTGGTTGGAATTAAAGTGACTTAATCCTCAACGTAAAACCATCTGAGATGAAAATATTGCCTCTAGCCGTTTAGAGTGCGTCACTTCAAGCTGCAATTGGAAAATAATCTGCATTTAGTGAAGAAAGCTCTTAAAACATTCAGCTTGAACTGCCTGATGTTTTTGTTTTTGGTTATTTATTTTTTTTAAGAAAATGAAGTGCTGCCTTCCATTCAGCCAGAGCAGCTCTGAAAGCACAATTTTGAGGTCGCACAGAAAATAGGGTAAAGGCAAGTGCAAACTTGTCTGTACACAAAGCAAGACTCCTGATAAGATGGTTTTTTTTCCCCACTTCTGATGCCATATATGAATTTTGTTTCACACCTTCAACATGCCAATAAAATTCACATTTATTAAAACCTGCCTAGGCCCCTGCCATCTACATATCAGCACCAACTCATAAAAGATGAACGTCCAACTCCACTGCAAGGTCAGGTCTTATCAGTGTGCGTGATACTTTCTATGGAGGCACATTCCTACACTTGAAATGAACCTTAGTCGTCCTCACATGAGTCATGTTGGCACGGTAACATTCTGAAATATAAACTCCCTTATTTAACATTGCTAACATCTTATTAGGTAAATGTGTGTTGTGAAGAATCCATTTCAGAGGCTGTAATCAATTCCACATCACACCAACAAATAACACTGCAGCGCCATTTGAAAATTGGTTCTGACATATTTAACATTATGCAGCCATTTGTAAAACTGGAATGTCACACAAGCACGGCGTGAGCGTGATTAATGACTTCTCTCTGGTGCCTAATGATGAATCGGATGGGGACAGTGGAGGATATCGCTGCAGAAAATGTTGGTGGGAAAAAACACTTTTTTTCTCCTTAAATCACAGGAACACCAGTGCCTTTGTTTGGGGAGGTTTCCACTGTTGCTATGATACAAACACACATTACAAATAAGTCTGATCCAAAGCGCTGACTGACTGGAGGATGACTTCTAGTTTTAAGTTTTAGACACAGGTTGTGCACTAGTGCACCTTCTGTGTTATTTGCAGGACAAACATGTGTCTCTTTTGGGCACCTGTGTGAAGCTGCGTCCTTATCACCTTGTTTGCAGTAATGCAACATCATTTTGGTCAAGATGATCGACTTTCTAAATTTATCAATGGATGATAACTCACATTTAAGAACAACTCAAGATCTAAGACACTGAAATAACCAGTTTTATCAATTTTGCCAGGCAAAAATAAGTATAAGTTGGAATCAGAGGCGATCCACCTGACCGGGCTGTTTCATCACATCAGTACCAGCCTCTTTGGTCTGCTTGTTTCCCACTTGTGTGACCCTGCAGATTCTGTGACTATTTCCACTGTTCTGTTGATGCCATTCGTCTGGACTGCTGTGAATCACCAGGGGTGGCTTAAAATGCAAACAAGGACATGCACTGAGTGCAAAAAGAAGAAAACCAATCAATTTTAAGAGTTTCCAGATTTCAGGTGGAGGGCTGCCGGTGTATTCTTTACAGCTGCGGCTGCAGGGATGCCAGTCATTTTTACAACAGGGCTCTCTAGGTCACATGAAGACATTTGCCTCACAACTTACTGCTTGCAGGGAGAATTTATCTAGAACACCAGTTCAAACCAGCACACAGAATGGAAACAGATGCTGCCAGATGTGGGACACATAACTGGGTACTAATCAATATTGTGTGAGACTATTTTCCTGCGAAAAGTGGTGATCTAAAACATACGCAGCATAAGAAACAAAACAAACACATAACTGAGAAATAGTAAAAAAGAAATAACTAACCCTAAGCTCATTTCACTTATCTGAATGCATGTAAATGCAGCCACTTGCTGACAGTTTGAGTCAGTAAATATGTTCTTCATTTTGAATTTTAATACAAATAAAGATGACACACATTATTAAACAAATAATAGAAAGAAACAAACAAAAACAGATTACGCTAAAATTGGTTGTGTAAAAATGTTTACATTTCACTTTCTCCAGAGTGCTTTTATGCTAAATAATAAAAATATTTTTTTCAGCTTGGAACTTTAAGACAGAGCTGGCTGCAATATTCACCGGTTGCCACCAGGGGGAGCACATTTCTGGCTATGAGCACCAGGACAAACATGAAGAATGACATGTGTAAACGTGTCTTATTGACCACAGGGCTTTTAAGTAAAAACCACAATTTTATAGAGGTTGGGGACCCTTTAAAATAATCAAGTCAGCTGGCATCAATCCTTGGCCATCTGTAAATGTTCTGTTAACATGGCACCGATCTGCACAACATCAGCATTCCCATGCCCCCAGCATGCATTGTTAACACCCCCCACCCAAACATTTCCCCACAGAAATGTCAATGGAAGCAGCTCAGGAGACACAAGCCTGTTACAGCTTGGTGAGAAGACAGAAAAAGCTTTAGTTGCAGAGATGAAACATCACAGGAAGAGATGAATGGAGGAGAGATAAAGAGTGAGCTCGATGGAGAGTGAGATAGATTGATGAGATCAGTTATCTGATAAACTGGTGATGAATGCAGGTGTGGGGGGGCAGAAAGCAGGAAGGTTATAAGTCAGAATTAGAAGAAGAATGGATGAAGAGGCCCAGGAAGACAGTTTGATGAAGAAAACTGGAATTAATGGAATGTCACTGAGGAAAATCAAGTTAGTTCGAGTTGTAAAATGATACAACATCTCCCTCTACCGGCTGGCTCTACAGGTGGGAGGGAAGAGAAATCCTAAACGAAGGAAGCAAAAAGCTCTTCAGCTGCTCTGGTGGTCCACTGAGTAAAAAGTATCAAAAGTAAAAGTGAGACTTTGTGAGAAGTGAGAAAGTGAGAGCAAAACAAAAAACAAAACAAAAAAAACCCAACTGCACACATGGGATGTAAACTTCTAAATAAATAATGTTACATTTTGTGACGCTCCAGTGCAAAAACCAGGGTTTATGTGTGGGTGCGAACCACAGGAGTCAGTATACACCGAGCCCAGTTTATACAAACAAAACCCTGTCTGAATGACAACACTAACAACTTTGTTACATTTTTCTTCATTATTGTCACAGACAATACAGATCGATACACATAAATACATACATTATAAAAGGAGTAACTAGAAAAAAAACAAAAAAAACCCCTTACAATTAACTCAAATTAACATAGAAAAAAATAGGTTTTGGATTGAACAGACTGCATCACCAGTTTTTACCACATGGTGGAGCTACAAACTCGTAAATGAAAAACACGCGGGACAAATTAAAACCAACAATTTCCCGAGAATTATCGGCGCTCCTGTAAATGCACGTGTATTTGTTCTTAGACTCTCTTTCCAAAAATGTTAAACATTTCAAACAACCAAGATCTTTTTTTTAAAAATTATTATTATAAATGTTTCTGTTCATGAGCGCGCCTTCACTCAGGAAATTATTCATGGAAGGAACGCTGAAAGGTCAGGAGAGTTTGGGCTCGGGCTCCAAAGGGTCGGCCGTGCCGGTAGACTGAATCAGTGCACGATTAGCCTAAAAGACAGGATTAGCCATATTTTTTTTTTTTTCCCCTCAAGTCTTGCGTAGTATTTATTTCTTTAATGTATGCTGCCGCTGGAACCAATTCTATACTATTCTCTTCTAGGCCCACTGTCCTAATGCAGTGGACATAAGGCAGCCGAAGATTAACGTGAAGCAGTTGGTAACGCAGCCTTCAGCCTGACTGGGCTTAAAACGCGACATTTTCCAAAGACAGACTAGGTTTTTCACTGTTAATTACAAAACAAACAAAAAACCCTAGGACAGAAACAAACAAAAAACCCATCATCTGTAAAATAAATAAAGAAATAATCACAAAAAGCTCTTTTCATCAGTATTTTCCCCCCTTGCCGGCCCCTGAGGACTGTAGACAGGCTTTTCTGTCGTTGCACTGCAGCAATCGCCTCTATAGCATCAACCAAATCATTTTCGATTTCCCTGCAATTCAGTTTTCCAATCATTTTACAATTATAAAAATCAAAGCAAATGCGGATGCAATTACATCTATATTTGTTTGTGGGTGTTTATTACCTCTTACAAATAATGCAGGGTTTATATAACAGTGTTTCAGTTACGCTTTAGCTGCTGAACAGATTAGGCATCTTAATTAGCGATCTTCTGGTAAGCGATGGACTCAGATTATATTCCCTTTAGTTTCTGTCTTAACACGCTCCTGTACAAGATCCACAGGGGCAAATATAACTGCAACATTTATTTTTGCTAAAAAGGTTTATCAACCAAAAAAAAAAGGGATAAACTTTTTTTTACAGGGAAAAGGACAAACCCTTTTTCAACCCTGTGTCAGATTTTCTTGAGGTAGTTTTTGTCGTCATTGCAGTGCAAAGAATGAGTGCGTCTGAATTAGATGTCACACTGAAGCTCCAAACTATTGAGACGTAGAACAAAGACAAGAGGCTGATGGAGACTCCACACGAGAGGCTCTACAGCACTGAATAGGAAGTTGAATGAATGGGATTTGGAGGGGTGACTAATCGAACAGGGGATTAGGAGAGCGTGTGGTTTTGCGATTTACACCAGCTGGCTGGCTTCTCATTAACAGGGGATGCACGTGTGTGTGTGTGTGTGTGTGTGTTGTGCGTGTGCTCGCTTGTACAAAAGAGAAACATGAAAAAGCCAAATCTGAGAATCCCAAACATGCAATTATGTAATAAATAAAACGAGCACAACACCTAAACAAAGTAATGAACATTATAAAAACAAATTTAAACCTGGGCTTGCGTACGATCAACCATAAAACGGTGACTGAACATTTTAGAGCAGGGGAGGAAATGAAGTGTGATCCACGTTCCCAGGGTTGGGCACGGACCACGGTTGGTGACAGCAGCTCAGGCTCTGGTGAAGACCTTGGAGGGCCGGCTCACGCTCACCTCGGTGACACAGCCAGGCCTAGTCATTTCAGCTCAGATCTCTCAAGGACCTTTTCAAACATCTACATGGATTAAAGAGGAGAGAGTGGGTGCTGTTCAAGTCATAGATTGTGTAAATATGGGAAATGCGCTGAACCATGTGGGCGCACGAAAAAAAAAAAAAAAAAAAGAAGCACCCTTTGAATCATTAACCATGTAAAACAGAATTGGGAGCCAAGCCTGAGCAGTGCTGTGAAAATCAGTTACAAATGGAATACATCACCAATTCCGCCACACAAACAATTGTTCATTACCAAACAGGGAAAACAGTAAGGTAATTATTAACGTCTAATGTTGATGATCAGTGCATCACCAACACAGCATGATAGCGCCACCTTTTCGAATTAAGGTGCCAAGATAGGGACATGACAAGCCATGTTCTTGGCACTCTTGTTCATTAGAAAAAAAATAAATGTGTTAAAAACAATCACTGGAATAATCTGGCTCAGCGGGGGGGGCAGAAGCCCAGCTTGTCATTGATTGACCATTGACTGCTGCAGTCGCCCTTGTGGCAAATTGCTTTTGAGAAATTCATAATCTGCCTCCTCACGTTGATTCTGCTGGAACAATGGGGGCAGTCGATGGAGAAAGCAAGAGGTCATAGAAGAACAAGGGAGGGGGTAGCACAACTAATTGAAAACAACACACAATTTTAATACAAAACGTGCATATAAATGATAATCGGCAGCATTCATAGATCATTTTCAAGAGTAAAATCATGCGGTGAAGCGGGCTGCCTAATAAATGTGGTTCAAAGACACATTGTCCAGTTTTGTGCACGTACGGAACAAATAACCTGTGTGGTACAACGCACGCACAGTCCTACACATCCAGCTACGCAACAACACCCCTCCCCCCGAATTACCCATGCACGGACCTTGAGAGGAGCTCTGTTGCCGGGTATTGAAGAGGAAGGAGGTGGTGAGGCAGGTGCTACTGCTTGGGAACAGTGGGCCACTTGTGGCGCTTCTAAGTGTGTCTCCACACTCCTCCATCTTTCTGCTAGGCCTCTCCACATTCACTTCATGTCGCAGTCTCACCCCCACCAACATCCTCAAGCCATTGCCTCCATCTGCACCGACCACGCCCAACACATCTAAACTCTGCTTCGTCAAAGGTAAAACATGATCATGGAAACATGCAAAGCTTAATGTGTAAATGACACTGAGCTCTGTAAAGGATCTCGTATCGCACTCTCTTCTGTAAAATTCAGGCCTCACGTCACACTTTAGGGCCCCAACAGACCAACGTCAAGGTTGTTTGCAATTCATGTTGGCCAGGAACAGGCGTGACACCAAAGACAGGTCTTTGAAAGCCCCTCTGGGCAGGAAGGTCCTCTAACGGCATCCGTGAAGCCATTGTTCTCTCTCCCTCCTTACCAGTGACCAGGCGCAATCTATTTCTCATTCTCTTCTTATTGTTGACACATTGTCATTGCGGGACCTTGCTGCCATGGCAACACAATCTAGGCAGACGTTTTTCCATTTTTTTTTTTTCTAAATCAGAGGCTCCGCCCCCTTCTCCATCCCCAAAGGAATGATTGAAAGGTCACTTCACTCGCCGCCTTGTCTGACAGCACACAAATTGTCTTTTCTAAAACTCTGGACTGTGTGCTGTGGGAGAGGCATTTGTCAGCTTATAACATGGGTTTTTTTTTCCTTCAAATACCTGAATCACCCCTAACCATCGCTTTATTTTTATCAACGAGACAAAATGAGTCACTATTTTGATGAACCGGCTGTAAGTCTCGGTCTACATCTAGAACCCCAACCCTCGTCCAAGCATCTTTGCATTTCTGATGGTGTTCAGTTCTCCAGGCGGAATTTCAATTATCAGTCTCTTGTGCTGGCCGCAACAACAAACTGATAGCATGGAGGCTCGTTGAAAACACACTGCCCCCTGCTCTTCAAGCTGTTATGGATGAAACACCATTATGGGAGGACTGAAAGCACAGCTTTCCTCCCGCAAATGTGGTCGATAACGACGTTTCAACTCAGGCAGGTAGCCAGCACAACAGTATGGATGAGTGCAGACAGCGACTGCGGGACTAGTAATCGAAAAACCAAAGAAAAGGGGAGGGAGGGGTCCCAATTGAATCAATGATGTCACCCTTTCCTTATCACAGAGTCACTGTGACCCCCACCTGATTGCACCATTGTTGTTCTTTAGGAGGCCAGAGTCCCTGTGGGAGTGACATCAAAGGAAATGTGTGTTTGATTATTGTGTGGAACATATCAGGTCTGTGTGCTACGGTTCCACACTGCAGGTAAAAGGCTCCTCTCTGGGTGGGGGCCAGGAACCAGCCCACTTCTCTGCAGCGTTTTCCTCTGCAGGTCAGGGAGGTTGGGGAAGAAAATACAGTCTTTACAAGTCTGCACAGTAAAAACTAGTTTCTGAAAATAACTAGAGATCCAGCAATTTTACCTATAGCATAATCATCGTGGTCATAAAATGCAAAATCAATGATGCATTCAGAGCAATCCATCGGTTACTGATGTATTGGTAAACTCACAGGTCAACGTAAGGTCACAGTGTCAAAAGAAGGTAAAGGGAGGACAGCAATATATCCCAAAGGCCATAAAATGTCATAGCTGCTGTTGTTTCGTTCAAGCACTGTAAACATGACATGTATAGGGTACAGATGCACTCTGGAGCACCCCTGCCCAAACCGCTCCACAAAGGGCCGTGTGGCTGCAGGTTTTTGCTCCAACCAATCAAGCACACACATTTCGCCCAATCGGCTTTCCGACAACTCAGATCGGTTGATTAAAGGCCTCCGGTCAGGTGTGCTGTTGCTTGGTTGGATGATCCTTGAACCATACTGTGATAAATATAATTTGCAACTCTTATTTACAAAAGCCTTTGCATACGCATCCCAGATAAATGCTAAATCCAAAAAAGTATCCAAGAAAAGCAAGACAGCGTTTCACAATGAACTACAGTAAAAGAAGATGACACAAAGGACGGAAACTGCCCAGCTACAACAGAAAACATGTCAAAAACAATAACATTCACGCTTCCTTCATGCTGTAGCCGGGCTTTGCTGTTCTCTAGAGCCTCGTCCTGGCTCTCTTACCCCTTTTATAGCTCCCATCTGCCCCGTAAGCTGGTGGATTCCTCTGGGCAGGCGTCACAGCTTCTTCACACTTCAGACGAAGCCTTTGTCAGAGAGAAATCAATCAATCAGACACAATTAAGAAGTTCAGCACTTGTTAACCATCACAGTCAAATCTCATTACAGTTTGAGGCAAAAGGGACTTCCTACTTCTCGTGTCTGCTGATTTCTGATAATCAAGCCCAAACACTTGAGCCAGAAGTGTATGAGGATAATACTGGCATGCCTCCGTCGCAAAATTGACCTGTTTCAAAAGATTAAAGTGTACCAAAGCCATTAGCTGTGTCCAACTATGCAGCACGATGTGGACTGTCCTGAGTTTGGGTAAACATAATGATCCTGCAGATTGTCAACAGTGGGAACTTTTATGTTTGGCTTTTGGCTAATACAGACAAACCCAAGACACAGGAACTACATTTTACAGGCGTTTCTGTGCACTTTAGCTGTCAGGCGAAGCCTTTTCTCATGTGGTTCTGTTAACCACTGCCAGTGCCAGTCACACTTCCTGTTTAACACCTCGCCGTCCACACCCTGTGAGTGTCAATCCCCTCACAGAGGTTCAGAACATGTTAGCCACACATGAAACCGCCTCTTCGGTGTCCTGTTGAGATCAGCACACTCAGATTGGTAAAAATGACTATTTGAACCCTCTTATGTCTGAGTTGTGTGTAATTTCCTGCTCTGGATTAGTTGCAAAGTGGAGTCACCTTTCACAAAAAAAAAAAAAAAAAAAAGCATCACCGCTGCCGAGGCTGCAGGGACCAAACCCACACCTGCTGTCCAAGACTGTGAGGAAAGCTGAAAGCATGACCCCAAGCTCGCTTTCCAACCCTTCAAGATATTCGATCCAGCAGTGGCCAACAGCTGCACCCTGCTCTCAGCGCCACAGAATAGATGCCCAGACACACTCTGATAAAAAGCCAAGGCTGGTTTTCAGCCGCTCGGCTCTACTGCGCAGTTCCAACCACACTGCCCCTCCATAATACCCCAGAGCAACTGTGTGGTAGGATTATTTGGCACCCAAAAAAGCTACAAATTCCCATAAATGCACCAAAAATGAAATGTGTTAAAGTTACAGATTGTTGGCTCAAGACAGTTCTTGTATGAGCTTTTCTGCAGCATTCATAATCTACAATTAATTCTGACAGCTTTCTGTTGGGGGAAAATACCTCGACATTTATACAGCTCCTGGCCTCTCATGATGTTTTATTTATTTATTTTTTGCTTGCAGAACAGTGGGCTGTGAAGTGTCACCGTCCTGCTGTGCAGCGAATAAATGAACACCCCGAGAATAGCTGTTCCCAGTGTTCCTCATTCCTAGCTGGCATCTTCACGCCAGCAGCAGGACTCCAGGAAACCACCACATCCTGCCGAACGAAAACTCCCACACAGGCGCGGCCAATCGCTCCAACGGTTATTAATTGTTATCGTATCATTAAACAAACAAATAAAGAAAGAAAGAAAGAAAGAAGCCGGCCTATTCTACCACACTCTCGTTTATTAAAATGCGTGGTTGTTAACGTGCTAAAGACCACTCTGTCCAATATGGACAGAAACACTTTTTTTGTTGCTAATAAATTTTGCTTAGGTGAAATTTGAATTCGTTCGCCGACAATCTGCAGAATCGGTCTAAAGGTTAATTTTCAACCGCTGTAAAACAGTTGGAAGATAACTTTCCCCTCGCTCCTCCGGGCTACACGCCAACGCGGCGTGTTGGGGTTGGCCCTAATGTTTGTTTGGTTTTAACTTCTTCTAGCGACTCTTACAACCAAATCTATTGAACTTAGACATTTCTTTCTTGATTATTTAAGGTGCGTATGTCCACGAAGCAAAGATATATCTTGTATCAGGACGTTTTCCCCTAGTTAACCTCCAGTTTAGTCGCCGCCGTAGTTGTGGAAAAAAGGAACCTTTCGTGCAAACTTTGAGCGATTATCTCCTCACCTGAGGGCCAGAAGGTGCCAGGTTCAGGAACATGGTCGAACTCGCTTCTGCGTGAAGAGTGAACACTAACCTGCCCATTAACTCCAAACCACCGTCCAAGAACCGCCATTAGCGTCAGCTGACCTCATTAACACCCGTGACTTTTCAAAATGGCGTCGCCGGACGTTCAAACCCAAAACAGCGCAAAACCCAGTTCAATGACGACGTTTAGCGTTGTTTTTGCTCATATCAACCCAATCTTACATCGAGACTTTTATTTAGTGATAGCAGTTGTCCACCATTAAAGCCGACTGAAGCCTCAGTAGACTGGGTTCATACCTCAATGATTTCTTAACCCAGGTAAATATTTAATTGGTGCCTTTGCAAACATGAAAAACACACACATTGAACACAGCTGAGCCAGTCACATTTAATGCCCTGGGCTTTATTGTCTGTTTTAGTGAGAGCTCCGTCACATTTTATTTTTTTATCTTTTCAGCCTCCAGGGGGGACAAGTAAACCTTGAGGATATATCCTGCCATTGGACTGGGCATTCAATTCTGACAAAGACCAGAAGCACTACTAAGTAATGCTGCCTTTGTGCCTAATTCTTCACAGAAGAAAGTACAATTAATTCCCCAAAGGAAGGCACCCAATACTTGTGGTTTTTGGCTTTGCAGCCATCTGGAGATTCTTTTTCAAAGAAATAAAATAAAAATTCAAAAAAAAAAAAAAAAAAAAAAAATCAGAGAAGCAAGGGGGAGATACCCCTTAATCCCCTCATTACCTTGTTTATGGAAAAAAATTGGAATGAATGATGAAACACATACAGCATTGACTGCCCATTCATCTCCCTTTTTGCCTATGCATGAACGAATAGAGGGAACAAAAAAGATACAATCAAGTTTACCACAAGAAAAGAAAATACAAAAATAACTGAACTTCTGCTTTATACAAAAAAGTAATAAAACAAATATAAGAAGAGGAACTGGTTGCATGAAAACAAAGATGACCCCTTCAAAAATACAAAAGCAGCATTGATATTTATCAAAATCATAGAACATCACAAAAAATATATAGTGCTTTAATCAGAAGCACCACAGGCTTCTGGGGACAAACTTTATCCCTGTTTTGTTGTGTTTTGGAACAATGATGGCGGGAGTTCCCAGGAGGAGAAGAGGCTCCTCCCCCCATGTGAACCACCCTCCTCCACCTCCTCGCTGTGGATGTACATCACCACTGAGTTTCACACGATCCATTAAAAGAAGCACAGGAACCCAAAATAAACACAGGTGGGGTGGTTTAGGGCCTGCTGTGTGCTCACAATATACAAAATTACCCAGGAGTCCATAGCTACCTAACATTTACTACAGCACAGGAACCAACAAAGGTACAGTGTACAAATAATAATAATAATAATAAAAAAAACAAAACTAAACTGTAAACACCGCACAATAAATAGATAAAAACAGCAGGCTCCGCACCATGCATGTGATAAAACTCTTCTATACAACTCCTGTTTCTCTCACACTCGCCACAAGTTACTTGGCTTTAGTTTTTTTTTTCCTTTGTCTCCCAAGTGCAAAACATCACAAATGGACAATTCTGTATTCAAGTAATATATTTACAAGGGCTGATACAAATATGTAGTTAATATACAGATACTGATTTGCCGTATTTATAATTTACAGATATATCTTTAATGTTACAATATTAAAAAAGATTTTAAAAAGTATGAGAGATGAGAATCGCCATTCTGTCCTGCTGTTCCATTTGCATTCTCGATGCTACGTTGCACAGCACCTGAAGAGTGGACCCCTACCCTTCTCCGCACCACTACGTCACCTCCATGGCCACTGTGTTGTCTGCTATGCTGTTGAGGGCTGGCTTGTCTTCATCATGGTTATCTCTGCAGGGACAAAGAGGACAGTTTTAATGACCTCTAGTCGGTTTTTGAATATCTGATAAAGCAGAATAACACACATCTTTTGTCTAAGCTTAAAGCCCTAATAATCAGCAGTCCTTACCTGGAACCCAGGTCCACACTCGAGGCTCCAGAGACTTTGGGCATCTGCAGGTTGGCGGTAGCAGACAGCTTTAAGGCAGAGGATGGCACGCTGCCGAGAGTGCGAGGGATGTGGCGTCCGGCCAGGCTGGTGGCCGTCGGCACGCTCAGGCAGATGTTGTTGCCAATGAGGACCTGAGTGCTGGAGGGAGTGGAGTTGTTGGTGGTGCCACACCCCAGGATTCCCAGGGCCGCTGCTGCGTGGGCGCTGGGTGTGGAGGAGAGCGAAGACGGGACGACCATTGCAGGCGAAGGGGAGGTGGAGTTGGAGGAAGGCTGTAGGAAGGTCGGGACCGCAGAGGTGGTAGTGTTTGTCGACTGATTGACCTGGTGATGCGTGGTGGGCGTGCTGAGTAGGTGGAGGCTTTTATAAGCACCTGAAGCACATGAAGGTTTCTTCTAAATTAATACATTAATGGCTGCTTACATATTTCACATTAAAAGCACCAGTTCAGAGCCACAGATTTGAAATCACATAGCAGTCTGATAGAAGCCACTGACCGGCACCCGTCACGACCCCGTTCAGTCCACCGGTTACCACCAGGTCCTCTTTGGACTTGAAGGTCAGCAGCTGGTCTGTGGTGACAAGAGCCGAAGCAGCAAACTGTGCGCTGGCCTGGTCCAACATCTTGGACACAATTGCCTGCACAAAAAAAAAACAAAACAAAAAAATGTTTCTTTTCACAATGATGGCAAGTTTTACAACCAACTTACAGGCCTAACGACCTGGTCATCATCATCATCATCATCATCATCACCACTGACCTGTGTGTTGTTGGGGGTGGTGATGGTCGTTGTGGGATTGTTGGCTTGTAACTGGCTCTGCTCTAGCTGTTTCTGCATGAGGACCAACTGCTCCTGGTGCTGCTGGTACTGCTCTGCGGTGAGCACTGACCCAGAATGGAAACCAGGTTAAAATGTTGTAAAGCACGAGGCATATTAGCAGCCAGGTCTTATCGTCATATCAGATATTCACTATTAAGACGTTTCGTACAATTTTTCAAATTATGTAACATTTGAAAAAGATTTGAAAAACAGAAAAACGAAAACGAACCACCAGCTATTGATTATCATCCTAAGTGCCTATAAATGCAGTAATGAGCATCCATCCAACCATCCATCCATCCATCACTTCTGGAAGACAGCTACCAGTGATAATTAACTCTATTACAGATGACTTCATGACTTTAATTCCATTTTAAACATATAGGCCAACCACATGTTTATGTGCAAGAGAAAAAAATGAGGTAGAAGGAAAAAAGAGCTACAGGTTTAAATCACCCACATACTGCCATAGCTACCCAAAATCCACTTTTGTGAGACCGCCCAGTTCAACATAGATGCTGTCAATCCAATAAGAATTGTAAACTCAATCCCATGAACAGATAAGGCCTTAAAAACATGTCCAACCATCAAGTGATGAGTCAAACATTGTGACGCATCAAGACAGCTAGACTTTGGCTAGTATTAAACACACCTACGCTGTTCTTTTTAAACTCACATTCGATATGTTCAGGGTGAATTCACTTTTACACAGCTCAATCATCTATTCATAGAAAACTGTTGCTGACTGCTGGCATTCACTGTTGCACTACTAAAATGCTTTATCAAACTAAGCAGGGTTGCAAGAAATTTATCAGGCTAGATGACAAAAACAAACTCAAGTGTCGTAAGTTCCACAAAGCAGAGCAACAAACCTAACCCAGATGGTCACATTACTGAGCTCAATATGAAATAAAATAGAGACAAAGCCAATCAACCCTATGCTGCATAACAACAATATTTAGATACATTTTGCAGGTAAATAGATAATAATTTTATTCAAAGTCAAGTCTGCTAGAACACTTACAATCCTGGGCCTTTAAAAAGCCACATTTAATCTAGATTTAAAAAGGTGCAAACAATTGTATTGCAGCAATAAAGTAAGTGCTGAGGCTGATTTTTTAGGAATAAGGTTTTTCAGGGACCAATCTGTTGGTGTAATGCAAAAAATTGACTAAGTAAGAAAAAACTAATTTTTATGTTGGAGTAAAACATGTATCACAATGGAAGGAAAACAGCTGACTCACCATGGACAGGGGTGGGGGCTGGGCCAGTGCGATTCACGGTGTTTGTGCCTCCAGACAACGTCCGGGTTAGTCCTGACACAGTTCGACTAAAATCCCTAAATCCTCTGAGGGACAGGCCACCTTCACCCAATGGGTGATGGGTTATCGTTCGTGGTCTGAAGTGCCTCCAGCGGTAAGATTTAATGTTCAAAAGAATCTGGCTGAGGTCCAAAGGTGTTTTTGAAAATGGTGAACGGGTAAATAATAAGGACGAATGGTGGGAACACGTGGTTGGGTCCGAGGTATTGGTTTCTGAGGTACTGGTGTTAGGGCCATAGAGCAGAGAGCTTGGCAGTGGCGAGGCAAGTGGTGCAGACTCGATGTCAGAGTTCAGGCCCTGACAAACGCCGTCTACATCTGCATGCGCTCTGTCCAGCAAGATCCTGAAAGAGCAGCAAATGTCATTAAAATTAAGAATTATGTGACCTACCTTCGCCAACCAGAGCAAACTCACCTGCCCCCTCTGCCCACGCGGCGTCGTGCCAAGCCTATGCATCGTCGCGGTACATTCAGGGATGTCAGACAGTAACGGAATCGCACATCGCCTAGCCCGCCATCTGATGGAGCCACCCATGGCCAGTTGCCATCCTGATCTTGGCGAGACTAAGAATAAAAGGTAGATAAATAAAAAAAAAAAAGGAAAGGAAAGGAACAGATGCTGTTTTACAACTATTTTGTCCACTCGAGCATGTGACAGAACAGCTAGAATGCTCAGGCTGCTGCTGATACTGTAAATAAGACCAGCAGAGGGTCACAGGAGGGCACTTACAGCATAGTACTGACAGCCGGCTTTTCTCCTGAATGCATAGCAGCCATCTGGGTCATTCTCCTCCTCTGCTTCTGAAGAACCCGAATGAATCTATAAAATTATAAAAAATTATTTCAGCTTATAAAAAATGACTGGACCAAAGTTAGTGATGCCATTCAAAACTAACCATGCCATTTGTTAGGTGACTGCAGTCTTCATACTTTAAGTTCAAATGTTAAAAAAACAAACAAACAAACAAAAAAGCCCACAATCTAACACTAAATAAATTACCTGGGAGAAAGGCTCTTCGTCCGAGCTTGGGAAGTCATACTGATTAAGGTCCTTGAGACTGAAAATAGAGGGACCTGAGTGCTGAGGTGCTGACAGTGGGGGAATTTTGGGTTTCTTTTCATATTTTCTTTTGGTTCGTATTGCTTCCGTCTTCTCTGGCTGTAAGTGATGTAGGAAAAACAGAACTCGTGTTTACAATACAGTCTGAATCCAACATGCAGCCTAACAAGCAAAGCTCTAATTTTGTTAGATGAGCAGTGTAGAGGCTTCGTCAGGAGGCATTGATATGCAAATGATGACACGTGGCAGATGGCCATGACCCCGTCTCCACAGTCTAACTTGTCCCACTACTAACCCCTCCTTCCCCAGTGTGCTGACCCCTCCCTGTCTGAACAGACTCCAATCCCACTGGGATTAGTCAAGACCCATTCAGTCCTTAGACACGGCAGACAAAGCAGAGTCAGGGGCTCTGTTGGGAAGACTCAATAGAAGTTGTGAGGGTAAATCATGAGGTTGGTGGGGGGCACAGTATTACTCCACAATAATGTCTGGAGGCAAAAGTGGAAAAGTCTATTAGCTGGTCAAGGAAACAAATGGAGAAGTAATTGTCTGTTCAGGCAGCAAGATGGGTGCTACTTTAATGAAGCATTTGGAAACCTAATAAAAAAAATACAAAATATTTTCCATACAAGTGATGTACTAAGAAATCTGCATCAGCTAAGAAAGGTTAACGGTGACCCAATTTCCCCCTAATTTAAAAAACAAAAGACAGATTTTTTTTCACAAACAGTTGTTTACAAATATGCAGCTTTTTAATAAGAAACCTAAGTCTAATTTGTGCTGGTGTGCAAAATGAAATGAGTAGTTTTTGGCACTGCAATTACTGCCAGAAGGTCAAGTCAATAAAAATGTCTATGTTCTTGTGCAGATGTTTTGTTTGACAGCCACAAAACGTATTCACGTCCAGTTGCTGAATTCATAGGCAGAGGACGTCTCTTCGGACAGATTAGGATACTTACTTTTTTGTAGTCCTTCATATCCAAATGGTCCTGGTGTCTATACTGGTTGCTGTTGGACAGGGGAATGATGGGGAAGGTGTAGACAGGTTTCACCAGTGCACGCTGTGCAAGTGCTTCCGCTATCACCTCACAGCCATAGTCTGGCATCGTATTTCTGAGGGGGAAAAAAGGACAGATATTGGTGACACAGATTACAGAAAATGGTCAGTTCATATAATTTCAACCTAATTCACAAATCAGATGCCAGAAACAAGTTTGTGCCATCCTTTTGTAAAAGCAGATGTTTTGACACTTTCCTCAATCTCTGTGCCAATCAGCGCAACAGCCTGGACAGCGAGGCTACAGCTACAACACTCTAACACCTGGGTCACTTCATGGCAGCATAGCTGCCGAAACAATCTACTGAGAATAGAAAAGGCCAGTCTGGAAAAGCCAGTCGGGAGAAAACGCAGGCAGAAACCAAACTGGGTTAACAAGAGGAAATTGAAATGTCACCACGTATCAAAAGTATTTGAGCCAAAGAGTCCAATTTAAGCTCAGAATGACAGCTACTTCCAGAGCAAATTCATTCCATTTGGACTTCATGTTCAAATTGACTGTGAACAGACCAAGTCGTGTGCATCATAACCAAAAACGCAAACACAAAAACACTTTCTTACCTCTTCTCCACAATCTCTAGTGTAAGATGTAGCAGCTCCCTTTTGCTCTTTTCCCTTCTCTTGATCATCTCCAGGATGGTGACAGCTCGGCTCAGGTCTCTGCGTAGCTTCAGCATCTTCTCATATGAGACCTCATCATTCTTTCGATTCTGAGTAGTGTACATAGTGGTAAGTCACACAACCGGAGAGAATTCAGACACAAGTTGAAGTTTTTTAAAACAACGGACACTTACCTTCCTGGTCTGCATTTTCTCGGTCCGTCGACGAAAGGCCACATAGGGGTCGCTGGTGCTCGAGCCATCCCTTTTCTCCTGTTTGACCACTGGGATGAGGAGGCTACTTTTGCAGATTTTCCGTTTGCGGCTCCAGTAATCAAATACTTCCTTGATCAGCTCGTCGTCCTCCTTCAGCAGCAGCTTGGCCTCTTGGAGACTGACGAGCTGTGGAATAAAGAAAATAAATGACCCCTTAACATTAAAGAATAACCTGTTTTGTTTTTTTCAGCATGCAGGCAATACAGATGTGTAGTAGTTGATGATGCAAATACAGTACAAAGCAAAAACCTCTCCCTTGTGGTGACATACCTGTTGTCCACTGCCTTTCTCCAGTCGGTCTATCATTTCTTCAAACTGCAGGGCTGAGATTTCCATTTTCTTTTTCAGCTTATTCACAAAAGTCTCATCCTCTGAATCCAAGTCGTAGTCTGGCAGTTCTGTATCCAGACTGAAAGCTAAAAGACAGAGAAGACAATTACTAAAGTGGCAGACATTTAAATGCACCCCCAAGATCAGGACTGCTCCATGCACATGCACCAAAAGTGGAAGTAGTAGGTATCTGGAGACAGGCCGCACATATGATAAAGACATTTCAATCAATCAACAACAATTCACACAAAACTGGTCTTTGCTCCAAAACCCATCTGAAACCAACCTTTCATTCATACCCACAACCTCAAACTGGTACCAACACATCACTAAGTGCACGCAGAGCACTGACACAGCTGTGAGGATAAGCGGCCGGCTGTGAGCAGCCAGCGGCTGGCCACTTACGCTGTATGTGAATAAGCTGCTTTGGCATCTTGAACTCCCCTGGGTAGAGCGACTCGTAATAGGTGATGTTGCTCTCCGCTTCGGGAACGGGAATAACCATGTTTTCCCGCTTCTCGCCATATACCTGCTGTGCTGAGATGGCCCGCTGGAGATGATGCTCCTGAAGTCACAAAAGGTTGAATGAGAAAGTGGCTGCAATTATTGTTATTATTATTATTATTAATGTCTTACATCCACTTTATTTTAATGCATATACATAATAAATGTAATAAACTACTTTGATGGAAACAAGTAAAAAATGTAACTGACGAAAAAGAGTAACACACAAACCTAACAAATATTCCAGGTCGTGTGCACATCTGATGCATTTTAGTACAACTTTATTGTACAATAATATTGTAGAAACTGAAGAAAAGCTTTTGCTTATTTTTCACATTGTTACTTAGAGGAGTATAACAGATTATGTCATTTTAATTGCAGTTTATTGCAAATGCATTCTCTGTCTTTAATGCTGTTCTCGCTGGTTGATGCAACAGATGGCCAATCCCGTCTAACTCCTGGAGTAGAGTTAGATGGGAAGTATTTTAGCATGGCTCCCACTCAGCTTACACATTTAACACTGCCACTAATTCTTGTGAAATGCTAAAACATGGGTTAGTGGTTGAAAAACAAATGCATCAGTGGTAGCACAAACGTGTAAAGAGTGACAATATTAGAACTAAAAAACCAGTCTATACTAGCAGGTATGTGGGAGTTTTACATGTTTATCCCAGTGTAGACCAGCAGAACACTCCAGAGCTGTGAACTGGCATAAAAAAACACAGCATGTGTCCAAATCTGAACCATCTGCCCCAATAAGCTCAACCAGTGGGGCATATCCTTTCTAAAACCAGTGCTAAAGCATACAGCACGCACACTAACCTGCACCGGCACCAAATCAAATGGAATTTTTCTGATCCGAACAGCCATTTCATCACCTGCAACGCGTTGAAACTTCGGACAACATAGCCTTTGCTTGTTTACATACATCGCTGACATTTCACTCAGGGAAGCGCTACAATATGACAAAAGTCAGTACGAGAACTCAGGAGAAACGCAAACTTGCACCGAAACATTGGCCGAGCAATCAACACAACGCAATCTGATGGGGATCAATTCTGCCGTCGGAGGCCAAAGCTGAACGGAATGTTGCTCTGTGAAGCAAATGTGGCAAAAATCACAGAATTAGCATGTGACCAGAGTATAAAGAGAGAGGAGGGCAGAAAGTCAGTCTCATCCACCTACCACAACTGAAATTAACCAAAACACATGTTACAAACACATGAATTAAATAAAACAGACATGTTTCTTATTTAAAATTGAGGACACAATTTTATTGCATCAAAAGAAAAGATTAACAGCTGTTGATATTATAATTTTTTAGCAAATTAATAGTTGTTAGTGATCAGAAATGAGTGATTTCTATAAAAAGGGAGGACAAATACAGATCAAATGTCCTTCCAGTGTGACTTGCCCTCTTACAAAAAAGGGGTTTTAAAAGAAGCATATATTTAAACACATCCGAGATGGTAAACCTCAAATTTTGTGAACCACCAGCATAGAGAGAGAGGGTGTGAAGAGTCAATTACAATAAAGTTGCCTGTAACACGCAAAGAGCCTGGGTAATAACAGCAGGCAGCGCTGACCTCAGGATCTCCTGATCTTTAGCAGCCGTGATCCACAAATACTACTCACAGACTGGTCTTTTCCCTGGAGCAGAGCTGAGTGAGGGATGAAGCGCTAACCCCTAACCCTGATAAAAAAAGGAAATGGGAAAGATTACTCTACTCGTCCTGGTTCTAACATTTTATATACAAAAAGTAGTGTTGATGTAGTGGATCTCTTTGGTCTCATGGTTTACCATGTTAGACATGACAGACTATCTAGATCACATTAAACTTGACCTCTGACAATGGACACCACCGCCAACATTATATGCAGGCTACAAATTCTTGATTGTACAGCCAGTCAACCCAGAAATGGTTGGTTAATAACTTTTCACAAACTGTTTTTGCCATTTAAATTTTTCCAAGTGTGAAGGCTACACACCACTGTTTACTGTGGAAGGCAGAGGAAATAAGGGCAGGAAAAGAATTTTCAACATCATCTCACATTCCTTTAGCAAATGTTCCTTTGAGAACTATGACTCAAGTAGAAGTTGCCACAGCAACAACCTTGTGGTCTTCAATAGGCCTTTCTCTTTCATGTTGAAGTGATGAAAACATGTTCACAGAAAACAGGCAGCAAAAAGAGGAGAACAGCGTGTCTTTATGATCTTTAGGCGCTGCAATGCACAGAATACTATATGAATTAACACTGCTTAAAAAGCACAATCTGCATCTTCTGCACAGACTACAGTGATCACACAGATCTAACTTCACCTAACTCTGCCAAATTGAAAGGACCCAAGCAAATGCAAACATTTTCTATTTCTCTAAGGCCAAGGGTATTTCTGTAAGGGTTTAACGTAACTTGTTGTAATGTAACAGTAACCAAAAACATTAACCAGAAAGCAGAAGCTGTTGCCTACTGAGCGAAAGGTGGAAAACTGCTATGTTTTAGAGCTCGTATGTGGAACTGATACAGAAATATGAATACAAGTTTTCTTTTTGGAATTTCTATTCATTAATGCCACATAACACACTTCAGGCACCATGTGGTCACTCAGATCAAAACAGCAATGTTCATTGTTGCTGGAAAGGATGTAGGTCAGGAAGCTGAGCCATGCACTGCCTTGTAGTAAAACTGTCCTCTTTATCTCTGAGCACTTGGGTTATGTAATTCTGCTGTGTGGATGTGTACAGTAGATAGGAGCTGCCAGGATTTGTACCGACTTTATTGCAAGTCTGTTGAACTTTGTTGTGATTGTGTCAGTTTGTCGCTGCATCTCTTGCACTGCAGTTTCAGCATGGTAATGAACACCGGTTAATTCAGTAGCAAAGTTACGCTGACTCTGTAAGGATGCGACCTAATTTAATGACGTTAAAAACAAAAAATAATAATGATTTGGAAAAAAACAAAAGCCGACAGCCTTAGGAATTTACCCGTGAGACGCTACCATGAAAAATAAACACGTCCTATTGCCTATTCAGATATAATTGCTGAAAATCTACATATCCATTAAAGCAAATTCAGTGGAGAATAATTATAGAGGTAGGGCAAAATAAACCTCAAATTTACATTTATTACGTTCACAAATTTTCACACAAAATATGTAGTCGTGCAAAAATACCCACCCATCATTGTTTTAATCGAAGCCCATCTTTACTTTTACAATAGGAAGTACTTATATTCTGCATACAAAAACAAGCATAGTTTTTTTTTATACTAGTTTTGCCGAAGGGCTATCCTGTTACTTAAATGTGTCTGTAATTACTCGACCTATTAAGTTTTATCGCTCTGCGTTTAACGCCAAGACTCCCGGGATGAGCAACGTGGAGAACACATGGCGGAACCGGAGCTGTCAACAAGCGCCACTCGCGCTCATTGGGAGGGTCCAGTGTCTCCCTCTGGCGGCGACTCGCAAAAACTACACGCCGTTCGAGGCCCTCATCAAAAAGAAAAGTCAACAAAATGGTGGAGCGCATACAAGTCACGTGACTTCTTTGTGCCTTCGACTTCATACAGAGAAGAATCTGACGGACACAACTCAATTTACGAACAAAAACTTAAACCGGAGCGACTTTATAACAGCATCGGTGGTCTTATGATACTGTAATATTTGGTCTTCGCCGAGAGCCGTCGTGTGTGCGATTGAACAGACATGGCGGCCATTTTGCACAAGCTTGCGCAGGCAACATAGCAGCGCTACCCGCTAAGAAAACGCAGCCAAAATGACCCACTGTCAATCGGTTAGCGATAAAGAAACATACCGATTCCTCCTCCTTTTCCATCCCAGTTGGCATCTGTGGCACTGCTCGGTTGATCGAGGCATATTCATGCAGGTCAGGCAAATCCTCGCAGCGGAAGACGGGCAGAGGCTTACTAGCATCCAGCGCCCGCGCCCGAAACGACAATTTACTCATTTTTATATTAAAAGAGGCAGCATATATATATTCGATCTGCAAGGGATAACAACAGTTCTGCCCCGAGATCTCATGGATGAAACTGTACAGTAGGAGTCAGCCGGTCGGTAGAGGGTACGCCTAGGTCCGTAGCAGCGCGAACAGAGCCGGGCGGGCCCCGGGTCTTGGTCGCTCTTTTTCGGTCTCTCGATTGCTAGGCTCCGCTGTTCCTCCCCGGTTCAATACGCCATGGCCAACATGGCGGACATTACAAACTCATGCAGCTCTCCGTTCACTCCAAGCGGCCCAACCCCCTCGATCAAAGAAACAGCCATTCCCACGCAGCTTTGCACGCGTGCGCGCTTCCGAGGCCCTTGGGGTACGAGGAAAGGAAGGGAGGGCAGAAAGGGACCGCGATGGAGGGGCTGGATGCTGCCGGAGGGACGCCAACTTCCCGGGAGCGGGACGATCTCAAGCCGCCAGGCTCCACGGCGGCGCGGCTGTACCGCAAGAGTTCGATTCAGAATAGAGCCCGAACTTTAAATCCACCCGAAATAACACCCGGAGGTATTTTAGAGCGCAGCAACATAGAAACGTCACGAATTTCGGCCTAACCACATCCTAACTACACTGACAAAGTTCAGATTGACAAAGACATTTTACACAGAAGTATGAGCAAGGCTAATACCATCTATTCGCAATGATGTAGTTATTACTAGTAGTAGTAGTAGTAGTAGTAGTAGTAGTAGTAGTAGTAGTAGTAGTGTCATAGCGCTGTTAAGGGAGAACTATGGAGAGCAAACATCGCCCCCATGTGGAGTTCAATTAGAACCAAGTCAGTTTGCAAGTTTACCTCAGTGAAATCATTTGGGTGACTCAAGTTTTAGTGCTGCCTAATGTGTGTGGGATAAATAAGCAAACTACCCCAGAATTAAAAAAATAAAATAAAAACAGCTCATTGGGAACTTTGAAAGCCACTGCTACTATAAGCGTAATCAAGTATAACTAGAGGTAAAACCTAGAAAGACAAATCCACTAGCAACAGCACAAGCAAAAGATCTGCACAGAAACACTCACTACGCAAAGGTGCCTCCGTACCAACAAAAACACCAAAATATATAATCAGGCATGAATTATGGTGGCGCTGTACATAACAGCTACTGAACGGTAAAAATTCAGAACACTCAAATATTCAGACGCATATTGCACCAGTAAATTATTTACCCTATCTAAACAAAGTTAAAAGATAAGAGTTTTTGTTAACCTGTAGTGATAATGGAGGATTTCTTAGGACACAGACCGCTGTGGCCTGGCAAGATCCTCATTATTATCCATTTGGAAGCCAAACGCTGACGTTTCTCGTCCATAATGAAGATCTGTGAAAGAAACACAAGTAAGAAATCTAGATATCTAAATATAACCACGAGCAGTCTCATTTGTTTACAAATAAAACACAAGGATAGTTTCAATTATAATTGTCAGTCGTGCAGCATATTTTTTTTTTTACATTTTGACAGTCAGACGGCTGGTGTTCGTCCCAGTTATGGGGAACGTCACAGAAAATTATATCACGTTTAAAATTTGCAGCACAATCACTCACGTTAATGAAGCTTTCGTTATGTGGAAGTTTAGCTTCAAAATATCCATTACTGTAAACCCGTATAAGGAAATAATATAAGGAGTACGCGACAGGACCGAAAAAGCTCCGCTTGACATTACACATTTGGGCGTCTTGATAAAAAGTATAACCTCCTTAAAACGATGCACAGAGCTTAAGTGGGTTTACTCTTTGTCTAAAGCCCAAACATCAAACACAGCTGTGTCTGCACAACAACAACACCGAGGTTTCCTGACAAGCTGCTAACGCTAGCTTAGCTCAGCTACCTTGGCCCTGCGCCATTCACCAAGGAGCTAACCATTTACGAACAGACTGCCCACAATTTCAATTTTACATCAAAAACGTCTTCTCCGCACTAGAAATGCAACCCTATTTAAACCCCGACAGAGGGAACACAGAGAAAACTAATATAAGGGGAAGTTGAAAGTTACCTGTTGTGGGGAAAGCCACAGGGGAGGTTGATGGCAGCTCCTCGGTTTGTCATGCTAACGCTAAGTTAGCAGCCCTTAGGACTCCTCCGAGGGAAAACAAAAAACGTTTGGAAATTATTCTGTCGCAAAAAGTGTGAACGAACCAGAGACAGGTAGTTGGAAAGTAGAGCTGGGCTGAAGAGAGAAGGGTCGCGCGGCTGAAAACGTCGATATTTTACAAAGTTCGCCGATTATAGTTCGACAAAAAAAAATCCAAAGTGACCACTACGCCACTTCGGAGGCGCATCGTGATTGGAGGATGACCGCCACCAATCACCTGTGGAGGATGAGCTCACTGGGCCCCTCCACCAATAACAATGGCGACCAGAGTAACGCTAACACTGACAACAATAACGACTCAATACTGTCCTTAAAGATGATTTTTTTTTTTTTCATCAGTTCCAATAGTTGTTTTGCTAATAGTCAGACAAGCAAACACTATCTGTCACATCATCTCCTTGTCAGAGATAATAAAAGTAGTACTTTGTAACATGTAATAAAAACACGGTGATAATTCTTTTTAGCGGCTTCTTGGTCTGGTATATGCTGATCTTATCAGCTTTTTCTGAGTTAAATAATACAAATTCGAATGCATATTTTAATATTTTTTATAAGATCAAAATGCAAATAAAGTTTAATTAAATTTAGGCATCTCAAAGGCTGGCTACTCATCACACGCCTCTGAAGAAAGGCAGCATAGTAGAAACATATGGATGTTGTTTTTCTGGTCTTCCTCCTCAACCTGGTAAAGTTACGAGCCCACCTGCCCAAAGTCTGTGATTAATATTGTTTTTGCCTAGCTCTAAGGTCATCTGCAGCCATCCGTCAGCATTAAAAGGCCAATAATATCCATTTAGATAAGAAAACCATTTTTTCTCCACTCACAGCGACTGGTGCAGTCGTTACTGCAGAGCCAGCATGTAGTGTTTTTATAAGAACTTTCAGTGTTCACAATAATCTGTGCTTACTGACTTGTGAATTCTAAAGAGAAAACCTGCACCGTTTTCATCAGAGTGAATCATTCTTCTGTTCTCATCTAGAGGGCAGTGAAGCCCCATGCAAAGAGAATAAAACTCCAGCGGCTCTACTGGGATTGCCACATGAATTGCAAAAATTCACCCAGCTATGCCTTCTGAGACCCAAATTACACAACTGAGCCACCTGTCCGCATATATGGAAGATTTCCTTGCATATACATAACAAAATATGTAATTAGGCATTTGTTTTAAATGATGTATACCCTAAAAAGTGGACTTGCACAAGCAGTTTTGTGATGTAATGTTGTTTACTTGGAATAGAATGCATGGATTGAGAAGAATGTTTTGTAAGTCCAAGTCTGAGTCTGAGTCAATCTTGGTTTTCCTTTTTCCATTATTTGCAATACACAATAGAATGTCAACATCTGTTTGCTGTTTTTCGTTAATGATCACAGAGGCTTTAGGGAAAAATTTAAATTTGGTAAAATAACCTAAACTTGCGATATTTTATCCGATTTTGGTAATTTTCTATTGTCTTTCATCTGCTGTTAGATGCGACTGTTGGACAGCTCCTTGGTATATTGTTGCTTTAAGATTCTCTATAAATAAATTATAAAAAAAAGATCGATACTTGTGTTTCAGGAAGCACAAAGAAGCATTTACATTAGCTAAAAAGTTGATGTGAAGACTTTCAAGAGGCAGAATAGATTTAACATTTATGACCAGTGTTTGAGCTGAGCCTCTGCACAGACTGTTGATGTAACCATGCCACGTGCAGAAACATTTCTTTTCTCGTTTTAGGAAGAACATCAAACGAACTCTTTGGTACTCTGCGTGTTGTTTCCTCAGTACCAACACTCTGTCATTTTACCACGCAGGTTGTCAAAACGTCTCTGCAGCAGAGCCACCAAGACAAATACCTCCACTTATCTTCCAGCCTGTGACTGACAGCTATACCGACAAAAAGGTTTGTCTGAGTTCTGGCATTATCTCTCTCTTTCTCTCTTTTGTTGCTCATTTTCTCTCTGGATCTCTGAAGATCTTGCAAGCTGGTGAGCAGTTTCCATAGCAGCAGTTAAACCACACCCAGCACTGTGGGAAGCTCACAGCGTCTTGATAATCAACATCATGTTGGCCCTGATGGGCGTCCCCAGGCGGAGGAGGCAGATCAGTGATGTTGTCTCTTAAAACATCCTCAAATATCTTGTGTATTCACTTACATGTATGTCAGTAAAATAGTATCCATGTACCTATCTATTAGAAATAATACTGAAAATATGCAAAAGCTGCAGGATATCAACGTGACTGATGTCTTGATTGTGCTAAAGTGCGAACAAGAAGTGCACTTTCCCACCTGCTGTCTCAGTGTGATTAATGTCAGATAGCCACAAAAGCACCTGTTTGTGATAAATGCATTTAAAACAATGGAGGTTTGTGCAGCACACTGTCATGCACAGCGCTACCAAATGCCCCCTCTCAAAACAGTGTAAAAGTAAGACACAAAAAGACACATCTCTGAGAGAATAAACTCTTTGTGGTGAAGTGTTTAGAACATGGTCAAGGACATTTCGATTAATATCCTGTATTGAGAGAAACCCTTGAAATGCTCCGTTATACTTTCTTCTAGAATTGGGAAGAAAATAAAAGGTCCAAAATATAAACTTTTTACAATAAAGTTACCTTTACCGGCATGGGGCACACTCTGGACTGCAGTTGCCATGGTTACTTGAAGAACAGCGTTCGACCACATCCTCAAGAAACAAGTGTTCACATATAGGGCTCAGCAGGACTCCAACCTCAATGCAGTTGCCTTGGGTCTTTATAACAAAGACAGGCATGCTTTTTTTTTCCATGTCATGCAAGAAAAGCTGTGGTGTTTAAGTAATCACATCTGGAGGACAGAGAAAAAAAATCCTCTAGCTAAATTTTTATGCTCTGCCTCAGAGGTATTCACCAATAGCCTTCAACAGCCACACACTAACAGCCACAATAGCACAGTTTAACCACACACGGAGGCATGTAACTTAAACCTTGTCGCTTTGGTTGGCCTGAACGTCCTAACAGTAGGAAATATAGTGGGGTCTGCTAGCCCCCGTGGCTGCTTGTTGTTCACTACAACCTCTGAGGTCAGCTCTCGCAGTCAATAGTGCATTTAACCCTTAAAGATGAGGAGGTGTCAGCTAGCCGTACACACACCAGGCTAATGACCTTTGTGGGAAGGGATTTTCTGCATCACTTACACTGTAGCTTCCACCATCATTTGCAGGATGTTGTAAGAGTTAGTGGAAAGTGTTTCATGTGTTCATTACAGGACACTGTTCATGCCCGGCAGCAAAGCAACAGATAAATGAAGATGTGATTATTGACAAGCTGTCGGTAATTAATTTGCAACTCTATCTAACAAAACCCGTGCTGGTAAAATGATAGTAGTATTAAAGCTGGGGACTGAAGGCTATATGCAATTATAAACTATGGGAAAACAAGATTAACCTCTGATCTGGTCATCTATACCATATCTGAACCAAGGTATTTTAATCTTATTCTCATGTAAATAACACCTCCATCACAATTTATGGATTTAATACATTAACATACAAATTTTTATAAAGCTTCCATGAAAGGGTGCAAGAATATGTCTTCTACAGTCGCCCAACATGTACAAACAGATTTGAATATGAACTTTAATGTCTTTGTGTATGTCTTTGGAAGACACTGCATCACTGATTGAGAGCACTAATTAAACACAAAAAATGTCTTTTTTATTTTCTTTAACATATATTATGGATCCAGTGATATACAGGGTTTTTCCTGGCCAATGCTAATAGCTGTATTAACTCCTGTTAGTTCAGTTACTCCTGAGAGCATACCAGTGTTTTACATTGATTTGTGTTTCCTTTGTTATAATCCCATTAAAAATGTAGTATTGTTTTGGGGTGTTAGCGTGGTAACAGCTCATCCACTTCTATCAGACTTGTGAAGCAAAACGAAAAAGCAGAGTGGTTGACAGAAATTAACAAAGTAAATGAATGAGAACAAGATAAAATGCAAAATACACCGTGCAACATAGAATATTAAGTATTCGTGCCATCAATGGCCAAGCCTGCTCAGCCTTCTTTCACCCCAAATAGATATCGTAAATACTTTTGACAGCTGAAGAAAACTCAGTATCTCCCACATCAATATGCCAGCCTGGTGTTGTGTTTCATCCAGACAGAAACAGATTAAATCTACACCACCTGACAAGTGCCCAGACTGGAGTGAGATCAACACGCATTTAGTCATGAAACTAATGAGAGCGCTGTGGACAGTGACAAAGACATACACCCAGCACTAAATAACAATGCAGACACACACGGGATGAAGCACCAGCTGAGTATCTTTACACGAGCACACTCAGATGGAGACACAAAAGTGTGGCTTGGAATAACTCCACAAACACTCCAGCTGTTTCCCATCATAATGTGCCTGTCAGCATCTTCTTTACCAAGACGGCCTCTTGCTGCTGATTCTGACCTTTAAAACGCTGTCTTTGACCGCTGTCTGCACCAACCTGGGATTCTATTTCACTGTTGGGAGTGCAGACAGGAATCAATTTAACATACAATATCCTTTCCAAGAAAACTGCATGCATCTGTAGACAGCAAACTGAGCGAAAACATACACAGTAAAAGCTTATTCTACTGTGAATATCAGACAGACACATTACAAAACTACGCATTAAGCGTATATATTTCCCACAAGAAAAATAGTGCACATTGCATACAGCACACGGCTTTGCAAAACATCTATCAGCGAAAATCATGGGTTGACCCAGTAAAAACAGGGTGGAAAAAAATGTGCTTTTCCAGCTCTTTTTTGATCGGCAAACCAAAAGGTGCCTTGGATGAAATTAAAAGTATTTACCTCAGTAAAATCTTAACCCAGCTCCTGGGTTTTCCAGTCATCGTTGACACCTCAGGTCTGTATTTGCCTTTTCTCCAGCTGCATTCTAAGGCTGAGGGTAGAGGATCCAATCAGGATTCATGAATAACCACAATCAAACACCAAAGCCGCAGCTTTCGTCAATGTTTTGGGCTTCAGCCTTTTGCCTAAGGTGAAACACAGGGTTCTGATTTTTTAGCCAACAATGATAGCAATTATAAAATATAAAAGAACCTCAATTGCCACGAGTTGCAAATTAGATCTTAAATGCTGCAGGCATTCCCACCAAAGCCGGTAACCCCTGTAGTGGTTATGTTTACTCTCACCTGGACTCTCTATTTTCATGCTTGTGAGTAAGTCAAAATTTTTACTTCCGATGTTCAAGTGATTTCTGTTACTAAATGTTCTTGTTTGAGTTGCTGAATAAATTAGAGTAAAACTAAACTAAAAAAATTAGATGTCTTGGAACTATGAAGACGTCTCAAGACGTGTCTATAGACACGTCTTGGCTGGCCAAGACATCTCAAAATATGTCTCTTAAGACAATCTTAAGACGTCTTAAGACACATTGATGGCTGGCTGGGTATGTTCTGTTTAAAAAGTTGGAAAGTAACTCCGGCGTGTGCTACTTTGGGTAAATAACACTTTCCATCTTGAGAATGTGCTACATTCCACAGATTCTGCAAGCCAAGAAAAGCCCAAATCAGAACAGAATACCAGTCATATTCTCCCACCAATCCAATCCCTTCAACAAACATCTAGCCGTCAATAATTTTACCTAGGAGTAAAAAGAGCACCATGACTGATGTGTGTATTTCTGACAGACCGTGGAAGGAGAATTACCTTTTTGCTTTTTGTGGCAAATCAAACAACGGTGGATGAGTAAGGCTTTATTCCTTTATGCTCTTCAGAGTTTAAATAGGTGTAATCTTACATTCTGCTCGGTGTCAAGCCTCACACACACACTGGGTAATTTTGAGTAAAGAGCTGTAGAGAGGCTGGTTTTAAAAATGAACATGGCGTTCCTGATGCACAGCCTCTGCTGCTCGCCCATGAACGCACCAAAGAGAAAAGACAAGAGGAAGGGAGAAAAGTCATTGGTGAAACAAAAATCTCTCATTCTCTCTGTATATAAAGGTTGTCCTTGACGAAAGCGCTTAATTTCCAGCCGTTCCAGTGGTGGTGCTCAGTGGCCAGTAGTACGATTATGACCGTACTGGGGCATCTCTCAAAGGTGCAACTCTATGAATGTGACTCACGGGTATGTCATAAAATGGTACAAGGAGTTATTAAAAGATGACCAATGTTAACCTTCAAGAAAAAAAAAAAAAAAGAGAGAGAACACAGAAATCATCATTTTGATAACTGCTACAAAAAGTACAGGTGAAGCAGATTTAACCAAACCAAATAAAATGAATTGCTTTTTGAATTTTCATTAACTTTAGCTTGTAGGAATCATGTGCATTAAGATGACCTATTGAGTCTAACATAAACATTTATCTTTACATTTAAATCTGCTTAAGAACTTAGACCACCACCTCGTTAGACCACTTTGACAAGCGGGCTCTGGCAGAGTTGCTAATTAGTGTCCATGAACAGCTGAACTGGTACTGGTAGTTCAACACTGATACTGATCTCAGGCTGGCGAAATTACACTTCTAATTATGGCTCAATTAAATTGTCACACCTCTGATGATGAAACATTTGTCCTTTACTCTTAGTTCAACTCTAAACTTCACAGAAAAGCCACGAAATATGCAGTTTTTCATGTGATTTGGATTTACTCTGTCTGCAGTTGTAGTTTGCTCACCACACTTTAATCTATGAAGCATTTGACTTAGGATGACAAGTGCAAATTTTAGGCAGCAAACACACTTGAAACCTTTTCTCAGATCTAAATCACAATTTCTCCGGTGGAAGAGTAATGAGACGATTTACTTTTATTGCATTCTCAATGAGAAAAGTATTGACCCACCTCGTGTTCCTGTGGCAACGTGTCTGCCACACAATAACACAGATAGCAGGCTCATCTGGAAAAGCAATTTACTGACTAAAATTTAGTAACATTATTTCCTCACAAATCATAAATGGGGGGGTGGAACTGCAAACTGCAGCTATTGGGCATTTGTTTTATTTAATAGAAGCACTTACCTTGAACATTTCACCTGTAGAAGGCCAAACATGTCTTCTGGGAGCGCTCTATAATTTCTGGAGCGCTCAACAAAAAATACATTTTGGAATAAAGCTGAAGATGTTCTAACAAAAATAATTTTGGCAGTCATTCATGCACATTAACAAAAAAAACCAAAACAAATTTAATCAGATATTTTATATTATGATAGACACTTAAAATATTTGTAACCACAAATTAAATGAAAAAAAGAAAGAGAGTTTAGGGTAGGATGATAACTGATATGAAAGGAGAAATATAATTTAGAAAAATTAAAGTAAAATACCTAGTTGTAGTTGTAACACAAAAGTGGACAAGCGACTTATTACTCTACAGTAACTTAAGCTTGTACATTCTACAACTGAGCTGTGGGACTCGCCCAGCCCTTTCTCATTTTCCTCACAAGTGTGAATCCGTCAGCTTATGTTTCAGGGGTTTTGGGCAGCAAATCATCCCTTCAAGTAGGGCCAAAGATGAAGAGAAAAAGTCTTTGATTTTTGCTGAGAAGAGCTGAAGCAAAGCACCGCTGTGTCGTCTAAACCGCACAGGGTCCAAAGAGCAAACATTATCTCCTCATTTTTTGCCAAGCTTGGGTTTTACAGTTGTTTGCCCTCATTGACCGCCACAGCAAAGGAAAGCCTCCATAGAGAGAGACAGAAAAAAAGACCTATTTCCACACAAGGTAAATGAGATTTAGCCCCCCCCCCCCCCTGCTTATCTGCTCATAATCCACCTTACCAATGCAGAAGTTTGGAGTTTTCCTGAGAGTGTTTAAACTTCTCTGGCCAGAGCCAGCATCTCCCCAGACAGGTCAAGGTAAAGGAGTTAAACGATGCAAAAACTGATCCACAGATAATGAAAGATTTGTTTGCTTCCACCTATGCAGGGTAGGGAATGCAGTTTTTTATCCCACTCAGGAACTCCTGTGGCAGTGTGAAAACCACACAATCACACAGCCCCGCACATGAGAATAATAGCAGGATTATCCTGAACACTGGAAGCATATGTGTTTCTTCGAGATCAAAAACATCTCACCGCCCACATGTGCTGCAAAAGCAGAGGACAATAGGATTAGTCTTTGCATAGATGCAACAGATGTTTGTGGATTTCTATTTTAAAGCTGAGGTACAACATGTCACAGTACTGCAACAGTTTAGAAAAAAAAATCTGATTTATTGCCCCACCAGGCTACAGGCTTCATTGTCTTAGCAAAAAAAATGTTACCTTAACATCATGTCTCCATCATTAAAATGACTTATGTTCATGTGAAGTAAGATTTCTTTGTTGTTAAAATGCAGCTGGGAACCAACATCATCTTTCTTCCTGTAAATTTAACCACTGCAGTGGAATCCAAGGCTCCTCATATGAACGACTCAGACATTAATCATTCACGACTAGAACCAAAAAGTGATTATGTTTTTACCTTTTTAGAAACACTTTACTGAGATAAATGGCTTGAAAACACTTGCATCTTACATCATTTTCAGCGGATGAATTAATTCTGTCATTGTGGGATTGTCGGGATTGTGCTTCCAACAGGACAGGATGCTGTTCGGTAGGAAGCTGATAACAAAGCAAAATGTAGCATATTACAGTTGTTTTTGACTGTTGTATATACAGAGGGGACAAGTGTTTCATTTCCCCAATGAAACAGGCTGGTCCTGCCAAGGTTTTGCTGATTTTTTGCCATTGCTATATACAAAACTGTCCGAATAGTGATGAGATTCTGAAAATTGTAAAAAGGAACATTGTGGAAAATGTTGCATTTTCAAACAATTAAATGGCTGCAGTTACTTTTGATGGGTTGAAATTTCTCTCAAGACTTTTGTGATGTTTACCATGATTTGATTTTTTTTTTAACGTTACATAAATCTAAGGTATTAGGGCGCATTTTTGCTGATGAGACTCCGGACACTTTCCTGCAGCGGGTGACATCAGTCCAGTTAGCACAACACTACTGCGATCGCCAAAACTTGTGGATCTACTTGGACACCGCATGGAGCTGCGTGACATCCGCTGCCTGAGGTTTTGGGAAATGGACCGATGGAGGTCTCTCGTTGAGGAGCTGGCAGCCATGGTTACCACCCAAGGGTGGTCGACAGCCTGGTCAGCCGTCAGGCGGCTAGCTGGGTCCAAAAGGAGAAGGCGCTGGATAAAGTCCTTGGCAAGACTGGAAACTGAGGACCAAGGCTGGGGAAAAGAACACAGAAAAGCAGGACAAACTAGAATAAAGAGTCAGAGTTTTTGCAATGGTATCATAGGTCATAGCACAATCACCAGCTTAACCTTTTTCATACATTTTAGAAATGATCACTGTATACCTTGTGAGTATTCATCATGTGAAGATGATGCAGTGTACCAGTCAACACAGCTGACAGATGGGGGTGATGTTCAGCAGTTCAGAAAAGACCAGAAAGGTGTTTGACAGTGTTTGAGGGAAATCGAGAGAATGCTGCTTTACTTCCACTAAGATAAGCAGATCTAGGTTTGTCAGTGAAAATGAAGAATTGCTCTATTACTATATGCCCCACTTACATCGGGACTGTATGATAAATGTGACAAATGTAAAACTAAAGCCTTTTTATTTATTTTTTTAAAGGTGAGAAAATAGAAAATTTAAATAGTCTGGAACAGGCAGAGAAGCTGCCACCCAGTGTTTACGTGCTGTTGCATTCGCGGGTCCTGCAGACCATGCCTGAGTGCACATGAATTCAGCCTAAGGCCACCTCCTGCACAGGCGTTTGTGTTTCAGAATATCTGCATTGCGGAAGTCAACACCGACTGTCATCATTTCATCTTGACAACATCACTTGTGTCTGCTGGCCTGCTCCAGATCAGTTTGATGAGGCCTCAGCACAGCTTTAATGCTCACAGAAGATCTGATTCTAAACCCAAGATTCCAGCACTGCGCAGATTCAACAAGCAGAAATAATCTAAAAAAAAAGGTAAATGTCACTGGGCAAAGACAAGCAGAGGATGGAAGTATAGAAAGCTGCAGAAGAAAAGGTACGTGTGGGATTTAGGCCCATATTTTCTTCACTCTCTGCATTAAATTCATGATAAAGACACCACAGATTAGCCCTAGATGGATCATTTTCCCCTTTTGTTAATTTAAATAGCAAATTATTTGCCCTGCCACAGCTCGAGCTGACATTCAAAGATGCTTTGAAATCTGCCGTCACATCTTTCCAGAGGGAGTGAAGACATGAGACATTATCATGATTCACAATCACTAAATTATTCACGATGGCTTGGGCTTTTTTCACGAGGACAGCATTGTTAGGGCCTGCCACAGGAAAGTGATGACCTTTGTATTTTGTATTTCACATTAAGACATGACTGATACAGACACTGAGCAAGACTGATGTTGAATGGAAGACAGAAAATAACTAGGTACAGAGACGAGGCCATAACCTTTATCAGTGTCAGACACTGAGACATGTCTTTTTTAGCTTCGCATTCAGTTGTTAGAATATACAGTCAGGTAATGCCTGCTTTCACAGTCAAACACCAATTAGCTCAAATCTTTTCTACCACGACTAGCGGAGGAGAATAAAAGTTAAATACAGTCAAATATATGAACGCAAAACTCAGTCAAGCACACAGGCTAAAACTCGCTCTCTTCAGCTTTCCATTTTAATCCCAAAATGCATTCCCTTTCATTTCTTTCATTTTTGTCTATCACCAAGTAATGACAATTAACCAAGCATGAAATTGACAATCGGTGAGACTGTTGCTGGTGAGAGGAATTCAAAAATGCTGGACTCATTCATGCAAGTGTGCTGACTGGAGTGATGTATGTAGCATTTAACAAGTCAGGAAAAGGTTTCTCAATCAAACTGTTCCAGCCATCATGTTCCCATCCCTCAGCCGAGCAGCAGCATGATGCTTGCTGACATCTGGGATTGAGGAAAAAAGTGTCAGATTGAGTCTTCAGAGAGTTAGGCTCCATTATTACACTTTCCAGGAATGCATTTTAATGGCAGTTAGCAACTGGCTTGTGTCTGTGGGTCTTTTGAGCTTGATTTCTGGGGCCTACCTTAATCATAGTAATCCTTATTACCTTCACCAAGGGAGGAGGTCATGTGCCAGCTGACATTATTCTGTCTGTCTATTTCCAAAATAACTCAACAGACACAGGACAGAACTTTGTCTGCCCGATGTATCCTTGTATTACTACATATATAGTATAGTATAGCATATATGTTATACTATAGCACTCAATGCTTTTCTTTATGAGAAACTTTCTACTTACTAAAACGATCTTGTCTTTAGTAATAAGTTATATTCATCACCAAAATGTAACGGATGAACACTGGCTGTCACATGAAATCCTTTGCGGCGGTAAAAGCCGCTTCTAAATAGCTGAAAAAAGTGACTAGCAGCCCACATGACCTGAAAAGTAACATAAAAAAAAATCACCTGAATGAAACCTTTTCAATTTGATTTCACTTTACTACTCCTGCCGATGCAAGCCAACTTTCTCTGCATCAGGCATTCTTTTTCCGTGGATATAGACTCGGCCTGCACTTTAATCTGTTGGACAAGCACCACAGAGGGCACTTTATCAAATTCACCCAATTGAATAAATGCTTTATAGAGTGATTGGTAGTGCATTTTGTCCACCATAAAAGTATTCTAGATAACATTTTATCATATTTCTTTCTGCTCCAAAATGCTGAGACTGTGCGCTTTATGTGTGT
>CAAE01014768.1:18287-40124 GCA_000180735.1 Tetraodon nigroviridis | reverse complement strand
GGGATATATATTAGAATATTTCAGTTCAGATTAGAGGGGATTAAAACAGAAGACAGATTACAAGTCAACACTGTAGGCTGCTCAGTTGCTTATCTGATGACAGATAATATTTTATCTAAATCAAAGGTGGCTATTTCCCCACGGAGACGCCAACTCATGGATGCACCCTGAGTCAGGTTGGAGTGGGAATTTAACGCTTTGTAGGCTAGCTCAAGAGAGCCAAACAGCCAACTGTGGCATCAAATATTTCCTCCTAAATGTAAAAACCTGGAGAATATAAAAGTTTGCATTTTTAAATAATCCAGTAAATAAAATGATGCTACAGAAAAATTAATCGGAAGGGCAGACGTGATGGATCCAGTAGGTATGTGCACAGACATGTCAGGTATTCATTTGCACAATATTATTCATTAGGTTAATATAAATTAGCATTGTTTTAAATGAGTCTTATTTATATCAGACAAATGTGCTCAGTATGCTTTGGTCATCAGATGTCTGGCTGTTATTTAGACATCACACTCGCATCAGACTGGCCTCGTCTTAACAATCAAGCCACATACAGAATCATTACAGCTTTCAAAATAATGAATCTTCCCCAACAGAGCGTCATGCATCATAACCCTAATAGAAGAGAATTGAACACATCTATTAACATCTAGCTCACAGAGTCTGGACTAGTGCTGATGGAAAAAGTCATAGTTGATGGCTTCACGGTTTGATGTTAGCAACACTTTTAGGTTTTTTGTTGTTTTTTAAAAATCTTAGTCTGTAACAGCTCTGGCAGGCTGATTAGCACAATTAATGAAGTTGCATTTAGAGATAATTCTCATAAACTGCTTTATTAGTTCCTACATGAACTCTGCCAATAAGTCTGTTAGTTACTGCTCACTCTTCATATAATGTTATACCACAGTCGTCAGTCACCACCGCCGGAGCAGAGCATGCAACAAGATTAAGAGTGAATTAGAAAAGGCTAATCAATTCAGACTTCTCGGAAATCTTAAACACTAGGCAAAGTGGGAGGAAAAGCTCCCCCCAAAAAAAAGGATGTAGTGTTTGGAGCTGTTGTGATTGATCACATGTGATGTAGAGCAATTAAAAGAAATTAACAATTTGCATTTTAATAACATTATTATCATCAGTTAAATGAATTCATTAGTCTTGATTAGTTTCGAATCAGCGTGACAAGTGCAGCTCAACAGAGCGTGTTGTATTTAATACGAGGCCGAGGGATCCCACAGAATGGAGGCAGACGGAAGGAGAGATGGACTTAAACAGAGACATGCATGCGCAGAAAGAGATTGTAAACTGGAAAAATCCTATCGCAAACAGACACAAAGTGGACTTGGTTGACCTACAAATGGAACCACCGCCATCTAGTTTGGTGTGTGTAAATATCACGTCTGTGTGGATCCCGCGGCCACACATTCAAATCAAGGTTGAGCCTGCGAGTGATGGGTCCATGCCAATGTTCCCACAGCCTTATGTTCCCACAGGCCTTTTTTCCCCACGTTTCTAAAGCCCTTTTTTCCCTTAAAATTAGGCTTTACCCTTAACCCTTAGAATGTAGAAACATTTTGAGGAAAAAATGTTGGAGATATGGGAACATAGGAATGACCCCAGAGTGACACTTGCATTTCTGTTCAATTCAGTACCGTTTTTTTTTACATAGCACCTTTTACAGTAAAATTGTCTCTAGGTACTTTGCAGAGGCAGAAACAAAGAGCCTTAACCCCCAGGTAACCACATTTTAAAAGAAAAACTAATCTTTCGACAGGAAGAAAATGTCAAGATCCATGCCGCATGAAGGTCTGGAGATAGGAGACCTGCAGAAAGATATAAAGAAATAGAAGAGGGCGAGAGAAATACACAAAACAGCAGAGAAAATGGACACAACTTTAGGTAAACAAGGCAACCTAATGAGAGATAGCATAACTCGCAAAATCTCAAAGACACATCTAGATTAAAATAAATTCTGTCAAATATTTCATATTTCAAAAAACTGAAACCTGGCAAAAGCATTAATTTTTTTGATGTGATGCTACTCTGATGTCACTTCTGTTGCATTTCTGTTAAGAATCAACAAAATTACAAGTGACAGTCTTTACTGAATAATAAAAAACCCCTCTAAAGTAAATATAAGTTATTTTTTCTCAGAATTCATTTTTATGGGCTAAGACAACAAAAACAGTGACTTCAACAGCTTGAACCAGCGTGTCTGAAAGCGCCAAACCAAAAGTAACTCAACAAAGCTGAAAAGTTGTTTTGTTTCAATCATAAGGTTAAATTTCAACACCTCGAAAACTTTTTACTGATTTGGAGATTATTAGGACTGGTCTAGAAGATCTCATCAAAGCCATCTAAGAAATAATATTAGGCTGCTCATGAAAGCATGTATCAGATTCCCCTCCATAAACACCTGAACATCCCAACTACACCCCAAGATTAATGCAGTTGCTCAATCCAGGTCTGATGTGACTTCACCGATGGTCTCCATCTGCACTCACACACTTGGTAAATTGCCAAAAGACACACGTTTCCTTCTTAAGGCTTCAGGTCTGAGTGTTGCTTAGGTTTTTACCTAAGTGCCTGGGTTTATAGCTAATAAATTACTACATGTGGAGGGCTATGTTAATTCCCTTTACTGATTACCATTAATTAATTAATTAATAGTTACATGGTGAGATAAGGGCAGAGTCTGGTTGGATTAATAATGCCCCTCAGTGGGAAACAGCCAGGAGCAGACAAGTCTGTAACAGCATTGCAAAAGTACCAGGGAGCATAACAACAACTGACTGACAACAATGTTACAAAAAGCAGAGAATAAACAAGGTATATAAGAGAGCAATGTAGGACAGAATTACAGCCATAGAAAGAGCTGAAACAAAAACAGGCAAAGCAGTGTTTAAACAAAATAAAGTATCAGGCTCAGAGGCTTGGAAACACAGGCACAAAGTCCAAATCAGTGAACCAGACAGACAGATAATGAGGCAGAAAGACTAAATCACTAAGAGGCTCAGAGGTCGAAAACAGGAAACAGGTCAAACACTTTCTGGGAAACACTCGGGGTGTTTTGGTATTAAAACAAGCTCATCTAGCAGGGGAAGGGAAACAGTTTATACAGATTTGGTTGGCAGCTACAACAACACAGCTGAGACATATTAAGGCAGGTAGACCAATCACACATGAGAAAAACCCGACAGAAAACACCAGGATGACGCCAGACAAAAAAACCAAAACAAAAACCAAACCACGAAGTGATGAAGACAAGGACAAAAACCTGGATGAAACATACACTTAACCCTAACTAGTCCTGAGAGGTAGAAGATTGGGCTGCATGCTTTTTTAAAAAGTGCCAATCTTGTTGAGAGAATGTGAGAAATGTCCACGTTGAGAGATTGTGTTTGATTTGTTTTTCAGCCAGAAAAACAACCAGATGAGAAAAGCTGGTATGTGGTCGCATCGGCCGTTCTAAAAGAGGAAAAATCAAATGTGAAGAAGAGCAATCATCTTTCCCTAAGCTCTCGCACAAAGAAGCTGATTTTATCACAAGTTTGACTGAAAAAATAAGTCATGTGAAGCTGCAAGATGGTAAAGATGTCATTGGGAAACCTTTTTTTTGGGTTAAATAAAAGCTATGGCCACAACAAAGTAGCAGGTCCGTGGCAGTCCAGTGTTAAGCTATTGGTTTAAAGTAAGATTAAAAAAAATGTGTAAAGATTTCACTAACTGTCACTTTAAGTAAGAGCAGTTATCCCTATATATCCATTATTCCGAATGAGTTGGGTGTTGGGGGCTGCATGTGCAGCGTGTTTAAAATATAAAAAATTTAAAATGTCCATGAACAAATGCAGTCAGGTACCTATTTTTCCAACGTTTCCTTTTTTCTCATTAATGTGAGAGTGAGCTAGACCATAATACTGCAGACGGGATAAATAGAACGTCTAAAGCCCTGTAGGCTATCTGGTGTTTAGATCACATACTATATATTTCATGGAGAGTAAATGCGGTTGTGGGTGGATGGATATGTTGCATGTATGAGCACTGACTGCCTGTGCATAGCAGTGTTCCCATTCTGTCGGAAAAGCACACCAGCACTGGCAGAAGAGCAACACTGGGAATACATTTCTTCTATGATCAATAAAGAACTTAACCAGGTTTTCACAGCCGACTCCTTTGGGAGCCTTGGCCAATATGTGCATTTGAGAAATCACTATTCCAGGAAGCGCCTCCCTGTTGAATTCCCCCCACCTCTTAAGAGATGATATACATCAGCCAGATCTCCATTTATTTGTTGGGGTCGTTTATGTCATTATTGCAATTCTGGTGCTTGAAAAAGTAAAGCAGTCACGACAAAATAAATAGACTTTCCCGGCTTGAGGGAAATTAAATGGATATATTCAGTGAAACATTTGTGACAGGAGGAAATTTTGGAATAAATGGGCCTAAAATTTCCTCAGAGACCTGACACTGTGGTGCCAAAAAGAACATTTAGTAACAAACAATGAAAATATTTTGATTGTTATTTACCTGCAGTAGAATCAAGCTCATTGCATGTTACAGTTATATGAGGGGTACTTGTGCTAATACAATGTGTGTCACAGCAGAAGCACATGCGTTAGCACTGAGTGCACACACACCCGTCTATCATTATTTGGGTAAGTATGTCAGACTCAAGAGCTCACGGGTGCTCTTAAACCCCCACTAATGTGATCCAGAATGCCAAATTGCAATTTCCCCTTACTGATTGATGACTTGGCTCCTCTCCACAGCTAAATTTTCTCAGGTATTACATGTGATGACTATTTTTTTCCTCTAGGTAAACAAACTTGTAGGAATGGGAGAACTGAGCTTCTGTAATGACAGAAAATGGAATCTGCTCTGTGTAAATGCTCCTTTAATGAGGTCTGGTTGTCTTCCCGCCTTGACAGAACACCACTAATAAGGGTTTCAAACTGGTCCTCCAAACCAGGTTTACTGCAAATAAAAGAGCCTTTTTTGTGCTTTATCCATCTGGTTGTCTAGATTTAACAAAATACACCTGTTTTAGCAAACTCTTTCTGTAAAAACACACTTTTTAACTGCTGCAATGTTTCCTAAAACGGCTGCAATGCGACACATAAATGTCACACATGTTTTTTGGTACTCACTTGATCCAGCTTTTAATATTACAACAAAGTATGTTATTGTTGCTCCTGAATTTTAGAGGAAATGTGTATTTATTAGCAAAACATTGGGGAAAAAAGTTGCAAAAGCTTTAATTAATAGGTTTGCTAAAAGAGTTAAATATACAAGCAAAGACCACAGGTAGATTACTGAGAATTATGCTTTATTAGAATTTGGTTATCTTTAGGATTGAAGTGTTTTTTAATAACATCCCAATATGACTCCTCCGTTAAGCATTTTCCCAGAAAGATCCATCCAGTGATGGAGTGAGCAATGATCTTGATGAATGGAACATTAATTGCATTTGGCCTGATTTGGTCACCCACAGAAGGAGGCTAAGTGACTCTGCAGAGATAAAACAATGAAGCAATGAAGGAACAGAGTGCTTAAGTCCTCCAACAAAACACAAAATGATTCTTTTTTTTAAAAAATCTATAAACACCCAGTGTGACCAATAGGGCAACAGTTTAGAGGGTGAAACCTCTCAACACTAGAGAAGCTTCTTTGTCACAGCAAAATTATTAGCCATTTGTTCAACAAAGCAGTTAGCTAACAAATTCTGATTCTTCTAGCAGAGCTGGCTGCTGTCCCAGAAGTAGTCCCACAACACCCGTTGCTTTGCAGACTTTATAAGGCCAAAGGTGACTGAGCTCAACAAAGTCTTCAGCTTTACATGCAGAGGAGGGCTCCTTATGGGTCGTGCACTAAAAGAGCAGTTTATAATCCGTCTGACAACTTTTTTCCCAGCTGGCTCAAAAGAAGGCATCACTCAGAGTGTCTGCTCTCTGTATATTGCGAGTCAAAAGTGTTTGACGATGAGCTATACTGTAACTACCCTCTCTTCCCATTGATCATGTGGCAGGCTGCAACTCCCATGAGCTGTGCACATTAAGGCCACTGACAAGCGGAAAACATTACAAATGAGCTTCAGGAAATTTGCAAGGCAGCGTCACCTCTTTGATGTATAGATAAGTGGATACCAGCTCTCTGGGTTCATCCTAACTCTCCAGTTCGCTCTCTCCTTTTCCATTTATCTAATCCTCTTCTCGCCTCCTCGCTTAGGGTTTAAACAAAACTGATGCCAGTGAGAAGTCGCTGTGATGAACACGTTGCTGCTCTGATGAGGCTGAGGGTGGCTGAGGGAACACGTCATGAATCATGCCCTCAAAAGCAAGGCCACAGGATGGAGGGGTGTGCGCTCTGTGCTATGATAAATATTAAGAGGTAGAATGAGAGACGGTTTTGCCACGAGGCGGATGCACAGGCGTCCTCCCCGTCACAATGAAATGCGCTTTTGTGATTGGGGGTGTAGAGCTGTAATTCTGGCACTCTAGACTGAGAAGCTTTCTGAAACCACAGGCTTTCACAGACACCAGTGGTAAATTGTGATCCCAGCTGAGACTTGTCTATTTCCATAGCTCTTCCACCTATGGTAAAAGTGTAACTGAGGGAGAACGCGCAAACGCAATTGTTTCACTCCTACTTTGCATTTTCTCCCCGAGGATCTCATTTGCGAAGCTGAGCTCGTGCATCTTTCGATAAGTATGATTCGGTGTCTGCTGACCCACAGCCAGCCAGACACCATTTGAATTTTTTTTTTTTTTTTTTTTATAAAATCACAATACAAAGCATATGTTTCCATTTCATGGAAATCTGGATTAACAGGGGCGGTTTTGTCTTGAGTTTTCACACCCTGGTCCTTCCAGCTCTCAGAGACGCAAGGTTTACTCAAGGACCTGTGACACACCTGTCCTCACAATTACCAGCAGATTATCTGCACCAAAGAACAACCCCAGGGTTTTCCGCCTGGCCTGGCAGCAAAAAAAACCAAAAAAAAAAACCCAACTGGCCTGGTTATATAACAAACAAAACTAACAACTCAAACTCGCCAAGAGATGATAACCCAAAAAAGAAAAAAAAAACCCATCCCCTGCTTGTGTACTGTCAATAAGGTTATATAAGTTGTCTAAGGGTTTTTAGTTGTTTGTAATGAGCTGCAAATCAGTTGCAAGTAGGACGGTGAAATCATGCATTAACCACTACCAGTCTTGTCCAAATGTTGCTTCATTATCAGGAGCTCAGTGAATAGCAATGCCCTCCCAGGACTGATCCACTTTGACGCTGAATATTTCTGGACTGGATCTTTGTGCTGCGCATACGGCGACGGGGTATAAAAGAACCTGCTTCATATGCAGAGTGTGACATGTTTGTTTTCACGCAAACAGTCACAAACACCGTGGCTGCTGTCAAAAGTGTCAGAGAGGGGAAACTGAGCTCAGAACAGTTTGTGCTCATCACAGCAAGTCACCCTGTTAAATGCTTGCAATGTGAAAATAGAATTTGTCGAGCTGGATGGATGCACTTGTTATCACAGCAGAAAAACCCTGTAACAAGAATTACCAGTCAGGTATCAGACTTTCTCCCTTTTATCTGTGAGATCATCTATACCTTAGCCAAGTTGATTTTTGCTGATGGTTGTATTCAGCATTTTGAGCCCTAAATAAATAACCTGTCTTTGGCAAACACTTTACTCTTTTATTTCCTTTTTTATGTTTGCTTTGTGCAGCACCAGACATATGTTTGAACCCAGTTGCTGCAGAAGCATACACGAATACACAGTTAGTCAGTGAAAACTCTGGTACTGTGTACTGTAAACTGTATTGCTCATTGCTGATTTGTTTATCAGACAAATGTGCCAAATGGCTCAAGTTCACACTCAATAAATCGGTAGGTAAACACTTCTCCTGTCACGCTTTGTATATTTTTTTAATAGACATGGACCAATAATTGACATACAGGATATAATTTCATTCTTTTGTGCTGCACTATCCATAAAAAAATTACCTTGTTGGATAATGTGTTTAAAAAAATGGATAGATGGATATGTGGTAACATTTTATTGCTACCGCCTCTCCATCAGGGCCTTCCTCCACCTCCATCTAGGAATTGCCTGCCATCTGAAGTCATTCAGAGAACTTTGCCGATCTCTGAGTCATACTCTCACAAGCTAATCGATGTCTGCGTGTTGGCCTACTCAGCCCAAACGCCCTCTCCCTGCGCATCAGTTCATGAATGCACCTACTGAACGCTCAGTCATCACATCAAACCTTGCCCTCCCCGGCCTCCGTGGGAGCTTCTTCATTAGTAATTAAACACATGTTGTGTGCATTTTATTATCACAATAAAGCTGCTTGTGTGCTCATAAAATACAATCTCACTGTAAACATCAACTGTTTTTAAGAGGCTGCAGTAGCATCAAAGCTGATTTACACTCTAATGACCTCTGAGACAAATGAAGACATTGCAAGGAAACTTCCAATAAAGACTTAACAACCTGGTTTGCAGGGAAGGGCCATATTTTGTCTTGTTCTGTGTGAAGAAGCCAGATAAACTCAATTTTACACGTCACACTGTCCCATGAGTATCGGGCTAACGCGGTTGTTGTACTTAGCGACCAGCAATCATGCAAGCTATATGCATTGAATTTGACCTGACAGAGGAGTCATATTACCCCTCAGTAATTGGAAATGCTTGCACGGATGGGGGGTAAGTGTGCAGGGGGAGGCAACATCAAGATTCCATTTACAATATTTACAACTCAATAAACATTCCGTTTCATCCTCCGTCCTTCATGCCTGTGGATTCCAGATAACAGAAAGGTTAAAGAGAACACTTCAGCTAAAATGGTTCAAGGCAGAGCATACGGAAGTGAGGGCTAAAGAATCCCTCCTGCTTTACCTTCACACTACTGCCAGATGGGATTGGGTGTAATGCTTGAATTAGCTCTCAAATCAGGCGTGGGATACAATCAGGCTTGTAAGGGAGCTATGGTGAACTTGTTCCAGTATCTGTGGACTGCTGACTAACTCAGAAAAGAGTTGAACACGGACCACGTGTTAATGCATGTTATCCCACAAGGATGAATACGGCAGCTGTGCTGTGATGTAGCTCAAGCAAGTTATGCTGTAAAGCTCTGAGGATTTAGGGAGAAGTCTAGCTCAAAACACTTTTGGAGCTTAAGAGCTGAGCACCATAAATGAACGTAGGGGACGCAAAATAGAAAATGCATTTGCGTTTGTGCAGTTATTGTTCCTTGTGCTCCATGAGAGGTTTTCAGCATGCATTATCTGAGACACTGGCATGAATACCTGCTGCTTCAGTGATTTTGTCGAGATTTTGTTCCTTTCCACAAGTGGGTATTTTAATTAATGAAATATGTGATTACTTGTTTCTAAACGGATGAAATGTTCTGACAAATGATTGGAAGACTGCAGACACACACTGTGTGTTTATTCCATTTGGTTTCTTAATATTGGTGTTAAACGTTATACAGCACCTTGAAGAAACCTTAAGGGAACAAACACAGCAGTTTCTGTTGACCCACCTCTACTCTCCCCTTGAGGAGAAATCTGGCCCATGCATACAAGTCTATGTAAAATGACACAAAGCAACCAGATAAAAGACTTCAGTCAAAATGAAAACTTCAATATTGTGCTCATACTTTGGCCTACAGACTGTACTCAGTTCTTCAGCAGTGAGACCTGCTCCTGTGAATGTCAATGAACAGGAGCAGAACAGAGCAGAATGCAATTAATTACAGAGCATCTCAATGTCCCGAGTGCTGCTTTCTATATCATCACTTCAAATTGTCACTTAGTGATTCATATCAGCTTTATTTATGTGTTGTTGTTATGTGTGTTGCTGATTTGAAATTTCTTTGCAGTAATATAATTTGAGTCGTCAAAGAACTCGTCATTCTATCCTATCAGCTGATGTTCTGGAGCAGCTTTGAAGCAATTCATGTTTTTTACCTACGGTAATCTAGAAATTTAATATATTATCCGCAATAAGGAACCACTGAAAGTCAAGTTTCTGGCCGTGAGTGTTTAGTCCAAATATATGAAAAAAGAAAAGACTGCAATTGTAAAAACACATTTGCATTTAAGACCTGATCTGCTCACAGAAAAAGATCCAACAACGTAACGTCAACTTCATATACCCCCGGGAAGCATTCCTGTCAGTTTTCACTCCGGCATACAACACGCTACTGACGACGTGTGAAAAACTCTGAGGATAATAGGGTTACTGAAGTGTTCTAAAAGATTTCAAAAATACCATCTGCTGTTGAAGCTGCGCCAGACAAACACGCTCACACACACACACACACCCACACACACCCACCCACACTCTCTCTCTCTCACACACACACACACACACACACACACACACACACACACACACAGTTGTAGGCATGCATCGTCAGTAACTTGTGATTGGGGTCTTGCAGTGAGTGAGCAGAACTGCTGCTGTTGGGGTCCACAGTGTCTGACAAGGCAGTGGCAGCGTGCAAAAACGGGGGGCTTCCGATGTGGAGGTTGTAGACTGCATTAGCATCTGCTCGGCCATATGATAGAGGATTAAATCTGCAACAGGCACGATGCATCTTCATTAACGTCACCACTTACCACCTTTCACCTAAACTGCCAAACTGTCCCTGCAGCCAGATGCTGCGTTTGAGCTTTGTATTCGGGGTAATAATTGTTTTGTGAGAGTTTGGCGCCACTGCCAAAGACATTTAGACATCAATCTTTGTCACAGAGCAATGCTGGCTGTCCAAAATAATCAGCCTGGACAGAACTTTCCCCACAATTATTAAATCACTGTTTTGATCATTAGTTCTTTTTTCTTTGTTGAGGAAAGTTCATGTGCATCAGCTATTTTTTAATGGAAAATGCAGTAAAGTAAAGCTTAAAGATAAAAGAATTTAGACCAAAGATAAATTGTAGGTACCTTGCAGCTACAACAAAGGTATAATATTTCAAAAGCTGTTCTGGTGTCTGGAAAATATGGCGTTTTAGTGCTTTCTTCAAGTTTCATTGTTGATAGAAGAGAAAATGTTTCTGAACAGGCTCTTTGTTTCCAGACAGGATGCAAATGGGACTCAATTATTTTGCTTCCACTGCTTATCACATTCAGGATGCTGCAGTGATTTATAAAATGACAAGGAAGACAACAGCTTGAAGCAGCTTTGTTTGTGAGCCAGCTGCTGGATGCTGGTTTAGTTCTATGAAAAACCGTGTTGAGAGGTCACAGACCTTCCCATCTTGAGCGCTACCATCTCCAAATGTGAAAGGTTTCCCGATTACAGCTGAAAAAAACTCAGACTCATTCATTTAACACAGGTTGAGAAAGTTGGGAAGTTGGAAATTACGCAAATAAATGCAGATAGGAGACTCACATCCGCAAAAGACCCTCAATTTTAAAGTGAATTTGAGTACCGTAAATGAATTAAACAGCTGATGAAGACTCGTGCCCACAGACGCATTATGCACAGAATATATTTTTATTTGTTTAACACAGGCATATCTAATAGTAATTGCTGCCTTTCATTTCAGTCTAACCCCCGCAGAGAGGCTTGGCACCGACTCACTGGCAGACTGAAACAAGTCATTTATATCATTGGTTACAGTCACTGCTGTTCTGTCTGTTTCTAAAAAAAAGTTACAGGAACCCCTCAAATAACAATTTTTTTGGCATGTTAGAGGTGAAGGTGAACTGTGGCAGGCTCATGAACTTCAGATGTGGTTCCACATTCAGCAGTTCATGCAGGCAATGAGCTCAAATGAATAATCTTTACAACATGTAGACACCAGAGTGACATCAAACATCTGCACCCACACACACACACACACACACACACACTCACACAGCAGCTGCTTTCAGATCCCACAATTAAATCTGATTTTAAAACAAACAAACAAACAAACAAAAAAACTAAACGCTTCTGCATTTTAGAGGTATTCTCAAAGGAGGCTCTGAGCAGACCAGGAACAAAGGAGTACAGTGCAGTCAGTTCAAAACCAGGAGGCTCATCTTTCATCGCCCTGCAGCAGGGGACACGTAGCAGCAACAATGATTCCTCGCTGTTAATCAGCGATAAGTGCCGATTTATTCTCAGTGCAGTGTGGTGTTAAATGAATCACACTTCTCGGTTCAGGCCGCTAATGCTGCTGAGAATACTGACATTCTGTTTATAGGTTTATTACTGTGAGGATAGAGATCTAAAAATATCAAATGTTTTGCACAGCAGAACACAAACGCCACCAAGAACATCGACTACAGAAAGTCATTAATAAAATTCAATTCACCCACAAATGTTTGTTAAAACCCATGTACTTGGATCTCCAATGAACAGACAGATATAAGAGATATTGTCTTATTCAAAGGATAAAAATATCAAATTTACATCAAGCAACGTTCCCACGAACAACACAGAAAATAGAAAAGGGCAAAAAGAAGCAAAAAGCAAGAGAATCAAGTGATTATTTATGAGGCAAATCAGCAGCAGGTCTGCCTTCAAAGAGCGGCAGTTGGACTTTAGGGGCATCTAGAGAAACTATATTACATATAATCTAACTGGAGACTACTAGTTTGTTGTGGTGCAGTGAATCTTTCGCAAATTTTAGAATCAGCTTTGAATACAATCTGCGTCAGGATTCCATCAAAATAGCTTAAACCTGTTTGTTGTTTGGTTTATTTTTAAGCTGTTTTTAACTGTTCGTTAAGGTGCCATATTAATAAATATATTAAAATAAATTGTGCATTTAGAATGGTTTCCAGCAGCAATCAACCATTATTGAACATTCTATTGTTAGGTTGTTTTTAGGAACCCAAAAAAAATCTTGTTTTGGGATGAGGAACAGAACTTTTGTTATTAAAAACTTCAAATGGACTGGTGAGAGTGCTGAAAAGGAGAATCGATCAGTCACTGACATTTACAGCAGTAAAAGGCAGCCTCACGCTTCTTGCAACTTTGTGACATCTTAAACTTTGAGTTCAGAGATACCTCATGTCATTGAGGGTTGGCTCAATTGAAGATTGAAAAAAAAAAGAAGCCCTGAGATGCAGAGTGAAATGGTTTGATCAGAGAATGCTGTACTGTCCAGGAAATAAAATATGTTGACCTTAATTGTGTTTTTATTTGGCTCCTGAAATGCCAGCAGACATGGGAATAAAATCCATCTGCCTATAGGTAGGAAGATTTCCACGCAACAATTAACCAGACTTTATTTAGTCGACTGGACAGGACGCGGATCCTGCATTCATTACAAACATGAACTTCAAATTTATTTAATTTGAGATCCTAGATAACAGCAAAAAACAGATTTCACCTGCCAACTGAGCATACTGCACTTCATATCAAGTGTTGTTAGCAACTTGTGTCATTAAAATGCTAAGGATGCACCAAAGCAATCTCCTAGAAACAGCACTGTTATCGGGAGAAGCACGACTCAAGTAGCAATCATGGCAATTTCTATTTCTTTGTCAAGATATTTGGTAAAAATAAGTAAGTGTGGCAGTTTTCCACACATACTTACTGGAATGACCCGTCAGTCAAATCATCTGCAGTGTTTTCCTCTCGGTTCATTGATTGTCATCCAGACAAACATTGTTTCCTCCAAACAATTATGCCTAACTATTGTTAAGAACTGAATTCAATGGTACGGTTCAACAGACAACAAAATCTTGGGTGTGATTCGAGGTGTTGCTCGTAGAAGTTACTAAACACACAGCAGCTCATTGATTTGTCTACAGTTCAACATTGAGGATGTTCACTTTAGCTTAGTTTAGCTTATTTGTTTAGCACAAGTTTAGTAGGAGTGCACAACTGTGCGAGGTATGAACGAAGCCTCTATAGACTTTCTCCAAAAATTCAACCCTTGAGCTACTGTTTTCTGCTTTAATTAGGCTGATCCAATAACAAGTAGCCAAGTTCAGTATGTCCTCCACTATCTTGAATGATATTTTATGTCATCAACATGCAATTTCTTAAGTTTTAGTTAAATTGCCTCCATGTTTGCTTTATTCAAAAGTGGGGACAGCAACAGTTGGACCCTCAAACCTGGCCTAACAGAGCTCTTTTCCAAATGACTGTTTGTTCTAACACTTGATTCAAGTGTCAGAGGCAATGTGAGTTCTTTGATGAACTTCAAGAGTTAATTTTTATTAAGCTGAAACTCAAAAGTGAGCCAAAAGGCTTAAGGCAACAAAGAATGATATAACTGCAAAGAGAAAGGGAGAAGAAAGCAGTCAGTTACACCCTTCCTAACATGTAACCCATTATTTTGAATCTACTGTTTCACAGCTCAACTAAATTAAAAAGAAAAATTAAACATGGATTAAGCATGACCTTTGACCTAAGCTAGTCAATAGTGGGATGTGGTCGACATTATCTAATTGTAATGTGTTTGTGAAAGGTGTATTCAATCAGGAGAACTTCTAGACACGTCTCCCGCTGTGATATTATTGCAGACACCCATAAAGTTACCTCATTTGACATGTTGCAGGACTGACTGATGGGGTCACATGACAGCACCCCCCCTTCCCCCCGATGACAACAGTCATATCCAGGATTCGCCTTTTTCCATTTTCTTCAACTGCTAAAATTCAGACACTGCAGTCAATTCACTGTTCTTGACAAATTATTGTTAACATCAACTACTGACATGATTGAAGACATGTTTGTAATGGAAAGTGCCCAGAATGTTAAAAAATACGACTGCAGATAAAGTGAACAAATAAAAAAACTTTCCTATATAAAAATACATGATTGTGTATGCTAAACCTGTCCTTTTCTTTGTTGTTGTACTTTTATTAACTGCCCTGCAGTCAGACCTTTTCCACTTATCTTTACTTCCATGTTGTCCTCGCTCAATGAAAGTGGGACTTTACAATGTTATAAAAGCAAAAAAACCTTACAAATATAACCATCCATGCAAATATTGCCCTTTTTGACTGCAGTCCGTAGAGGAAATTAGCTGGTGTTGCATTCTGAGAGCAATATCTTGTCTTTCTAACGCAAGCAAATATTAAGATAAAGAATGTTCATGCGTGCCAGCTGGTTGTGAGAATGGTCCCTTGCACGTGTGCATGCTTGGATCATCAGTAATTCTGATTTGTTGCTGTTTCTGATTTGTACGTGAACATGATCATGCACATGAATATACCACCTCATGGATGAATGGATGCACTTTTCTTGGTTTTATACACACACAGACAGGGCGGGGACAGTCTGCAAAGCTGTCGCACACGCAGCGACACCCTGGCTGACCACTTCTATCACAACCTCCTTGGGGTGCAGGTCTGCAAATGTGCAACACGCCTCTGCCCCGCTGGATGTGTGCCAGTCCTTCTCAGATGAAAGAGATGGGAGGTGAGAACCAAACAGCTGAAACGGTGTCCAAAGGGAAACAAGAAGGAAATGTTTTGAATGTCAGGCCTAGGCCGTTTGGTCCAAGAGCAATCTCAATCCCTCAAAGAAAGAGCGGAAAAAGAAGAAAGTTATCCTCCAGTGGCTGTGAAATTATCGATTTCATGAAAAACAAGCAGGCTGGTAAAGAAAGCAAAGCCTTCCATTGTCTTTTACAATCCTGATCATCATTTCTGTGGCATCATTGTTATTTGTGTGACACACTTTGCCAAAAAGCATCTTCACACTGTCTTCAAAACAGAAACTTGCATTTCTAAGTAGTTACATATACAACCAAATCTAATTGTGTGTTACAATGTTGTTAAAAGTGATCATATGGCATCCGCCATCAGGGGTCACGTCAGCCTTGTACACAAGGTGATTGATATGTAGATTGTCTGGCATGCTCTGTGCGACATCATTTCTGTCTCCTCGTGCCATGATTGATGGAGCTCAGGTGACCAAGGTCAGCATCGTGATGTTTGACCTCCACAGACAGTGTGCGAGGAAAAGAGATTAATGCACCTTAATAAACCAGCCCCGGCCTCACTGTTATGAAGTCTGATGTACAGTTTCATAAATGGCAGAGGTTAACATGCATCTTTGCAAAGCGTCGCCCTCGCTGTTTATCAAGCATTACAGTCAGCGGAGCAGAGGGAAAAAGTGTAGCCTGAACACTCAAGGACACATTCAATCCCAACGACGCCCTCCAGTCCTTCATACGCCATAAAAATATGCCAATGATCCCCATGTGATTCACGCTGTCACTGCTGCCTCCTTAGCATGGAGACCGTTGGCCTTTTTCAGAGGAGTGTGACACGCAGCACAGCGCTACAAACCCGGAAAGACAAAGGTCATCCTCTGACAGTGCTAAGACATATTGCACCCTGAGGAGATGTTCTGAGGAGTGAGCAACTTAGTGATTTTACCCTCCCTAGTTTCAGGGAAATTACCATTAGTATTCAAGGACAACAGTCATGCTTCAAAAATCATTTGAATTCTTTTTTCCCTTTATTTATTTATTTTTTTTTTTGCTTTCAGGTTTGCTAAAAAATCCTGCAGGCAAAAGTGTGACCTTATTGCTACATGGCAATAGACAGAAAATGAGGAAACACAACAGAGAAAAAAAAATCAAAGAATGGTTAGATTTTTTAGACTTGTTTTCAAAACATGTCAGGTCACATTCAAGGACACGGATTTATAAATTACTAAAACTTTGAATTTAAAAAACTACAAATAAAGCTGCTGCGCTAGTAACACAATGTATCAAAATTTGGTATGGTCAAAATTTTGGGGCAGTTGGGTAAAAATAATGAATTTCAATGATGCAAAGCAGATTTTAAAAAAGATGACGGTCTGTGTGTAGCGTGCCAATTAGCATGAACCTTCAAACACAGACACCACCTCCTAGTGGTCGCCATACAAGAAAATGGCTCTACAAAACAAAAGAAAAAGAAATAAAATACATAAATATTTGATATTTATAAAGCTTTAATGATCACAAGCAAACCAGGAATGTGATTTGTTTTCTTCCACTGCCTTTCTTGTTTTTTTATCCAGCATTCACATTCCGGCAGATACAATGTAAGTCACTCAGCTGTAAATGGTTTCATCGAGCAGAGATGAAACCTGTGATCTCTGCAACGGGGAGAGCAAAGCTCACAAAAACACCTCACATTATGTCCAGATGAGTAATAATAAGAAGGCACACACTTCAGCACCTGAGATGAGAAAGGATTAACAAGCACTCCCACACTGCAGTAACGGTTTCACAAGAACGTGTGCCTCCTCAACACGCCTCTTCCTCTAGGGGTGCTGTTTGTCAGGAGAAGCGGATGAGAAAAGACTGAGGGCCCGAATGACAGGGGACATTTGCCTTAGATCCTCATTTTTGCATTTTAAATGATCATTGCCTTTGCAAGAAGACCAAGTTCATTTTTGGGGAAGTTGAGCTTCATCGCTCCGGTAAACAATAGAGTCTCCTCCTAGATTAATACAGATAATACCTGGATTAATTGGGGGAAGAAGTAGGCCAAGTTTTCTTCTCATGCCTGCTGACAGTGTTTGAGCTTCATTGTGTGAGATGATGAATGCACAGAGCCCAACAATAAAGCTTTTCTTTTCTTTCTTTTTTTTTTTTTTGCTGTCACAACTGTCTGCATTGAAACCAAAGGTAATTCAGGGGGACTCCGGCAAGCATGACTTAGGATCTTTGGTAGACAGTCAAGGCTGGATGTGTTTCATGTGTGTAACATGCAAACCCAAATCTGCGTTGTCACGCGTCATCTATAACTGACCGCAAATCTAGAGGTTATTGGTGCTTTAAAGTGATGATTCATCCCAGCACATCACTGCCAAAACTGTGTTTATTTCAGTTTGGATACTCTGGTAAACATGGATAAAAGCCACATCAGGCTGTTGTGTTGACAAAAAACAAATAAATAAATAACTCATCATACAGACACGCAGCTGACACACTGAACACCAATGCCTAATGCTGTAAAACTGCAGCAGCCATGTCACGTCTCCAGCAAAAAGTCAGGGTTACACATCTGCCAGAGCGCTGAGGTCAACAAACCAATTTCTTTTTGAAATTTCTGGGTCTGGATTCGAAAGCAAAGCTGATGGAACTTTTTCAGTGGCAGTCCCCAACCTCTCAAACTCCAGAACAGCCCAGATCCTTGATCATTTTTCTTTTGAAAAAATGGCTGTCACACAACCCTGACTTTGATTGTGAGTGTACACATAGTTTCCTTTTTGCTTTTCAGGATAGCACTCACTTTGGCCAACAGTTGTTTTTCTCTATTTGCTTTAAAACTGGAGCTCGACCAGTGGTGTTACTACTAGACTCTAGTGGGAAATACTTCAGATAAAGACCTTTTTTGCAAATTATTTAATGCTTTAGTCTATTTCTCTTCTCTTTTATAATATTTTAGGATGTTATAGTCTTGAACTGATGGCTTTTAGAGCCTTTGAAAGCAGACTGTTTAAATACTGATGTGAAAACAAGTGGTCCTCATTAGTAAGAATTGATAAGGTAGTAAAACTAAACATTAACATATCGCCTGAAAGAACCCGTTGGTGCTTTGCAGGACTGCTTTTTTGGATGTTTTACACAATCATTACAGAGTGAAAATACAGAGGCAAATAAATAGTCTCATCTCAACATATGCTTGCTGCTCAGTTCTTTTTTTATTTCTGTCCTTTGCAAAAAGAAACAGTTTGAGAAAACGAACTTGTTCAAATCGCAGTGCTGGCATGTAGTCACACAAGAAATGTTGGAGCTAGAATTCGTCGTCAATTGCACTGTGAAACGTGTATCAGTGTTACATCAATATGACAACGGTCATATGCTTTGATGAAAGCAAACCGTTCTAGTGCTGCATCGGATATTCTTTCATAAGGGACAAAATTGTCACAGTTGTCCTCTGAAGCTTAAATACAGACAAGGACAAATGAGGACAAATGGGTTCAGTTTGCTATAAAAGATCTGTCCAAACATCAGTGGATGGAAAAATTAATATAATCAAGCTTAACAAATGACAAACGAGATCTCTGGTGCCATGTACAGCTGGCTCAGCATGACTCAAAGTCAACCTTGCTGACTCACAATGACTCATTTCAACTCATTAGAACTAAAACGTCAACCTTTTAATTTAGCCTGAATTCACCTTGACTTGACTAAATAAACTGTAAACCTACAAAAATGTATACATTAAAATTCAAATGACTGTTTGGCAGCGGTACTGAAGGAGAAAATTCATTCAAAACATGTCTCAGCAATAAAGTGGTTGGTGTCCTTAATAGCACTCGAGTGTATCTGTCTGTGCTTGGTGGGACCTCAGCTCTCTGGGACATTTACCGACTCAGTGCTGCTGATTGTGTTCTCATTCAGCCACTGTCTTCCCGTCACAACAGTTTTCCCTCACGCTGTGCGAGCCCAGGCCTGCTGCGACACTGATTTCCTGAATAGTGCTAGTGTCACAGTGGCTCGGATGCTTGTCTCCTCACAGAAACAGACACGTTTCTCTTTTGCCAACAACCTAACGCTCCCTTGTAGTCACATTAAAGCATTGGGGGGGTCCTCACAGGTCGCACTTTGATGACTTTGTGGCAATATTCCACAACTAAACTCAATCTTCAGGCCATTTTTTTTTTGTTTTGTTTTGTTTTTTTTTAATATTTGCTATTTGATGGTCACTGCTGATTCCAGTGCCTTTATAGAGTGGGAAAATTCAAAACCTTAGGGTTTAACAAAAAATAATGTTATTAACAAACATTGTGATTGTTATTGAGGGTTTACACCTCCACACGGAGACCTGGTGACTCATCACCTTTCAAACTAGCAAACAAAAGGGAAGCACAGAAAGTGAAACCAGGTCAACAACCCTGCCAACAACCCTGCAGACGACTCTCAGGTGACCACATCATAAACACACTAAAAGGTTCACACGGGCTATATTTTTATAACGCTCTGCCCCCAGCAATATCAGAACTAAAAAGGTAAAACATCTTCAAGGAAACCTAAAAAAGTCCAACTGCACACAAAGCTCTAACTTTGGAACACCTTTCAACAAATAATGCACATAACGTTTAGGAGAGACAAATGTAAAAGTAGATAACTGGATAACATTTTTTACTACTATTTCACTATTAATTTTCGCCTTTTTTTTCTGCCAACAACACTTTTAACATTTCTATCATCCCCTCTAGTGTCCTGCTCCAATAATTTACCATCAGTGCCTTTAAAATTGCTCCTGTGACAGAACGCTCAGAGCTCCTGATGTAATTTACACCACAATACTCTTGGCATAGTGCTTTCATTACTCTAAAAAAAATCCCTGGTAAACAGTGCAGTTGTTTCTGCACCGGTTAGCTACAATCTTTAATATTTTAAATGCAAAAAAAAAAACCCATTGAATTTCAGTCAATAGAAGCAGCTAATAGATAAACTCAGCCGTCTCTTCCTTCTACACCTCTCAGGCCTCTGTCCAAGAAGAAATGGACTCCTGTGATTTTACTTTGGACAAACAGCAGGTCATAAGGTTTGTTGTATCAAAGAGTCAACATGAACTCAGTGATGCTCTGTAGTACATCAATTTTTAAAAAAAAAGATGTCAGTGAGAAACACTGAAAAGTTATATGGTGCTCCAGTAGCACAGTGGGAGGGAGAAGTGAACTAGAGGAGCTTCAAAACTGTGGACTGTTAACTGTCTATTTAAACACCTGCCTCTCTCCAGAAGACCTCTGTCCAATCATCCCATATCCAAAGTAGGCTCAACAGAATCTTGAAGAACTCCCTGATGAAGTTGTCAATCTCCACCACATCACCCTTGATGAGGCCAGAATGCAAATGAGCAGTTGACAAATTGCTTTTTACCCAGAGGTTCATCCAGAGATTTAAAAAAAAAAAAAAAGAAAAGAAAAAAAAACCTGGGTTTACTCCACAGCATCAGCAGAGTGATTTATAGAGAGGCCCATCTTTGTCGGGCCTCTGGCATTGACAGACGCTTCATCAGCGCCCAGATTGGGTTTCATGGTCAACTAGAAGGCACTGATGCAGCAAGAAGAGATTGGCATCCCCCATATTTTCTGCATATGCATCTGGATCGCATACTGATTCTTTTCTGGCACCAAGAAGTCAGGATTAACTACAGTCAGACAGAATAAATCACAGTTTATTAAACACAACTGGAAGAATGGATAAGAATCTGAGAAGTTAGCCCTACTAACTACTACTAAGGTTTCCACTCTTTATACAAAACAGTAGAAACCAACTGTTCAGGTACTGCTCTCATTTTATTTTGGTTTTATTTAAAAAACAAACAAACAAACAAAAAAAGTGGAAAAGAAACTTGAATAACTATCAATACAAAGATGAACATGGTGCACAATTGGTGCCTGTGGTGGTTATTAGCTTGCTGGATGGACGGATGGATGGAGCTGTGTGATGGACAGGTTTGGATCTGAACTGAGAGAGGTTGTAAGATGATACAAAGCGGTACTGACAAGCACGATGAAAGTGAGCGTTCATTTGTCACTTATTATGTTTGCCCCCCTGCTGTGGGCCTTGAGGTGACAGGGTGAGAGAGACTGCACAACAAACACTGCGGAAGTGCGTATTAGAGACCTTCTTAATGGAGGAGTGCGGATCATAATGAACAAAGGGAAAATAATGATTATCATTAATAGGCTTGAGGGAGGAGGGCAAGTCAATGAGAATGCTTTTCATTCGCCTCCGTAGAGCCGCTGAAGAGTGATGCGTCTCTCAGTAGACTGTTGTTAATGTGCCATCAAGGGCTTCAGGCTCACGGCTGCAATGAATAATAAGTTTAATGATGTTTGTTCTCCATGATGACACAGCTACAGTCCGGGATAACCACATATTAAACCAGCACTCAGATGCACGCGCCAAACCACTT
>CAAE01014768.1:0-10834 GCA_000180735.1 Tetraodon nigroviridis | reverse complement strand
GGGGAAAGAAAAGCCGCTCACAGACAGTTTAACTTACAGCAAAATCAGAATCGACAAGCCTTTATAGAAAGACAAGAAAATGAATTTATCAATTAGACATTGGAATCACTTGTGACTAGCTAGTTTCACATTTAACTAATTAATCACGCGGATGTTCTCAAGCCCAACCGCTCATCCCAGAACATCTGTACTGTTGAATGTGAAAAATAATTATATATAAGGGATTATGTGATGCTAATTTCATTGTGAGGAATAAGCCTGGTTGCACAAATAAGATTAGCAAGCAGACTAACAAAGGAGGCAGATTAAAGATGCTGCAGAAGGAAAAAAACATTAAAGAGCATTGATTTATTGTTGTGGCGAGCATGAGGTAAAGTTGTTTTCGTGCCTTCCCAGATTGAAGTCAAAATTGAAGGGAAAAAAAGTATGTTATATTAAAGAAAAGGATGCGCTGCAGAAAAACATGCATTTTAACCTGTAATTTAATATTGAATTTTGAGGGCTCAACTCGAATGCTTTTGATAAAGTAGAACTCGTATCATGGCTAGCGCTCAGCAGCATCTCGCACAGTGAGGCACGCCGCTCTGACAGCCTCCATTTTTCATAATTCTGCCATTTTGATTACAACTGAGTCAAGATTGATGAAGCCTACCGGTTGCGCATCAGACTGGGCTTGGCGGTGGGGTGACAGGTTGACATGAGGAAGTGGCGAGGAGCTGAGCTGAAGTGCCTTGCTGAATGACAATAAAGTGAATGAACCTTTTTACTGATGTTGCCCTGGTTTCCCCATTTTCAATTTCAGAGTCGGATGACTGGATCATCATCATCAAGATTCATTTTCCCTTCTACTTAAAATACAGAATGCATATTCTCATTTAGAAACTGATGGCAGCAGCACTTTTCAAAAAAAAAGTTGCCAAGCACTGCATTTATTACTCAACTCCAGTTTGTATCTCCTCGACTTTAAGCAGCATTCATTCTCACAAATTGCGTCTTCATTTTTAATGGGTGGTGGGATGCTATGCTGTGGACTCAGCAGGGCTATCCTTGGAAAGACATGCAAAATCCATTAAATCCAAAAATATTTCCCCAGGTTCCATCAGGCCACAGGACAAGTTGATGCTTAGGACCGTTTCTTCTTTACCCTTAGCAGGTTCTGCTCTCTTCAGGCACAAATGCAAACGCACAGTCCACAAAGGCTGGTAAGGATGTGCTTTTGTGTTGTCTAAGGGCCAAAACAAGAAGAACACTAGCTTGCACAAAGTTTGTAAAATGGACACGAACGCTAACTTCATTCGTTTGTTTGTGTGAAAGTTGACAGATTTTCAAATATGTCATGTTCAGCAGCTGCTTCTAAGATAAGCTAATAATTTTGCCAGCTTGGCTGATACAGAGTTACAACAAAACCATGGACAATTTTTCACAAGTATATCTGAAAACTTCATTCAACTGCTCAGATTACTTTTGTGAAATCTTAAATGAACAGTGATGAGAAGGTTTAGGCTGACTGGATGCCCTCTATCACACGCTGCCTTTATCAAATATTAAAGAGTATGTTACTGAAGCTGCACAGTATGAAGCTGTAAATCACAAAGGTTTAAAAAGTGTTTCCCCAAAACAGCCGAATGTTTTCTATGCAGGCTAAAACCTGCAGGACAATATCACTGTCAGCAACATTCAGTCACCCTCCTCGCACTTATCAACTTACCCTTTTCCCATTTCCACCTTATCAAAAATAATTATCTTTATTCTCACAGCCTCTTGTGCTCAGTTTTTTTTTTTTTTTTTATTTTGCCACTATATCTGTTATCTCGTATTTACTGACACAGACTTGATGTCATTTATCGCCCTCCTAACACGTGACCCAATGCGGTTTATTTCTTAATCTCTCTTCGCCCTCCTGAACACCACCACTGTTATCGAGCCCCCCAGGCTTCAACCACGATACTTCTGGACATAGTTCAGCGGTAAAGAAGTGTAAAGCATCATGTTGGGAGGCTTCTCTTGACCAGCTGTGCCACGTGGACCTTTAAACCAAGTTTCGTTGGGTAAAACTGATTCAGTGATCAGAAATTTGCACGACAGGCTTGTTTACTTCCTCTAGATAGTTTTGCCTGTTCAAGTTATCATTTTTGCAGCACAAAACAGATTCAAATATTACATATAAATACAGAAAAATATTTTCAAAAAAATGCATTAGCCTTCTCTGCAGTAGGTTTACCAACATCAGCTCAGGTGCTTTCATGTGAACAGGTTGTGTTAACACATTAGCAGTTCTCCTTAGCCTCTTGTTGCTAATAGATGAATATGTCAGCTCGTGATTCCACACCTGAAACCATGAGTGGCTCATCACAATGACAGCTTTTCTTTCCTATTGTCACAATCATTTTTAATTCCCTTGACATCCACTGACCACTCCTCCCTGACTGATGACCTTCACTACTCGGAGATCTCAATCTGTGAAATGACAAAGAATGGCACCCCACCCCCGCTGCATCATATCCCGTAGACAGAGTAAAGTCTGACATATGGTTCCCTTTCACGCCTGACAAGAATCTGTCTGGGAAGCGCATCATTGCTATTGTCGAAATTGGGCCTGCAGTTTATAGCTCCATAACGCCGTCATCACTCACTGTCATTGGCCATCACGTGTGTTACATTAACTCCGATTGTGACATTGATTTATTTCCACAGTCTTTTGGTGCAAAATGCCTCCAGTCAGCGCTTGTTTAAAAAAAAAAAAAAAAAAGCACTTTTCAGGTTTTCTTTGTGACTTTTACTTAAGACTTAACAAAGCTCGCAGTCTTTCGTCTCGGTGCGTTTTTGTGTCGGACAAGTTGTTTTTCAGAAATGCTGCTGGCAATGAGGAAACATCCTCATAACCTACAATTGAGTGTCAATCCCAGGACTTTGATTATTCATCTGCTCCTGAATGACCATAAATAATGCGTGAAAGTGCCTGCTTGTTTAACCTCTTAACACAGAGTCCCCCTCGCCCCCCAAAAAAATAACAACTTCTCCTGACACAAAGACGCAATCGAATTTGGTGCAAAGAGACTGAAGCAACACGAGTGGTGGGGGGACTAATTCCAGTTTAGCTCACACCCACATCAGCACCTGCACACAGCCTGAAAAAAAAAAAAATCAATGGTGAAGGTATTAGCCATAATTGGCCTCATGGCCTAGACCCATTCTGCGTTTTGGAAGTCGTGTAAATTCCAGCAGAAACAAACAATCTGACCAGAAGCAGCTTCTACTTGCACAGATGTGGCTCATTGATTTTTTTTTCTGATTCTGGTAGTTATTCTGTAATTTAAGCATTGATTCAAAAAAACAGAAAGAAAAAATGCAACAGACAGAAGGCAGAAACATTGATGTCAAGAAACGCAGATTAGCATTCCATTATCCTGGCAGCCATTACATTATTCCAAAAATCATTCACCATGTTTAAAAAACTCCTGGGTTTTTGTTCCAAATATTTGTTTTGGAATTTTTTTATGTTTCTGTTTGTGCTGCGAAAACCAAATATCTTCATGACAATATGAGACATTTGTTAGCCCTGTTCTTTGAATGCTGAGCATTACAACAATCTGCAGCTCTGGACTGTGCTATTTATTTACTCAGAAACTATACTTTTTTTTTTCATGTAATTTTTTCCTTTTCTAGCGCAGCAAGAGTCCGAGGGGGACGGAAATATGTGGGGTAGATTGAGCAATTACAAGGTGAGGATTTGATAAGCTTATATATTAAGAATGGAATCCAGAAACAGCTGGAACTGATTGCTTGGGGGAAAAAAATCAGCTTGAATAGCCTAACTAACCATTAACACAGCATGAGACAGACCCTTGGAAACTGTTCGAATCCTAAAGAGAAAACCCCTGAATAACTTCAGCAGCTCTGATTGGAAGAAAAAAAATCAACAGGTGACTTTTCCTTGTTACCTGAGGGGACTGGACAATGCCAATAACAATGCATCTGCAACGACTGGCCAAAAGCCTAAAAAACCCCAATTCAATTACCTCATACAGTTAATAAAAACAGATAAACAATGCTACATTCTTATAATAATTCTTCATATCCTAAAAACAAACATCAGCTCACATGTCCATCTCCACAGAAGCAGCAAAGCAAACGCGCTCATTCAGTAGTTGACGCGCAACCACCTGCGCAGAGCTTACCTTTAAATCGTCCCTTCGCCCGGATTCAGGGTGCGTTTGGATCGGTTCATGCTGTCCTTCTATTGTTATTGTAGCATGATCAATGTGTATAAACAAATGCGCCTTGGCCGCGTTTGGGCAGCGAGTGTCCAAGTCCAAACTCGACGGCGTCCACAGGAGCCAGCGCCAGCGTCTGATTGGGGGCCTGAAAGTAGGAAGTAGCTGCGCAGTCACGTGGGAACCAGGTTTCATTTCTAATGTATAAATATAATTTATCTAATGAGAAAAATAATAAATATTTTTTACAGAATGGAGTTGTGGTGGAGTACGTGGAAGGTAACATTTAACCAGTGTTTGTGGAAACCAGCTGTGTGATCCTTCACTTTTCTAACTGGTAAATGGTTTTTCTTTTTGATGACTTAATAAATACAAATATTTTTCCCCTGTGTTTACTATTCACTTTTTGCACATCAGAGGGTCACAGCACAACAGAAATGAATTAAAATAAACAAATTTACTCTTCCTACAACAATGCAGAAATGCTAATTATGATGTCTTTTTTAATGTCATTAAAAAGCACACACACACACACACACACACACACACACACACACACACCAATCCTCAAAGATGAGAAGCCAGAAAAGATTGTATCATTCCCAGAAAACCTGAAAGTCTGTCCGACTCATCTGAAAGTTTCACTGAGAAACACAAAGCAAAACGGTGGAAGTTTGAATACTGGAGTGCCTGAATACGTCTGACAGTAGAAGAAAGAGCCAGAGAGTTCAGCTGGCCATTTACTGAGGCTTTTAGTAATCAGTGGACACCGTTCACAACTGTCTGAAGGGTCGAACCAGATGGAATTAAAATGACCTCAGACTGGGCTTGGAGCGGAACGGGGTGCACAAGAAAACTACAAATGCATCCACAAGGACTCCCATTCCTTGATGGACTTCCTGAAGAGTGGCGTCCAATTTGTAACATACATCTGAAACAGCAGTGAGCAACGCTTCTGGGAAGTTGTGGTTAAAGGCTTATCTTTTGGACATCTTTTAGATTCTTTTTTAAAAATTCTATAATTCAGATGTTGTTGTTGTTTTTTGCCCACTAAAGGACAGCTGGAATACCCTGTCTCCACTTGGAATGACGCGTCTTCATCATCCTCCAGTCAGGCAGCAGGACTGAGTTTGGTCATTGTGGTGATCTGATCTGGTGGATATTGTTTCATCTCTGCTCATTTCTTTGGCAGGACTACAGCACTTGTGAATCTGGAATATATTGGATTCTTCTTCTATTTCTATTCCCTCTACATTTTACATCACCAGAGAACATACACTGCTGCTTCCACTATTGTCTTCCCCTTTTCCGTAATACTTTAATTTTCTGTCATTATTATTGATTTGTTTTTCTACAGCTCATTATATAGCATTTAATGAATTTTTAATTCCTAATCATTTGACCTTTTTTGAATAAAAAAAAAGCCAGGATAATGAATAAATTGTAGCTTTCCTTCTTTGAAAATATCTTAAATGAAAGGCAGTAAATGATTTATATGTACATTAATATTATCATTATTTTCTTTTCTCATTCCTATTATTCTTTAGTAACGGCTGCACAAAAGATTATCCCTACCAGATGGAGCGCAGACTTTTTAAAGTGGCCTGTATAGACTCCCAGTTCAGTTTGTTGTTGTCCATTATTGCCTAAATAAATATTTATGACTATTTTGAGCTGCATGATACGACTAATGTAAAATAGAGATTAATTTCTTCCTAGCAACTCTGAAGACAGCACGAGTGATTACACACTAATTTTTCACTGCAGGTAGGAAAGCTACACCTTATATAATAAATACAGGAACGTAACTTTTGCGGAGGCCTGCTGTGGTTTGCTGTAAAGACCAGATATTCAGTTGCCTCGCAGACGTAAAAGTCAACGTAATTGGTCAATATTTTCCCACCACATGCTGTGCTGGAAATGAGTCTGACAAGTTGTTCATCAATAATCATTCTGTGCTGCAATCACTTGATTCACAGTGCTAAATGGCATGGCTGTAGTTACAGCAACAATGAATCTAAGTAGGGGAGGCGCTGGGCTTTGATCAGCGCTCGTGTAGACAAACTATCAAAAACAAGGGCTGAATTCTAATCCAAGATTAAAAAAATCCCATGAGTTGTATCAATTGGAGCTGTTTGCCTGGTTTTTAGCGTTCTAGGCACAACCCCAGCGCAGCCCGTAGTCCCATAGTATCAACATGAGAGTACTGTTCATAATTTAATCATCACGCAAATCATATAGAAGGTTTACAACAGCTAAACTGGCTTGAGGTTTATTTTGGCACCAAGGCTTTGAGAGTCATTACTGCTAATAAAACAGGCAAGGCAGCAAACGAGAGCATGGGGAGTGATCAATGCAAATTACCCACAAGGCCATAGGAGAACGAGAATCAGGTGGGAACTGTGGTAGTGTTGGAGGGGCAGATTTACAGTCATGCACTAATGCAGCAGCAGCGATTCAACATCTGCAGTGGAGGTTTTAAATGAGCTAAAGCTAGCCAGTTTCTCCCCAATCCACTGGACACAGCCACGTTGTGACGAGACCATCTGAGATGATTACAACTTGTGTGGCTGATGCCTTCACAGCTGCCAGTTTGCAGCGTACGGCTGTGTCAGAATACCAATCATCCTGCACCAAAACAGACATTAAAAGAAATGATGTGTACTTGTTTTCCATTATAGCAGCTCAAGCATCAAATCCTATTCCTCTGAAATGCTCTTAGTGGGAGAAGGGGGTTTGAGATTGATGCCAGTATTTGATAATCTTGGTACTTTATGGGATTCCCAGTGCCTGCTACTAGTTTCAGGTGCATAATTGCAGCAATGACCCACAGAAAAGGTGTAGCGCTTTCATGGCTTATGTTCTGTAGTGTGTAGCAGGGTTAACAGTTTAATTAAAACACTGTTTTGAGAAATCTCATCGTTACAAAACTGTAAAATGATGACAGATCTCAACATGTTCCCACCTCTATTTGGCATGTGTAATTGGACCGGGAGAATCCTCCCCTGCTACAGCTTGTATTGTCCACAGTGGGCGCATTTTTATAATTTATTAAAATAAACAGCATTTGGGATTATTTGCAGTTCTCACATATTTTGTTTAGCACACTGGTCACATAATGTTGTAAGGCTATGTTAGCTGTATGTTTTAATAAGCTACCGGTGACATATGAAGTAGAACACAAGCTCCTCTGCATTATATTATAATAATATAATGATAATATATTTTTAAAAGGAACAGCAAAGAGGAAGTTGGTGGCATATTAAAATGCAAATGCACTCCAGGGCTTGTGTTTTTCCTCTGCTGCTATCAGCAGTCATCACAGGGAGAATGACCGCTGTGACTTATTCAGAGAAACACGGCATTTAGGAAATAATCGGGCCATCTTTTTTGGCATGTTGTGCAACTTTTCATTGGTTTGGAGCCCTCCCACGCTCATTCAGAGGCTATCTGAGCTGCAGAGCAGGCTCCTTCTTTTCCTCTGGCAAAGCTTTGGTGTGGAGGAAAAAAAAGGAGCGGAATATTAGCCCATGATGGAAACCCATATCAAAGTGGTTTAAATTTCAAATGGAGTGCAGAGCCTCAGGTTTTCTTCTGTGTCACTCTTTTTGAAGTATATTGTTTCATGTTGGCCCATAATGATCACCTAATCTAGAAAACACTCACGCAAGCACAAAGTGAGATTGGGTGGAGACAGTTTTTGGACCACAATCTTGGCACTGGTACTCATGGGAGATGCTTTACTTCCTGCAGGATGGTGTGGTAAATGTAGTTTATCACTGTGCCAAATACATTTTTAAGATTATTTTTTTTCCCAGTTAACTGCACTGAAAATTATATTCATACAGTTTGTGCTGCATAATTTAACTCCATCTGTGAAAAAATGTGGAGCTGGGAAGTAAAAAAGCGTGAAGAAATTGGTCTTCTGTGTTGCTGGTGTCACTTTTAATGTTGTGGCCGAGTAGTAAAATAAAATTCCTCATCAATGAGACATTGCTTTCAAGGTAAAAGAGAGGTGAGGAAATTTTGCAAAGATGTGACCCTGTAAGAGGACTTCTCTGGAAATATGTGGTCATTATCCTGAATCCTGAAAAAGGCCTCCCACGGGGGAAAAAAAGACTGAAATAAAGTAATAAAGCCAGGGGGAGGTGAGGACAGAAATTAAGGTCATGATGGTTGACATGGAGGAGTCACAATTTTGAGACTGCGGGTCTGATTAAAAGATGCCCTTAATGTCATTTATTCATCAAGTGGCCTTTGGTGAAAGTTCTTCAGATATTTTCAACTTAAGGTTGGAGCTGCGAGGGGAAACCGTGTGTGTGTGTGTGTGTACATCAACAGTGGATGTGCAAAACCTGAATAACAATGTTGACAGGTCTTTCAGTGCCAGGAACTGACAGGAAGCGGAGAAAGCACTCGTCTGAGGCTTTCCAGTAGGGGAGGTGTAATTACACCAGCCACTGCATCTGAAGCTGCACCGTGAGGTGTTGAAAGCCTGAGACATCATCTCACAGCAGCGCTAATTTCGCTTTTGGAAGTGTCATGTCGAAGTTGTTGGACTCATCCCCAGCTGGGATCCCCCCTCCCCATCTACCCACGACCTGTCAGCTCCCATATCGCCTGCAGAATCAGAAGAGGCCTCTCACCCTCAAAGTATCATGGGAGCCCTGTTAGTGTCTCGTCGATGTCAGCTTGTCACCTGCATGTACCTCACCCTATCATACCACCCTATCATTTCATTCTCCCATTTCCCTTTTTCATTTCCCCTGCGTGTTTTTAAGATGGGCCAAACGTGCAGGCAGGTGACCTCCAGGCGCTGACCTCTGACCCGCTCACGCAGCTTTTATCACCTTGCCTCTGTTCAATCCTGTGCTTTCTCCATCCACCATTTTTATTCCTGCTCTATTTAATCGCACATCCAGCAGCATCCTTGCTTTGAGGTCACAGTCTGAGACAGCAGCAATCCTGATGGAAAGCTTTGCCTTATCTTCCTGCTCATGCTAAATGTTGCTTTTGAGATTAGCAAATAGATGGAAGAGGTAGGTTAAGATCTGGTCAAAATTCTGCAAAGATGGCCTAAGACAAAAGCATTAGAGCTAAAACGGAGATCAGACATTCAGATACTTTTTAGTCAAAAGTCTGCAGTGGTAGTTGAAAACAGCAGAAGTCAAACATCCGACTTTGACTTGAAGCAAGAAATTGATTAAAAGTTGTGAAAACCAAACAACTTTCAGGCAATGAAATGTGAGTTGCTTTTAATATTCACGTTAACTCCCATTAGACCAGGCATGGGCAAACTACGGCCCGGGGGCCACATGCGGCCCGTTAAACGTTTTAATCCGGCCCGCTGAACTTGAAAAAATTAAATGACAGTAATTTAAAAAAGGCACATTTTATTCATTTGATTTTCAGTGTTTTGAGACTCATTCCAAAGTCAGATATTTTGTTGTCATGCTTTTCTTCATTTTCATTTGAAATTAAATCACATGTTTTCTCCATATCCCAAGATGTGTATTTTTTCTGCAATGGGGTGGGGTACTAAAGCACTCCATCCATCTGCTCCTGGTCTGGCCCCTTTGTCAAACGTTAGAACTCATTGTGGCCCACGAATCAAAACGTTTGCCCTCCCCTGCTTTAGACTGTCATGCACCATTGCCATGTTAATGTCACCTTTATTTCACATCGTAGCAGTAATCAGTCTCATTAGCACCAGAAATGAAGGTCAAATGAAAACTAAAGTTAATAGCATAATATTATTTATTAGCATATTTCTCTGAGTGTTGAGTGCTAAAGTAAGGTGAGTGTGTCTGATTTGTCCAGAGTGAAGAATTTTTAGCTGCGGGACTTGGTCTGCCTCACACACTCTTTGAACCGAAGCATGAAGCCAGAGATTGCAGAAAGTTTGACTCTAGCTTTCCCGACCTTTCTCACTCTTTTTTTTTGGCTTTTCTGTGTGCTGAGTCTCCCCTTAAAAGTTCTCCTGATGAATACTGAAGGAAAGCTGCACTAAGTCTTGTTTGCAGGTTTCTCTATGATGGGTAGGCGGTATGCTTATGGAGCCTGAAGAAAATGTGCAGGATGCTTGCTCACTTCCTCTCCTAATGGACATGCAAATGAGCATGTTCTGATTGGCCAAGGTCCAAGTTCCTGCTAATGTCCCCGGAACGATCCCCATCATTATCTTACTTTGCTCCAGGGTCAACACCAACAACGCTGTCCTCACTGTTTTCCTAAATTGTGCTAATTTTACCTCTTTGTCTGCCCCAGTGTGATTTCTCTCTGGGGATTGTATGCTATCAACTGATGTCAATGGCAATGGAATGTGGGTGAATTGGTGGGGGCGGGAGGCATCAAAGCAGCCTGTCCTGTTGTTGATCAAGGGAAAAATCCTGCAAGTGGCTGCCTGGCTGTCTCAGGAGTGTTATGGCCAGAGGCAGAAGATCCACAAGGAAGGCTGAATGATCCTTTCTGGGTGGGGCCTTGTGCACTGTGTGGATTTTATTTCTGGCTCTGTGAGTAATGTTACTAATGTATTGCGAGAAAAAGAAAGAGTAAGAGGGAAGGGGAGGTTGTACTGGGTTTTAGATATGGGGATATTTCCCCTGTGTGGACTTTCATAT
>CAAE01014767.1:0-17480 GCA_000180735.1 Tetraodon nigroviridis | reverse complement strand
AGTGCTCCCTATCTTAATCCGAGAGACTGCAAGCTGGAGGTTGTTGGGCTCACTGTCGTCATCTGTGGCAATTCGATTATCTGCACTGAACGAGCTCAACAGCAAGGCCAGAAACAGGTTCAGCACCTTTGCAAAACAGATGCAAATCTGAGGGCCATGCACTAGAGGTGGATTGTTTGGCATTGACACTTTGGAATGATTAACTTTTTCCTTCACCACCAAGTTTCCAATGACCATGACCATCATGAAGACAGTGAGACACATGGTCTGTCCTGCCACCTCCATGCAGTCCCACATGGTTTCAATCCACTCCCCGCACAACACTCTGAACACGATCAGGAAGGAGTGGAAGAAGTCGTTCATGTGCCAGCGGGGGCAGTTACGCAGGAAGGGGCTATTTTACACACGCAGTCCTTGTTAGTTTTTGCCAAACAGCTGCATGCCCACCACGGCAAAAATGAACACAATGATGGCCAGCACCAGGGTCAGATTACCCAGGGCCCCCACAGAGTTACCGATGATCTTGATCAGCATGTTCAGAGTGGGCCAAGATTTGGCCAGTTTGAACACTCGTAACTGCAAAAAACAAGTTGGGAAGTTGACAACCAGGTTTCACCAGTTGTAAAAGCTGTCATTTGTTGAAACTCCACCAGCTGGATTCACTTACCAACTCGGAACGACCTGAGCACGGACAGACCCTCCACGTTAGCCAGTCCCAACTCAACTAAACTCAGAGTCACAATAAAGCCGTCAAAGCAGTTCCATCCTTCCTGAAAGTAGTAGTAGGGATCCATGGCAATCAGTTTGGCAAACATCTCCCCAGCGAAGATGCCTGTGAAAACCTGCAGATCCACACAACACACGCTGTAAGGATTGAGACAACAATAACGATGAATTTTTAAAAAACTCAAGTGAATAAGAAGTTCAAGAGAACAGGATGTGGTTAGGAAATGTAAAGAGTGGTGCTGCAGTCATTATTATAGCTAAGCTAATGCCCCTAGTTTGAGCAGCATCTGTTAACCTTGAGCAAATTATCCAAACTACAACAAACGGCTAAATGTTAAAGATGTTTGCTGTACACGTGGTTATTATTGGGTTATACACATTCTGTTAAGTCAGTGAAGTGTGTGCGTATAGGAAGGAGTGTTAGACAGAGTTCAGGATGCACAGAGGAGAGTTCATGCAGCATTAAAATGGAAATACATTTTTAATTAGGCCCCACTAAAGTCCCACATACACAACGTTAATTTATGTTAAGTGCACATCCTGGATCGTGGGATGATGACTAGGTTTGTGGCGATGTGGAAAGGTCTAAGTGAACTTGCAGCGCTTTTCTAACTCCCGAGAAAGATGAGCTCTGCCCAGGCAGAGCAAGCAAGAAAGATAAAGGGTTGGAAAAAAAGACAAGGAAGCTACAGTTTCGTACCAGGTTGCCAGTGGCTAAAACATCTGTGAAGTGGGGAGTCATTGGATAGTGCTCCATGGCCATGAAAAGAGTGTTTAGCACAATACAGATAGTGATGGCCAGGTCAACAAACGGGTCCATGACAATCAAATAGACGATGTGCTTGATCTTCAGCCAAAGCGGACAGCACTCCCAGATGAGGAAGGTGTTGGAGAACTTATACCAGCAAGGAGGGCACTTTCTCTGAGATTCCTCCAGCTCTGCAGGATGACATGAGGGTAAAGCAAAAGCGGATGGCTTTTATCACTCCCTTGGTTAAGATAAGTAAAGCTTTGGCAATTTGAATCACAATAAAGGAAATGTGTGGACTGTCTGTACCCTCGATCAGCGTGTTGGTGACTACGCTTATCTGACTGTTGGCACGCTCCTTTCCCTTGAAAGAGGAGTTGAGCTGATCCACTGACACCATTAGAGAACCCGAGTGCTTCTTCTTTATCTCCACATCAGTGGTCTGCAACCAGAGGGATGGATGTAACATCAGTCACATGAAATATAGAAGGCACTCAGACAGGTCACAGGTCTCATGCCATTATGCTGCTGATGTGATAAAGGACAGGACAGGCCTACTCACAAGATAACTGAAGGACACACCCTTTCATTTATGAAATAATCCTTCAATTATGATGTTTTCTCATGTAGGATTTAACTTGAACTACCTGATTTGTCTAATGTGAGCTTTACATTTTTTTACATTCAGATCCCTTTCGATCTGAATGTACTACCACTGAATTAAGGGTGAAATCACTGTAAATGTTCTTCCACAAAGGATTTGGATAATAGATCTAAGACTAAGCTGGTCAAAGTGTTCTGATTCGTGGTGCTAATCTATATTAAGATAAGTGCCCATTTGTCAAGAATAAGAAGCAAAAGGTTAGGTGACTTTCAAAAATTCAGTCAGATAAAATCACCTCAAGCAGCTTCTCCAGAGAGGTTCAAAAAATTAATAAATAACAAACTTTTGTAATATAAACCCTGTTTTGTGTAATATATACCCTCTATTATGTGCTGTACAATCCTTCACCAAACTACAACTCTTAAGCAACAAATTTAATTGCATGCATGGCATGCTTTCAAGGGTAAAGGGGATGTAGGGACATGTCCTTCATCACCATGCCGCATGTGCAGACTGGTAAAGAGGTGAAAGCAGGTACGTCGGCTGAGAGTCGAAGGGGGTTGACCATGCTAGCTAGAAGGAGGATAAATCCAGTCACAGAGAAAATTGTTTCACATTTAGGGGAAGGAGTGATGCAGAAAAAGTGAGTGATGCAAAGGAGGGATAAAATAGTAGCTCGAATTAGGAAACTCAGGTAAAAAGAAGAAAATGTTAACAAATTGCATTGTCACGATGAATACTGGATGTTTTTAAATGGAAACTTCAAGTGCTGGGGCAGCTGGACAGACCAAACCCTGGTATTTGAAAAGGACAAGAGGAGATTTAGGAGACGAAACGAGAGCCAGAGGAGAAGGTTGTGAATCTTTTTTCCACCGCCATCATGCCTAAACTCAATTGGTGTCCCATGGACGTCCTTACACTGTCATCACTGGCTGCCTTATCAATTTTCACCTCATGCAAAATCCGTCTTCCATTCCCATATCCAATTATATACACCACTCCAGAGCCAATGAGAGACACCACGCCATTGCAGTCCACTGTGCTGTTCCTCTTCCCTCCAGGGTGGGGCGCCAGTGGGTGGATGCGCGAGGAGCCTTGACTGTAGCCACTGTAGCTGTTGCGGCGGTATGGAATGAACAGAGAGCCTCGGCGGTCCTCGCACTCCTCCACCGTACTGTGCTCATCATCTGCAAATTCATTTTCCGAGCCCATGTCCTTGGATCGGCCTTTGTAGCTGAAGATGCTGCTCCGGCTGTTGTGGCGAGACATGAAAGGGGAGCCGGGGATGCTAAGGAGCGACTAAAGGAGGGGGATGCAGATGAAGAGTGTCAGTGGATGAAGAAAAACAAACAGTAATAACAAAAATCTCATTTGCATTTCCATTTCTGTAGAGCAGGGCAGTGAATTTGTGCCTTCACCTGATTCATGATGGAGGCCTTCCTCCCCAGACGGTTTCCCGGGAAACAAAGGGTGCTTTTCTTGCTGCCATCATCCGACTCAGACTTAACAACCTTCTCGCTGTCTCCTTTCTCCTTCTCCTGTTCTTTTTGACGCCACTTTTTCTTCCGGTTGCGTCGTTCTTTGGCACTCTTGGAGCTCAGCTTGGAGACCTCAGAGGAGCTGCGGGACAAGTGCCCCCCTCCCTCATCTTCTAATGCGGCCTCTGATACGGTGCCCAAAGATGTTGCCATGGCAGCAGCCTACAATTAAAACAGAAACTCACAATAACCACAAACTCCTAAAAAATGGCTAGAGGTCTCCACAGAGAGAGCCAGACCAACCTGCGTCTCCTCCTGTTGCTTCTTTAGTTGCTCCAGCATGGCTTTGAATTCAGCTTCTTTCTGCTGCGCCTCCTCAATCGTTGCCTGGTTCTGCTCCTCGTAAGCCATGGCAACCACAGCCAAAATGAGGTTGACCAAGTAGAAGGAGCCCACAAAGATAACCAGGACGAAGAAGATCATGTAGGTTTTCCCTGCAGCTCGCAAAGTCTGACAGACAAACAAACAAACAAACACACAATAAATAAGGTCTCCAGATTCACACATGTATTCACAACACACTCGATTGAAACTCTGCATCCAGAAAAAAAAAATGAACTGAAGTAGGAAATTGCTGAGAAGCACTTTTGCTGAGTCACTCTGAGCAGTGAATTGTAAAGTGCACAGTCAGAATTTTTGTTTTTCTGCGCTTGTGTGCGTGTCCGCCCCAAACAGACAGATGATTTACCTGCATGTAAAGAGCCTCCCAGGCGTCCTGAGTCATGAGGCGAAACAAGGTAAGGAACGCCCAGCCAAAGCTGTCAAAACTGGTGTAACCATAGTTGGGGTTCCGTCCAGCTTTCATACACTTGTAGCCTTCTGGACATTGTCTGAAATGACGAAACAAAAACAAACAAAACCATGAAGTTGTGGTCTACGACCGCTGGGAATCAACATGTCTGCGTCAGCTTTTGTTTAATCTGTGCAACCTTAAGGCAAAATATACATTTAAGAGAATTCTTCAAAGAGATTTGAGCCTGGATCATGAGACTGGCTGCACATCTGAGGATAGCGTGAACTGTTTCGTTGGAATTTGAGGCTGCTGACAACGAAAGAACTTTTCCTCATGTCTAAACTGCTTATCTTTTACGGACTCCTTTCATACATATGACGATCATTTTTGTCTAATGCAACACAATAGAGTCAAAATTAACTTGCAAAGCTTGAATACAGCCAAATCCATCTACATTTATCACAGCTTAAGATGAATTGAAGTTTAAATGGTTTTGCCAAACGAAGGTGAGTTTGCTCCATTTACACATGTACAAGGATCTAATCATGACAGAAAGCTCAAACCCAGTCACACAGTCAGTAAGCAAAGAACAAACTTACCCCGAGTCTGAGCTATTTCCACACAGTAGCGCGTCTGATTGACCGTGTAGGAAATAGAAATTACCTGCGGAAACACAGCAGCACCCAAATTAGCTGGAAGCTGAGCTACGCGGCCCGAACGTTCACAGGCTGCAGCAGAAACTCACTTTCATTCATGATGAATTCGCCCCAGTCAAAGTCGTTGGTCATGTTGACTGGCCAGATCACGCACTTGTTCCGCAGGTTCCCCATGAAGAGCTGCAGCCCAATGAGTGCAAAGACGCTAAGACAGAAGACGGTCAGAATCATTACATCCGACAGCTTCTTCACAGACTGGATCAGGGCGCCCACGATGGTCTTCAGGCCTGTCAGTTAATACATGATCAGAACACACATACAAACATGGACATAAAAACAGGCAGCCAGCATACAGACACACATCAGTACTGCTAGTTCTTGTGTACTTGTTAGCAGAGAATACATGAATTCATCACAGCTAATAAAAAATGGTGGAAATAAACAGCCCTTTGAGTTGGAGTGGAGAGTTTGTGTGTCCGAGTTTGATGTGTCTAAACGTAAAAGAAGCTGCTGGTAATCATTTAGAGCCTTAAATTCATTCCAATTTTTTTCTATATATTCTAATTGTTTAAATTGCACTAATAGATTTTTTAAATTGTTTTTGGTACCAAAATACAGTACATATATTTCTAAAACAAAAAGAAATATTTCACTTTAATGATGCATTCCAGATCAACCACAGACACACATCCCATTCCAATCGCTGCAGCTGTGTGGGATGTTTCCATCAGAAAGACACACACGGTGATGCCTTATAATCTGGAACAGTGTGTAACTGTGAATTAAAGGCTGCCTAAAGGACAGATGCTGGATTTCAAATGCCGAGAGGAATCCAATTGAGATTTTTTTTTTTTTTTTCCCACTTATTGGGTCTGCCTGAGGGAACATTCCACTCTGCAGCTAGTTTAGCAGTCATTTCATATTTAATATCTCTTAACCCAGCAGCGAACAGCGCAGCAAGCTCAGGGGAAGAAGAAAGGGAGGAAGGAGGGAGGAGAAAGAGCGGGTTGGATGTGAATGAGAGGTGGCATGCAGATCATTTAAACGCCAAGGCTGAAGTTAGACTCATCTCTGCTGAAGGTGACGGTGTTCTGGCCAAATAAATACATGAATGAATAAAAAAAGGAATAAACATATAAAGCTCCTGACTATCTTTAGTTTAGGAGCCCGCAGACAACCTGCGAGTCAGTGTGGTGTGGGGGTTTTTGTGTGTTTCGTCCATATGCTGGTGATGCCAAGGGTTTTCATTTCTTCTGAACTGTACGTTTAACGCAGTCAGGTTTGGGCTCTTGAAGACAGAATGTCTGCTCTGATTTAAATCTGCAGCATCCTGAGACTTGGGGTGCGCAGTGGAAAGAGTTTTAGAGATGTTAGCTGCTCTCTCAAGGCCAGAGGACTGTTCCTGGCAGCAGAATGCATTATTAACTTTACCAAAACCCTGAAGGGTGACTAAATCTAAGATGACCTGATTTCAATCAGAGGAGTTAACTTAAAAAAAACACTCTCCTTATAGTTTTTTTTTTTTTTTTTTTTTGATGGAATACGGAGTGTTTCCCACGCAACAGAGAGGAAGTCTAAATTTTTTAAAAATCCCAGTAAGGGTTTTACCCTGGGGAATGTCAGCCCACTGGAGCAATATTGGTTCCAAATGGAAGGCGCAGGCAATGGAGGGGGGATCTAGGGCCTTCATACGTTTCTAATACATTTTTTAAAATTCTTCATTTGAAATACATTCAGCACAGTGCTGCCTGATCAAAAAAAAAAAACCCTCTGTTTATGTATTTTTGATGTTTTCAAAGCTGGCCCAAAGTGTGAAGCTGGAACCAAATAAATCAACACTAAGATATTCATATCTAATAAAAAGGAGTGAAGCATGTTTTTCAAAGCTTCATGCAGCATGAAGTTTAGACTTGGCAGTCTTTGGGAAGCCCTTAAATTGAAAAAGACCACGTTTAAGGTTTTGTGAAAATTAGAACAATGCCTGAAATAATGCTGAACAAAAAAAGGAACTTTCATCTCCAAAAATTCTGTGGCCACAACCCTTTTTCTAAATTATCCCAAAGCAGCAGAAGAAGGTAGGACGGGGGCCTGCAAACAGACTGCTAAGCCTATCAAAAATACCATTTTTGATTCTGAACAAAAAATAAATAAATAAAATGCAGAGATGCTCAAATCTTGTCCTTTTTTTGGAGAAATAAATAAACTCAGCCTTTGTGTTTAAATGGGAATCTCACCTGGAATTACAGAGATAGTTTTCAATGCTCGGAGAACCCTGAACGTTCTGAGCGCCGAGACATTTCCGAGGTCCACAAACTCTGTAATATATCTGCAACAAGGTAGGGATGACACACAGAACAAAGAACCCCATGACGCACAACACGCACGCACAATAACGACATCGACACGCATGTACGCGCAAGGGCACGACACCAGCACCACCGAAGACCAGGAGGACACTATGGTGAGAGAGAGAGAGCTCCAGAAGCGGTACGAGGAAGGGAAGAAGAGAGGATTGGAACAAAACCACACCTAACATCAACCCCGCGATGCGCCCATCCACAAACTCACACCCCTGGACTCTCTTACCTGGGATTACTGAAATAGTTTTCAAAGCCCTCAGAACCCTGAACGTACGCAGAGCTGAGACATTGCCTAGGTTTACAAACTCTGTTATATACCTGCAAGGTGGATCAGATACAGTTACTCAGCAGCCTTCATAGACAGAGGAGAGAAAGTAGAGATAGTCACATGCGCACGTATCAGTATCTAAGTGGATAAATGGCGCTGCAGGTAAGTCGAGTGCACGGTCGATCACACGTGGACTCAAAGCCTCGATCGGCTCTGCAGCCTCTGCTGCAGGTGTCTAATATGGTGGCGCTTTCACACCTTCGGTCTCCTGGATTCTCCTGGTGTGAAAGTGACCTAATTTTAAAGGAAGAGCTTCTGTTGCTTGTTTTCCCATATTAAAAGGTACTGAGTTTGTCCATAAAAGTCATTTAAAAAAATATTACCAGTAAAACTGTTCGGTTAAGTTCAGCAAATTAGCAATAATAACCATATACAATTCAGTTTTGACGTTCCTGACTTTTTTTTAGTCCACTTTCCTGTGTTTCAGCATGTGTAAACACGTGATTTTGTTTCCAACAATCTCTCGTGCCGGTACTTACGCCATTGAGATGACCATAAAATCCAGCCAGTTCCACGCATCTCTGAGGAAGGTGAAGTCATCTATGGCAAAGCCTCGGGCCACGATTTTAGTGAGAGATTCAAAAGTATAGATGCCCGTGAAGGTGTACCTTAAAGAAACGAGAGTCAGGTTTACCCAGCAGAGACAGGAAAGCGTGATGGATGCAGGAAATATGCCAGAAACGGACTTACTCCACTTGTTTGGACCACTCTGGCGGGTCGCTGAACGTCATGAATATACAGTTGGTCAAAATAGTACACATGATGATCATGCTGAACAATGTGAGAAGGCCAGAGTTAAGGAAAAGGTGTGCAATTCTGCCTAAATAACAATCGTACAATACAGAGAAGGTGAAGCACTTGAAAGGATATGAATGTATCAAAATCTTAATAGCTATTCGCCTAAGTAGATTAAAAGGACTTAAGATATACAAGGAGGGTGTGGCACTGAAGCGGAAGATTGTTTTCTGTTTGTTTAGGACTATAAATGTCTGTGGAGAGAAGAAGAGAAGACATTGAGAACACAGCGCATAATACTGAGAACATGGCATCGCTGATTTCCACTTCCAAAGTGTTGGCTCAACGTTTAATGTTTCGGATTTACCGCCCTACTGTATAAGCTGCCCCTGCGGCGCTCTCCACTGATAAACTCGGCTGCGCGAGCCGCCCGGAGGGCAGTAGGCAGGTGAACAGGAAGCTCTCGTGGCCAAACGGCTCCTCGGCCAAAGTTTAAAGCTCTTACTGGAAGAGAACCGCAAATGGTGTCATCGATTAGGGGCAGATGTGCTGACTCTGGACTCTCGGCAACCACTCCCTACCCATAAACAGCGATGTTGCTGGACGCCAGCATAAAGCAGCAACATTTTTTCGTCTGCAAAAGCGAGCCCTTCTTGGGTATTTGTGCCCAAGAGGTCAGTGCTGAACAGCAGAAAACTAGGAGTCACTGGAAAGGTTCAAGTGTAGCTGCACACATAAATGTCCTAAAAAACCAGAGGGATATTTGCACGTGCACACTAGGGCAGCCCAGCAGGTCAAACTCACAACCTGTCCATCCACAGCAGACGTAAGCTGAGTGGCATACAAGAAACCTTGTTTTTTGTAGCACCTGTTGCGCTGTAGAGAGTCCCTCACTGGAAGCGTCATTTCCAGGTCAAATCAGAGATCAACAACAACAACAACGACGAAAAAATGCGCAGGAGTGTTCACTGACCTGCGTGCATTCACTTTTAAACTGCAGCTGAGACGTGCACAGAGCAAAAACGCACCAGAGGTTTAAGGCTTAGACCTCAGGAAGGAAAGAAAAGAGGTGACCAGAAGTGTCCTGAGACAAGTGCTGGAGTCTAATTAAATTTAAAATAGCGCCCGCAGTCTGGGGAAAGACAGAAGGTATTCTCTGCATCGGAAGGCTTTGCTTCCTTTTCCCTTCTGCCCTTTTGAACATATCCATCTCTGGCTGTTCACGTCAGGTGCAGACAATAATTATCTTCACCCAATCCACTCTACACAGCAGGAGAGGCTTCTCAAGTGACGTCCATCTTCCTTGCAGAGGTCACATCAAGTGCTGACCAGGCAAAAACAAAAGCAAGAAGATGGAAGGAGGAGGAGGAGGATGTAAATGATCAATCTTTCATTAGCAGTTCCAAAGATGTCCCGCATACATAACCATCCTCAGGTGATCAACCCGTGTGGAGCACGTTGGCTGTGGCTAGGTTTTGATGTTTGGGCAATTCTCAGGAAACCTCCAGAGCAGAAAATCTGCAGTCCATGCAGAGAAGTCAGGGTTTAGCGCTCCTTTCATTCTTCTCTTCAAGTCATAACCAAAACAAAGGCAAACTTTATACACAAATACAAAATAATCTGGAAACCCACAACAGAAAACTTTAGTTTTAGGGTGGAAATACTAAGCAAACGGGCTGCACTTGTTGGTGCGGCACATTTGCAGTAGGCAGCTCATCTGGTCGGGTGTACGGTCTGGTCTGGTTTTAGCTGGAATTTATAGGAAAGACAGAAAATGGAGGGGGTGGAGAGGGAGTGATGCAGAACAGAGCGCTGCAGAGGGGAGACAGCCAAACCTGAGATAGGTGGAAAGATGGAGGGAGGAGGACGACTGGGTAGGCATGCAGCAGAGAACTAAGATGGAGAAAAAAGGAAGAAAGGAGGGGCAGAGACCGAGTGGGATCTGAGAAGCAGGGTAAAAATAGAAAGAAAAGAAAGATGGGGGATGTTTTACTGAGCCGATGGTAGATAGGAGGAAGAAGTCCCACAAAAGCCTCAGAAATGCCGCAGGAAACACACAGTGTCATTTTATTGATCACATAAGTCAGCTGACCTCAAAAAGCTATTCAATTATTTTAATGGCGCCTGAACTGAAAGCCAGGACATTTGCATGAAGATGTTAGACTAAAGCAGGGTGGGGATGAAGGGCCTGAAGCTGCTCCGTTCCGTCTGCAGAGAGCCAGAGGCGACCGAGACACTTGTTCACCGTTAATCTCTGATGGGTGGAAGAACACCACCAGCTGCACTGACACGGTGGATCCAGGCTCGTTGGCGGCATCATCACCTGGACGCTTTGCTGCAGAAGCCCTGCTTCCCCCTCCTCCCCCCACCTCTGGAAGCTCACCCTCCCTCCCTGAACTCCGCTCCCCCCGGCCCAGTGTGGAAGGATGCTGTGTCATCAGAGACAGAGGACTCAGACGGAGCACTAAAGCCCGGCCCTCCCTCCGCTTTACTAGACCCCGAGAAAACAACGGCGCTGGAGAGGAAGGAGCGCAAACCAGAGGTAAAATGGAGAGGAGCTGGGATGAAAAGGGAATTCCAGTCAAAAAAAAAGAAAAAAAGCTTTCTTTAGAATTAGCTAAACCGAAATAAACAAGGGAATTCTGCCAAACTGATAAGAGCAAAGTTAATAAACATATACTAGAATGTCATAAAAATAACATCTGCCTTGCTAGGGAAAGAGCCTTAGTTCCGTACTGGAAAATGGCACCAGGGGGCGACAAAGAGGGATGGACGGGTACCTTTTATTCATATTTATTAAAAATAGACGAGCGCAAACAGCAGAAACGGGGCGAGAACACTCTTTTGCACTAATGCAACCTTCAACTCTTCAACCCTGCAGTCCTAAATTACGTGGGCACGTGGGATGTCAAATTGTGCATGGCTATAAAAAAAACATCAGCGGCCCTCCAGCCCCGCCATCCTGCTACTGCTGTGCGACCACAGCAGCTTTAACATCATCTAATGGCATCAGACGTTTGAAAAACCAAGGCTCTTCGGCTCATCGCAGGGGAAAACCAGATCTGCAACGCTGCATTTCTCCTGCCTGCCGCTGCCCCTTCCTCCTCTGTTTGATGCATGAGCGCCTGCGATCAGGTTTCCTGCAGCTGACAGTAACTCTCTCCCCTCCCCCTCTCCCTGACATGCGCGGTAATGATAAGCAGCAGGATGACCGCGGGTTGAGCGGAGGGGACAATGAAAACCCTGAAATCACACGAAGGCCCCAAACGCATCAGTGGGATCCAGAAACGATGGTTTTTATCGATCCCAGTGCGGGAAAACCCCGAGAAATCATGGAATGTTGGTTTTTATTGATCCCGGTGCAGGAAAATCCTGAGAAATCAGGCTAAACGAGTTAAATATGACATATAAAACACTGCTTATTTCCCCCATAGAGGTCACATATGAACCATGGGAGTGTGCGTTAGGTATTACAGGATGGAGAACTTATACAGGAAGACTTTCTGTGTGCACCAGCAAAGTGAGGCTGTGGATCAATAGATCACCGAAGGCACGAAGACTGGATGGTTCCGTGTTCTCGGAGTGTCCTGAGTCCTGCTGACTGGGCTCCTGGCTGCTGCAGATTCCCTTTCACATGATCGCTTCCATCACACTGCTCCACCTGTCTACAAGGCTGCTGCCCTGCTTCCCGTAGGTCGCTAGCGCAAACATTTAGGGCCGGAGCAGCAAAGACGTCCAGGAGGGCAGCGGAATTAGATTCAAAACCAACAAATGAACGAAGGACGAATGTGTGTGAGGGGAGAACATCCGTCTCTCCTGACAGCTGCATTTACTAAAGCAACGTCGCAGGAATAACTGAGTTATATCCAAGGAAAGCAGCAGATATGCAGCACCTTCAGGAAGGACACGCCATCAGTTTTGCACTGACGAACAAATTCCACAAGTGAATAATTCATGAAGGCGTTATTGCGCTGTGGCTTTGTTCTGATTCAGCATTTCTGGGTCCGAATGTTTCGATATCATTTGTGAAAATGGGTCAAATGTAATGTAATCTGCACCCAAAACCATTTCTGCCGTTGGAATGAGCGCCGCTTCCGCATGTCTGATGGGAGGGCGATACGTGACAAACACGAAGAACGGCTTGTCGGAGAACCGTCTCAGGTTCTGCAATGTTCAGTCCCACAGATCCATCGTTTCCTGGCGACAGCTTACAGAAGAAATGTAATAGGCACTGGTGGTGATATAGCTGATGAAGGAACAACAAACCGTGTTGGCACATTTGACCCGAAAGCCGTAAAACTCACTTTCTTGTTCATGTAGTACGGATCCAGATCCTCCAGCGGCGTGGCGATCATGCCCGCAGGGGCGTCTCCGTAGATGAAGGGCAGGCTCTTCCCGGCCTCCAGGTCGCTGTTGGGCTTCTCTTCATTCTCGTCAGAGGTGTCGCGGTGACTACTGTCCGATCTGGGCTTGGGAGGTTTCTTGTTCTTCTCTTCCTGAATGCGCTTCTCGATGTTAGCAAGAGACTCCGGGGTGAATTTCTTGAAGCTGTCAGGTCCTGGAGGTGCAAAAAGGGGCGCGGCCATGTTTTCATCCTGCAGCTATTTCCTCTTTATTAGTTTTCCATACCAGGCATCCAGCTCTGAGGGGGAGAGAGGGTCAAAGAGTGAGAAGAAGTTGACACATCACTATCATGAAACAGCACCTGAACATGATTTTATCATTATTAAACGAATCGTTAGAATTGTTATGTTACGTTTTTAAAATGTGCGTCAGATTCTTCGGATCACAGATCTTCCTCCTCCGCTGGGGGTGATCACCAGGATTGTGTAACGATAAGGTCGTCTACCCTCCTGGTGCAGGGCCAACCTCACTGGAGGTTAAAAACCTGGGACCCACATCAGCTGAAGAACCTTTAGGGTGATGAGGAAACGTGTTTCGGTCCAGACTGACTTTGACTTTTTGCACTCTGACAGAAACAGCCGTCCAACTTAACTTCTTGTGTACCGAACCGTCATTAACGCCTGTTCGCTTCTCCTGCTACTAATTTCCCACAGCTCACTGACATTAACATGAGTGGTTCAAATTGCAATGAAGCTTGAGAGGAAAATATTTGTAAAGCGTGGTTTTGTCAGAGAAATCCTCGTAACCCACACGGGGAACGTGCTGTAGACCTCTGGAACGTGCTCCAAAGACACCCTTCCTGCTCCCTCTATCAGCTGCAATGGCTACAGCACCGCTCCTGCATCACTGGCATCAAATTCCCTTTGTGCACCAGCAATAAGGTGCATCGGCTCAGGGTTGTTCCTTTTATTACTTTATTCTTTAAAAAGGAAAGAACTCTTCGTCCCGGGACACGTGGCCCTCTCCTTCTGTGCTGACATGACACAGCAGCATTCGGAATGACATTTGTTTTCACAACAGGATTTCAATATTCAGTGCAGAACTACAGAAACGGCACGGCTCTGGGGCCGTGGGCTGGTTTTAGCTCATTGTTGTGGCTCAGCAGTCTGGAGTCTGACCGTCGACCGGCTTTAGAACCAGTAAGAAACCAGCTCCAAACACACAAGCTGCACTAAGATCACGGGCTGTATCCTCCAGAGGGCCGTTACAGTTCATTGCTGCGATCTTCATTAGTCCGATGTTGTTTTGTTGGGATGGAAACACAAATGCATAGTTTATTCACTGGGAAGATTTGAAAAGCTTTAGATATTTTGAGCATATGTTATAATACTGCTAAGTGAGGCATCATCACAGGACGTCGCTCCTCGGTGGCTCTGACTCAAAACATCAGCTACATCCAGACTTCTAATTCAGATGACTTTCTCTGGCCAGCTGGCTGATGGCCACCGACTTTGACACGCCAGAGGCTACTTGACAGTCCGGGCACAATTCAGAGAAACCGAAAATAACATTTAGCTACAGAATGACGTGGGTACGAACCTGGAAATGAAGCTGAAAAAGAGGGTCAAATATCCTCCGGTGAAGCGCAGACGAGGATTACAGGGATGAAGTCGAGTAACCCAACCTCGGCACAACCTCCAAGTCTCCTTCCACTAGGACGTCAACCGATCCACAGTCAAGGTGATTAAAAACAGGATGCAACAGCGTGGCGAGCACACTTTACGCATAACGCCAGTGGCATCCTTAAAGGTGAATGAAAGACGACTTAAAAGAATTTCAATAATCCACATAAATTCACAAGTCATAAACAAATAAAGAGATTAATTAATAAAGCCTCGGACGCAACGACGTCTGATACAAAATCAAATCAACGACAGTGGCGGAATTATCATTACGCACGTAATCCCAAAGCGCGCGGCCCCCTTATGCGCGTCCGGTCCTGACACGTCCATTATCCAAAATATAAGAACCGATACCTGACTAAATTCCACCTGGCACAAGCGCCGCGTTCGACTCGGCAGTTTCCGCGAAGCTCCGGGGCCACCGCGTCACCCGAAGCCAGGTCCGTCCAGGGGACGACGCTCCGCCGCTGTGGAGAGCCGCACGGCCGGCAGCCTGATGCGCAGGACAGTTGCGTCAGTCACATGGGCCGCTCCGGAACTCACACACCCAGAATCGGCGCACGGCTGGATAAAAGCGCCTCCAACAGATTCACGCACGACCCGCACTCAAACAGAATCCCCGCATTCCGTTTTTTCTTCCTTTCCGACGGTACCAGAATGAGCAAAGCATGGCGACGCTGTGGCAGCCAGCGGTAAAGTTCCCGTCCGTCCTACCGGAGCTAGAATGCTGCAGTGTGGTTTATTGCTGCTGGAGAGGCTGTGACTAAGAAACCCTCACAATAGGATGATCTCCTGAAGTTCCAGGCTCACCCGAATTGTCCATTTGCGCATTTAAAACTGCTTTTAAAACGCCCCCGAACAGAGGATGTTCTCCCCACCGGTGGAGCACCACACCCGTGCCCGAGGTCGGAGGAGCGGGCGTCAGAAACTCCGCATGATGCGGGCCATTTTTTTTTTTCATGCTCAGTGAATGCTGCGTGAAAGCAGAAGCAAGGTGTGCCGCGGCCCGTCTGGGGCTGCCGAACTGGAGACGCACCGAGCAGGACAGAAAAAAAACCGGAACGGTTCCAGCTCGAAAATGATGAAAAACGACACGGTATCGCTTCGGGCGACGCAGAAAGGGAAAGAAAACACAGAAAGGCGTCTTTGCCCCGCAGACGCCAGGATGAGGCGCAGAGACAGGCACCGCTCTGCGGCACTGGCCGGGATGCAGTCAGCTTCCAAAGTCGGACACAGATCCACCCGCACGCACGGTAAAGCAGGAAAAGCGGAAAACAGAGCGGCCACTTACTTTTTCTGGCATTAACAGAATTCCAGGCTGCTGTCACCGAGCTGCAAATACGGAAAAGAGTCTGGAGCAACTGCGGTTGTCGCCATATTGTTGCTGCTATCTGGCTTCCCGGTGCGTGCGGATCCCCTGCATAATTGATGACTCTCGGCAAATTGTAAGGGAGTGTCGGCAAATGCCTTCAGCCCCTCTGACGGGCAGAGACCGCAGCAGCAGAGCCAAGAAAAAAAGAAAAAATAAGGGTTTTTTCACGGTTTAGGGAGGCTGGCTGGTCCCTAAACCTACTGCCTGACATTAAACCCGGTGTGTGACACAAAAAGGGTGTGGACCGCCGACCTAGAGGTCAACACATCAACACAACATCAGCAAAGAGACAATCTAGAGTTCTAGATTATCCAATGTGCAAAAAAAATAGATAGATAGATAGATGGATAGATGGATAGATAGATGGATAGAGCTGCTATTCAAGAATGGATGACATCATTGTAGTTATATTAAAGTCTATTAAAACTTTAAAAACACTGCTTCTTTGTTCCACAAGGGGGTCCTCATTTAAAGGCCCCTGACTGGATCAGCATGGTGTCCCAGTTCTACCCGGTACACCTAACTAGTGGCAAACACACATTCATATCTATATCTACAGGGATATACACACAAAAAACTAACTGGGAGACATACTTTGGCTGCAGTATCACGTTTATGATAGATGACTGTGCGGCTTGAACGTAGATTTTGTTGATTTGATTGTGGCTCTCTTTGAGTTCAAGAGTCATCCTAATGAAGCAAAAATCTGATGACAGAAAAAGGTATTCAGATGGTGCTGCTTAATCGCTGGTTAGGACAGAGGTTGAACTGAAATAAATGAATGAATCCTGAACAAAATAAACAAAATGTGCAGTCGCCCGTTTTCTCCACAAGGGGGCGGTGTTTGCGCGTGTAAAAAAAGACTGCGGCGGATTATTTCAAATCTACCTCCACTTACACTGCACCTGCATCTTCAGACCGTGCTCCCTGTGACACCCAGACTAAGGTTTCTGGAAAATTCGAATTACAATGTGATGGGAAAAAAAATCTAGAAATGCTTCAGTATTGTAGATTTCTTGAGCCACTTTACATTGACTACTGGATACCAACTGCTGTCCAACATGGATGTTTTATCTGCCTTCCAGCGTCTCATCTCGCTGCTCCGTCACTGCTGCTTGACTTCATTAAAAAGGCCTAATGAAATGAGAAGCAGACCAAGTGCAGAGCAGCCAGCCTAGTGCGGCTGCAGCCTTGAGGGAGGAGCCCTGCTGGTGCCATGAGGAACTCCATGGGTGAGGCGTTTCTCCAGGCCTAGAGGTCAGTTCATCAGGCCTGAGGAGACCACAGCAGCCAGCTTCACACGTTAAAGAGGCAGAAGCAGAAGAGGACGGTGAGGGGGACGGTGAGCCATGGCAGACCCGTTCTCCTCCTCACGCTCTAATTTCTTTCTCTTGCAGTGGTTTTGGTTTCACCCGACAGCCACCATCTGTCCTGCAGGCAGTAACACTTACACATATCTGCCCTAATTAGACAATCGTTCCCACATGTGGATCAATCTCCCGCACCCACTCAACCCCCTCCTCATCCTCCTGTCCGCCCGCTGTCCTCTTGCTCCTCCCCCTGTTTTTCCTTCCAGTCACACACTCGACTACCTTCTCCTTGCCCCCTTAACCACCCCCCTCCTCCCTTCTTCACACACAAACACACACATGCA
>CAAE01014766.1:489572-502007 GCA_000180735.1 Tetraodon nigroviridis | reverse complement strand
GCTGACCCATTTGCTTATTATGGACCGGTGAGGCCACTTTGAGCAAGCCTGGGCTTGACTCCTAGCAACGAAGTCATGTCTTATGAACAGTCAACTACAAGATCTGTTTTTGAACAAGTATATGTTAATTGAGGAAATCGCTGTAATCTTTTACGCTTTCATATACAATGAAAAAACTCTAGTATCGTTATTTGCCAGTTACTGAACTTTTTTTGCTAATAGCAATTTATCTTTTGGAGCTAAACTTGGTGGATGAACTAGAGATGAGGTGCAAAGTGTTTAAACACTAATCTGGATGCGTGTTACGTCTCTAGCTAGCTGTGGGCGGAAGGGAATACTGTAACATAAAAGTAGTATGGTTGGTAGATGTCAGCGTTATTTTATCACTGGAGTGAAGGTAAGAAACTTCCCCACAAGCTGGGAAGATGAGTAAAAAGAAGAAAAAACAAAAACAAAAATGGGCAATGCAGGTAACAACAACAGCAACAACAAAATGGAAATAACCCAAACTTTCTAACCTTTTAAACTAGAGGTATTTAAGTAGTCAGGACACTGGGAATAAATTTAAAAAATATCATATTAAAAAAAATATGACATGTTTTGCCATTACTGCTCAGCTACAGGACTCCAGTAACACATCAGTCTTTGTTTCACAGAAGTATGTTATGAATCTAAAAATGCAGACAGACTTACTGTAGACAATTGAACGAGTTGGGCGAATCTTTTGCGTTAGCATCCATTTGACTTACACACCAGTGTCTAGCCCTTTCACACAGAGCCTGCTGGAGAGGAGTGCTGCCATCACATGCTTTTACCTAGCTGATTGTTGCTGTGAGGTCTCCTGTCTGTGTGACGCCAATAAAACTAATGCAGTGAAAATACTCGGGTGGAAGACAACGTTCATTATTGGTGCTACTGCTACATTTCCTCATCGCGCAAGCACGTCTGCGCGAATGGAGTTCAAAACAGTCAGATGCAGAGTTTCCTGGAGAGACAGGCTGCTGTCTCCTCATGCTGGAGATCTGTCAAACCAGCAGAGGTGGGTTGGCAGGGGCACAGCTCAGGGAAATGGAGACATAAATTGAGAAGAATTGATAACACCACTGATGCTTTGCAAAATAGGGTTTCTGCGCTGTTGCTGTTTCCACTCCAGGTGAACTGCTGTGGACTGAGGAACTCGCAGAACAGAAACAAAAACTTGACAAGCCAAACTCGGCTACAGTTTGACCCAAATGTCATTTCCCTTAACATAATGTATGTAGATAGTTGTTGTGCACAGAGTCTTTTTCATTATTACATAGACTTTTTGATTATTACTTGACTCGACAAAGATTTTTTTGTGTGCTGGCTTGGTTTTTTATGGTTTAGCAAATATCCCCCGATGATTGCACCACCAACAGCAACCTGAGCTGTTGATGCACAGTGGGATGAGGCAGCATCTCTTTTTATTCTGCACATTCCATTACCCACAAGACCTGGCATTCAGTTTTCCAATATTCTATTGTCTTGATGGGTCCATATGAAGTGAATCATAACCTAGTTACACCCATTGTGGCCTCTAGCTGCTGCTTCATCTTTGAGGTTTTGAGGTGAGATCCATTAATCCATGCATCATTTTGTAAAAGATTAATAATTTAGTCATTGTTAGGATTCTAGCTTTAACTATTCTCCTCAACCTCCGATCCTTACAATGTTTAGGATTGACAACACAATTTTTTCATTGTGAAGGGGATTATGCACAACTTTTTCCATCCAAACTGGCAACAACAATGAATCCACATCCCCAAAATCATCTTCTCTACTCTGAAGCCAATAGTTAACATTATGACATCATCTTAGAGACCTGTACATAAACTGGATTTTTGCTGTAGATGTTTAAATTAATGTGCAGTTTCATGGTTATTTCTTTTAAATCAGGGTGTTACTTATGTAAAACATAATTTAGATTAGATTGGGGCTGTGGAACATGACCCCTTTTTAAAAGTCATAAAGACAGGCAAGGAAGACAGCAGGCGCTAAAGGCCAACAGATGCCAAATATGAAAGGGAAGAAAAACAGAAGGAGAACAAGAGATTAAAAAAGAGATGCTGGGGGGATTATTAAAGGGCATTAAAATGACACAGAAGATTATTCTGATGTTGGCAGCAGCGGCCTCAAGTCAGGAGCGGTAAACTGCCAGTCCAGCAGACAAAAACAAAAGAACAAACAAGGTAACAGGAACAAGAGCACACACAGTTCTGCCCTGCATGGGCACAATGCAGGGATTCAGGCCACACAAGAGAGCCCTTCTGGTACGGACTTTTAACCACCATTTATTTTACCACGATTCCATTAACGTATAGGCTACTATCATTTGAATCAGGCTTTTTGGCATATTCATTCCTGTATGTTCCATAAAGTTTGCCTTGTTGTCTTCTAAACCCTTATAGATAAAGAAAACATAATGTAGACCTATTTTAGTGAGATGGAAAGCAATAGGAAACAGGTTTTAACAATGTATAATGTCAGATTGGAAAATGTCTCTGAACATATGAAACAGTATCCTGGGAGATAGCAGCATGAAGATCACTTTGGGTCATGCTTGAGCCTGGCACGCTGGGATCTAGTTGGGCACTGATATGAAAAGTGCAAAGGTGCTGGAGCAGATTATTCCGCCTCTAGCAGAGCATCAATGATTGAACAGGGGCCTGGATTCTTTCAGACACAAACAGTGCAGGTCAAACACGGGGTATAGAAAGAAGCATGGGTCACGATGCAATATACCCAAACCACACAAAGCCAGCTCTTCATGCTTGCTTTGGCCATTCCACCAAGTCCATAATTGTCTTTGACAAAACTCATTAGCAGAGGCCTTGTAGTAACATTGGTAATCAGAAATTCCATGGATGGAGACATGCACAGAAACAATGTCCCACACACATTTCATTGCACCTTTTGACAAAATGTAATGAAGTGGACATATTGTCCCCCTCATATGAACTCAGAGCCACTGCTACAAAGACTTTGTATTGTGAGCTTTCGATGCCCAGCGTGGGACACATCAAATGGCACCTCTAGCTTGGCTCTTTTGCAAGACCACAGGGCAAACAAATGATTTAGATCTTGTTGTTGTTGTTGTTGTTGTTGCTGTTGTTACATCTCATATTTTCTGTACAGAGACTATTGAGAGTCTTTCTTATTCTCACGTGTCACATAATCAAATTCTTGAGATGAATGTCCTTGACTGCTTTGTCAGATCAAATCCCTCATAGAAGGATAATTTTACATCATCCTAACAGAAACCAGTTTAGGAGCCATTACCAAAATGGTCCACCCCCTAGAGCACGGTTAAGAAAACAATCCTCTCAAAAACACTGGAATTAAACGTCACTGCTTAAGTGTTTCTTTATTTTTCAGCAGTTTACGTTATGGTGTAAAATTTAAAATACATGCTTGAATCATTAAAATACAACTAACCGATATTAATTATTTATGAAATGTACGTTGTTTTAACAACAATGTCATATTTTGTAATTTGTTTGACTATTTCCTAGTAACCATCACTTCCCTGATCGGCATGAGAGGCGAATTCCCTGTTTTAATAATGAGCTAGAGGCAGGAATATGTCGTCATCTATCCATCCCGGTGGTGGGAAGCAAGAAATACCCCAAGTATAAAAAGTGAAGATGGAAAGTTTGCTTCTGCCCAGTCCTGTCTCAAATGGCTCCAACACTTGATCACCTGTAGTTTAAGGGGTAAATCATGTCCTGGACTTTAGGAGGGTGCCTAGCGTTTCCGACTGGCTGTCAACTGGCCCACTGACTTGAAAAGAGCAGAGCACAGACACAGCAACTTGACCCACAAAAGACCAATGAGCCATAACAAAAGAAGGGTGAAGGGTTGAATGAATGTGCACTTATGGGTTAGACTTTGATATAAAAGACAACATCTGATCATTAACAAATATTCATGTTTACCATTATCTTGTCCCCGCCCAATTTTTTTTCCACATTTGTGCCTCATTCATAGATTATATAAAATCTGTTTTGGATTATGCAAACACTCAGACGCACCCGTCATCTGCCCCTCCCACATGCAAAATGTAATTTACCAAAAGGCAAGGCGTGCATTAGGAAGATTTAACTTCATATAGGCTACCTAAGCAACTTATTATTTTGTAAGATTGTAGTTTGCCACAGATTTCACGTCTCGCCTGCAGATTAAAACATGTCAGACAAACAAAATCCACTGTGTTCGCACCCTCCCTGCTGTGTCCTACAACCAATATCTCCACAATTAAGATGAACATGTATTGACTCAGTTGTCAGTACTTTCACTATAGGTTTTGTCAGTTGTGGGTTCGGGTTCCTCTGTAATCTACTAAACAGAAACATCACTACTGCTTCTAATCTATCATCCAGACCAGTTTCAGTTTGCCCACATTCAAAGCCTTATATCAAGCATCACATAACAGGCAATCCTGGCCATTACCTACAAGCTTTGTCACAGAAACATATGTATGCTGATACAACATTGCCTTCAATCCTCCCAAAGGCCATTTTTTTTTTCTCCATATCAATTGCATGCGATTGTTAATATTAATGTGCATTTTAAATGTAAAGCACACATCACCAGACACAGGTTGCACTGTGTTAACAGCAGCCTGAATAGTGATTATATAAAAAATACGTTTTGATCCAGCAGATGCTTTGTTAAAAACAACACGACGTACAAACTTCGAAGGCGTATTTATCAAAAATGATTGTTCTTAAAGCATTCAGGTGTTTGAATGGTGTATTATATGTGTAAGATACAGATGGAAGTATGCAGTTCAAACTGGAAAGGTCCCCGTTCCTCCTTTTGTTATCGTGTCATTGTTTCCTGACCTTCTTCAGTCAGCAGCCTCTTCCAAGACCCATAAATTTAATTGCTGGACACTAAAATATGAAGCTGTGAACTTTCTAGATTTTAAACCCACACGTGATCTGGAAAGGCAACTGTTTTCTTAATTTGAAATAATATAACATAGAATTAAAAGTAATCAGGAAAATAATTTGTGATGCCACTTGTTGTTTGCTTTAACATTTTATCTAAAAAAACTTTTCTTTGATTTCTAAAGTTTGTGGGTATATTCTGCAGAATGGCTGGGTAAAATCGAGATCACACACCCGTCACTAGTTTTTGTGATGATTTAATTTCAAAAGTTTGAAATGTAGGATCAGAACTTTCCCCAAAAAACGTCGGCGCGGTTTAGGGGCTACAGTGATCATTTTATTACAGCTGTCACAGGGACTATCACGCGACGAGATGGACTAGATGCAAAGCACGGATATCAAAGACACTTTGATCGACGATGAGAACTTCTGTGCCGGGGTTGATTCTACAAATGACCTTTTTTTAATCAACACTGCGCTAAGTTGGTGCCGCGGCTCTCTACACGGGGGACAAAGCAGCATTCACCCTCCGGCCCTGCTCCGCTCCTCGGCCTCAACAGTAACAAAGTGTTTGATGCCGCTTCCGATTAGAAGCTGACAATGGAGCGATGGCTCCCTTTCTTCAGTCGTTTCTCATTTTGCGCGTCTGAATGTTGACCTCCCGTCCGCGCCGCGTCTTCCGGACCCGAGTCAAGACGGTAAACTTTGATCAAAACTCACTTCAGCAAAGGTTTTAATTAGCACTTAAAAAAAAAATAACACGAGACACTTATTGAAAGGTTTTTGTTTTTAAATAGAAATGTATTTCTTTAAAAAAAAAATGTCCTAATTGACAAACACATGAGAGGCGCACGATTGAGCACAATGACAGGATTCTTAGCGCGCACAGGGCGTCCAGTCCCTCTATCAGCCTTGTAATATGACCGACAATTCTTTTTTTTTTTCCCAGTTTTACTGTTACACCAAGTAAAAATGACACGGGGGTCACAAGAAAACGCAACACTGAACAAAATACTTCAGGATCCAACCAGTAAACACGAAATGTAACAAACAGACAGCATAACAAAATAATGATAATAATAATAATAATAATAAATACACAGGGAAATAAGGTTTTTATACACAACATGACTGCCAGAAACAAATTCATCAATTTTTCAGTGGCTGTTCTTGTTTCGTTTCATTTCCATAATTTGCATAAAATCTTTGCCATCTTCAGAACAAAGTTGTGCAAAATGATCCACGGATTGGCAGCTGTCATGTGTCACACCCAGGCTGCTGCTGGCCCACACAGTCCTTTAGTGCATAATAAATATTCCATTTTTCTCTTTTGCTATAGTTTGAAGCGATCTAGAAAATAAAACAGCAGGTTTTCTTTTCATTAAATTGATGCGTGTGCTTTAAAATCCGCTCCAAATCAGTGAATAGCACTAATCAGCGGAAACTTGGTAGATGTCGTCAGAGTTGTATCTATTTGGTAGAGGTTTCCTCCGATTCAGCTTGATGCAGACGCTCACCTGCTTCACCTCTTCATCACCGGTCTGAACGCAGTGACCTTGTCATCATGCACGGTCCCACAGGCTTCGCTGGAGTCAGTGGATTGTGTCTCTGCTTTCCCCTCAGAGAATCCTACGCACCCAAATAACAGCATGTCACAGAAACTGAAAAAAACGCGACTCAAATAAAGCACTTATACATTTTCTGGAAAGATATTGTGCTGTATTTTAAATTCTGTATTTGGTACAGGAAACCTGTAAGTACACGTGTAGCGTGTTGGAGTTTTCAGAGAGAAGGTGACGTACCCTCTATAGTTGAGTACTGGCATGTGTCTGGCAGTGTTGGATATGTCGAGCAGTGTAGCTGGAGTTCTTTGTGACTGTAACTTCCGTAGACTTTAGAGTGCAAGGAGGAACCTTCAGAGAAGGGGCTTTCGGTGTCGCTTGAATCGTGAAGCCCCCTCAAGCCCCCACAGTGTCCGGTCGGAGCCCCGATGAGCCTGTTGCTTTGGAGGCAGTCCCCGCTCAAGTTACCTGTCCTCAGCTCTGAACCATGGTGCTGAGGGCTTAGTATGACTCCCGAAGCTGCCGTGCGAGCCAGTGACCAAATTCGGGGTTTATCCGACGTTTCAAAGTGAGACAGGGTCACCGTCCCTGTCAGGCCAATCGAAGAAGGCGCCTTGGACGCTACAGGATCCAGGAAGTCCGATGGGAGAGGAGGGAGGGTGGTGACACTTTTAATAGCACAGGGGAAAGAGTGGAAGTTGTTGGTTAAATTCAGCTGCAGGTCAGGGCTGCAGTCCTTTTTTTGAGAGCCTCCGGATGCTGCCATTGCTCTCTGGAGTTCCTCGTCTCCCACGGCCACCTTTTCACAGTCATTGTCCAGCTTGTCACAGTCATCCTCGTCCATGTCGTCCAGATCACTCAGACGTAAATCCTTCTCCTCCTTGCAATCAACAGAATCTGGACAAAAAAAAAAGAGAGAAAACGTTATAAGAGCTGACTCTGGTCATTAAATTTAGCTCAAAAAGCTTTTATTTTCAGATGATTGAAAGTGAAAGCTTTCGGCCATCCATCGTTGACAGAAGCTTACCTTTGTTGGCACAGTCCTGCTCGCTCTTAAGGTCATCTTTCCTGTCCTCGCCAGCCTTATTCTTTGGTGACCAGGTCATCTTGTTCTCCTTCTTTAGCCTCCGTCTCGCATTGGCGAACCACGTGGACACTTGTGTGAGGGTCATTTTGGTAATGATGGCCAACATAATCTTCTCTCCCTTGGTGGGGTACGGGTTCTTGCGGTGCTCGTACAGCCACGTTTTTAGGGTGCTGGTGGTTTCACGGGTCGCATTCTTCCTGCGGGCGGTGCTGTTAAAATCTACTGTCCCGTATCTAATAAAAAATAAAGAAAGACAGGTCAGCATTACCAAGTGCAGATCCTTTCCTGCTGGTTGCAGCGTACATAACTAAAGTTCAATATGGAGTCCTACTGTTACTTTTGATTCAAAATCATCATATCTTGCAAGTATAAAGCACTTTTTGACTATTCAAGTTAGGTACACATGCATGTAAAATGTACCGTTTCTACAAAAGAAGCTGAAAACATACCTGTCATACTGGTACTGTCCCAGTGAGTGGTCGTAGGGGTAGTATGTGGCGGTCTGAGAGATGCCCGAGTGTAAAGTGCCTGTGCTGTCTTTAATGTCATATTGTGGATTCTGAAAAAAAAAAAAAAAAAGACAATGAAAATGTCATTAATGATTTACCATTTAAAAAAATATTTTTCACATTTGCCTGTTATAAATGGGACCAACTATTTAAAACTATGTTATAAATGAGATCATTATTTTTGAAAAGACTTCAAATATGGAAAATGGAAACAAAAAATAGCACTGGCGTTTAAGTATTTACAAATTGAATTTGTCATTTTAAATAAATGTAAATAAGGACAAGGCTGAGTTGCTGTGATTTGCGTGCTTTGTGATTTAGTTCTATCAATATCAAATATAGGCAATTATAATAAATTTCTCTTTAAAAACAAGTGGCGTGCTCAAACACTTTTAACACATTAAAAGAAGGACGAGAGATGTGCAATGGAAGATAATACCAAAGAAAAGTAATACAGGTTAATGCCACGTGTGCCAACCGATTTTGTACTTGTTTGTAAATGGAAAACAAATTAGATGGATCTACCGGCTTGTCGAGACCGACATGTTGGCACTATGAGATAAATTGATGAGGACAAAAAAAAAACAAAACCCCCGTGATCGATCAGGATGAAAGCCTGGGGGGACTCTCTATCTCCCCCACCCCACCCCCCCACACTGTCGTGAGATGAGGGTGAAGGGAGCCCACCAGAGTGGAGTAGATGGATGGATCTGTGCTGTAGGGGAAGTAATTGGCGTAATTCTGGCTGGCGGCGGCCGCGGCGGCGTAGGGGGAGCTGTACATCCCGAGCGCTGCGTTCAGCTCGCTCCGGCTGCCCGCCAGGAGCCGGTTCTCGTAAGAGGGGCAGCAGAAGGAGGCGGCGGCGGCGGCGGCGGCCGCGGCGGTCTGGGAGGCGCCTGTCCCGTCAGAAACCGACCTGGAAATCGAATCGCAGCAAGTCGTACTGGGGTTTGCCGACACGAAAAACTGCATGAAGAGAAGCGTGGACAGACATCGTCATTCGCTGTTTCAGCCCTCAATTGGATGTGATAACTCTCAAGTGGCTTGCTCTTGCGTTTCTTTAAATTTTGAAGAATTATAAATGTTTTTTATCTGGCCACATTAGTTCAGATGTCTTAAAGACGGTGCGTTGTTTTTTTTTTTTTTAAATGTTTTTAATTCTGACCTGACATGAAAAAGGTAAGTGATTTTAAGGTTCGTTCTCCGAATAGAAGCAAGCAAAATGGAAGAAGAAGACATATTTATTAATGTGGCTGTTTCAGCATCTCGTGTGTAAAAACAATCTGTTCCAGTTTGAAATTTTGCAACAATAAAGCAATATCACCCCGGCGTTTATGTCTTTAAAGTTTCACATCATAACATCGATCAGTAAATGTTCCAAAAGTTTAATAACAACTTCATGACAGCAACTTTCCCTCGTTCCACTTAAACTTTCCCTAACTTTTTATTAGTCAAGACCACAGTGTCTGAAACTCCCCCCCAAAAAATAAAAACTCCTTCTAAGTTTTATAAGCCATAACCATGGAGCTGAGCTCCAAAAATCCTATCCCAACGCTTCCTTAAAAAAAAAAAAAAAAAAAAAAAGTCAGAGGATGGGTCCTCGCAGGGTGCGCACCAACAGCCAAATTACACCTAGGTGACACTCATCTCCATTGTCATCAGAAAAAAAAAAAACACGTGAGTTCATTCATAATTCAGTGTAATTGGACACGGGCGCTCGTATATCAATATTTGGTTTCACAACAAAAGCACCGCACGCAGAAAGCTGTCAATAGTTCCAAACACCATACTCACCCTCTTAAAAAATCTTCTGACGATAAGAGCGACCCGTAAAAAAAAAATATATATATATATTTATATATATGCAAGAAAACATTTTATTTTGAAAAGGGTGCGCGTGTGTGCGCAAACAGCGTTGACGGCAGAAATTAAAAACAAGCAAAAAAGGACTTACCTGAGAAGTTGCATTGTAAGGATATCCAAACTGCGAGAAAGACATAGCTGCTTCTTTTGTTACCATCAGCAATATTCTTCACCCTTGATCGATTGCAACCAATTCTACCTCAAATCCACCGTCTTACACACATTTCCACGCACGGCCTTTCGCTTAATAATAGATGACTTCAGTCATAGGAGGGAGACTTTAGGCTGGCACCAGCTGCAGATTGTTTTATATGAATGAATAATCCCCCCCGAGGAGCCGATAAAAATGAAATTAAGCGTCATTAAGTTTAAAAAAAAAAATGTTGTTTTAGCCGAAGGAGGCTTAAAGGATAACGTAAGACTTGCAAGATGGACTCTGCTTGTGCTATTATTTGTGGCTCTATAGTTCTTTAGCATTCATCCATGCAAGGGTATCAGCGTGACGTCACTGTAATCCCGGAACGGCACGGTACGGAGGATAGAATAATGTCTTTGCCAATCACAGTCCAACGCAGTGTTTTCTTGAGATGCACTGTTCACAGCTATGTCTCGCTTTTATAAGAGAAACGTTTGCGGATTTAGTGAGGTACAATCTCACTGTCCATCTCTGTTTGTCAGTACTGGGATGGAAAAAAAAACAAAAACCCACGCACACACACACACACACACACACACACACACACGCACACACACACACGCACACACTTTGGTTACTTTGGGGGTATTCTGTGATCTGCCGAAGAACACGTTGGGTTGCATTTCTGATTTTATTGAATTCTAACAAGTCTAAAAAAAAAATAACCCCCTTATTTTTTTGTTGCATTTTAAGACTGATTTTGTGATATACAACTGCAGCCAAAGGTTGTTGTCAAAAGAGTTTCTTTTTTTCTTTTTTTCTTTGCCCCCCCCCCCTTAATCTCGACCTTTGTTTGCCTCTGGCTCTTTGGCCAAAGGTCCATCACGGAGTTAATGACGATGATGTTTCTATCTCTCTCTATTAGAAAGAGGGGCAGTCCCAGCAGGAGCGGTTCGAGGGGTTTTGGCAGGTCAATAGACCAGTGATTGATGCGCGTCTGGAGACCTACGTGACCATTACGCGTAATGCGTAATTGTATCAATTAACAAATGGATACGCGCCCTTGTTTAACCAACGCGTAACACAGAGAAAATATGCCTTAGAGGTGGAATCACAAGAGTTGTGCTCAAAAAGGGGGGAAAATGAGAGAGAGAGAGAGAGAGAGAGAGAGAGAGAGAGAGAGAGAGAGAGAGAGAAACCAGGCTCTCCAGTCTAATTAAATAACTGAAGGGGGAGACGAGGATTGCATTTTAATTGAATTATGCCGATTTAAGCGAGTAAATAAGTGTGCTTGTATAAAACAATCAGCAGCAGCTTTTTAACGTTGATAAACAAGATGCCCACCTTTATCCCCAGCCTCTCTTTTTATGATTCTGAAGGTGAGACAGAGGAGGGAGGGAATTGCGGAGGGTGTTCAGTTGCGCTGACAGTGACGTGGGAATGTGTCCCACTGAGTCATCTGCCTCTCCCTGTGAATGTAAAGCCTCCATTGTCGCCGCTGATACGCCGAACAACATGCGCAGGAGTCCTTCCTTCCCGTGGCGGGATGCTTGTGGTTGTTTTCTCCCTCGGAGACTCGTCTGCGATAATGCGCTTCCTCTCCAAGGGGCGCTAAAGAGCCACGTGTCAAAGATGAAGATCTTTCTTCAAGAGATTGTCCTCAGTGGACAGCGTGTCTCCCTCCTGACCAAAACACACACACACACACACACACACACACACACACACAGACTGCAGCAAACAACTTGCCCAACTTCACAATCTTTTCTATCAATCTGTTTTCTAAAAAAAAATACAAGTATTCTGGGCTTGACAGAAAGTATGGACATTTTTCATGTGATAATTATTAATGGACAAGTAAATGTTAAAAATAATTAATTAAATGCAGCAGGATGCTGTTGGTATCTCTACAAGGGCACACATGATGGCCCAAGTTCATATAGACAGACTCATGCATAATGCATGTCCAGCAGTCAGCGCAGATCTCAGTGAATCAGGCAGAAAGGAACATTTATTGTAATGACATATTGTCTTTTAATCAAAAGCATGTGAAAACTATGCAGTCTTGCTTTTGAAAAACCTTTTCTATGTTAGGCTTTACATTTTATTTCTTCATTTTTGCATTTTCACAAAAATAACTTGATTGGCATAATGCCTTCATTTTTTTTGATGAGAGTCATGTGATTTTTGTATACTTTTATAATCTACATTCTAAAATTGTGTGCCTCTAGGTATTTAGTATAACAGTAGGGATGTAAACCTATGGTTGGAGCAAAAAAATGCATTGAAATTTTAGAAAGGAAAACAACATGTTGTAAGATTTGCAACTAAACCATCAGAAAATCAAAAAAAAGGAAGACCAAAA
>CAAE01014766.1:466723-478780 GCA_000180735.1 Tetraodon nigroviridis | reverse complement strand
AGTCAATGGGATAGGTTTATCTACAGTGATAGGTAAACAATAGCAAAGCATTAATAAAGTATTTCTAGGCCTGAATACTAAAAATATTTTACCAGATCTGATATAAAACAGTTGATGTTTGATTTTCCTGTAAAAGAAGGAAAAGGAGCAGACACTTCATTAGAATGATAGAGTAAATGTAGTATTTATATTTAGTATATCTTGGACCTATACTGCATGATTGATTTAGAATCTGGACGTTTATAATCGTTTTATCATTTACACAAGTCACACGTCAGTCTGGACGTGTGTCTGTCTTTGACACATTCCCATTTATATCAATGAGAAACACGCCCCCCCTGTTATTGATGGAGGACTGATGAGCTCCAGTGCTACGTCCCATTACAGCCCGTCTACTTGATAACCATAGCTCCATATGGAATAGAGGCAGGGAAATTAAAGTCGAACAATAAAGCATACTGACGGATGTTTAGATTAAAGGTCTTTTAATTGGGATGTCGTCTTTAACATAGTTAACGTGTGTTCTCACACAGCTGTAAACTCTCTGCTAAAGCCACATGACAGTTCTGTCACAGTGACTGCAGCCTGACCTGCTGGGATTATTAACGAGGGCAATAAAAACAAACTGTATAATAGAAAGTTATGAAAGAGGAAACACTGCTGTTGCATCTAATGAGTATTAAGTTTGTTTACCATGAGGAATCGTCACCCCGTGCAGTGTGTACTTAACAATTGTTAAAGACTTTACTCGCCCATTCTTTCTTGAAACATCTTATCTTAATCTAAAGTGTCTTTCTTGGAAAAGGATGGATGAGTTGAGTAATTGTACAGTTGACATCGGCTTAGACAACATCATCCCCTTAGTCCCCAGCTAATCCTACAGTGTGATAACAATAATGGGAAAGAAGAATGGAGATATTTTTCCTACAAAAGAAGATATAGAGTTTAATTTGTAATTATCTGTAGAGGTCAACGACTTCATCCGCCCCATTTGAAGGTTACCCTCCCTTATTTTCCTTTTTTTTCTTCTCTGAATCTTCTTTGAATCTGATTGTGACCTTGTTGTAAAGAAGTCAAGTGTTAATTTTTGTGCACCTGTGTGTTTTTGTGTGTGTGCGCACGTGCTCAAAGAAGATCAGTGAATTAAAATGAGGCTATTTCCCACATGATTGCTTGACAGTGGCGCCCGTTTGTGGCTGCGTGTTTGCTGACAATTGGAAGTGTAATTTATTTTGTGGGGGTTGTGACCCTGGATCCTCATCCGCCCCATCTGCCCCTCGCCACAGACAGCCCCATGGGGCATCAGCAGTGTTGTCCTTTTTGCCCGTGTGTGCTTCAGTTTGTGTATAGAAAACAATGCACTTTTGCTGACGTGTACATGTGTGTTTTGGCACGCATGAGCTTGTGCACCAGTGCTAGTATTGATCCCCCCTCCTTTCCTATAATGAAGTGGAACTACAGCTCCATTATGAGCGGCTCTGCTATTGGCTGGAGGTAATATGAAATTAGCTAGCGTGCCTTGAGCCTGTCAGTATTGATTTCACTACCTAGATTACTTGTTACAAAAGAATAGAGCTGTCTGTGGCGTAATTGAACAAGTTAACTCCTTGTCCCATAAAATGTAGGCCTGTATTGATTGTTACAGGGAGAGCTGTGTAATATGCAGAGAGAAAGTAAGTTGTATGGGTTTTAAGTGTAAAGTGATGCTGAGGATTTTCTTCTTTTTTTCTGCCAATGTCACCCTGAGATCAAGCTGTGTTTTTTGTGTTTTATTATTGTTTTTTTTTTTTTTTTTTTTTTTTTTTTGTCTTCTGCTGAGTTGCAGGGTAGCGGACAACAACTGGCTCGCATTCAATCAACCCAGCTTTACAACGTGTGCGCCGTGTTTTTCCTTCCTCTGTCATTTTTCATTTCGTTGTTCTCGGCCCCACTTTAGGTTTATTACTTTGCGTAAAAGGTGTCAGAGCATATTTACTCTGGTTTATCATGAGTGACCTGTTTGCTTGCAGGGCAGCCATTGCCTGAGTGGCGATGAGGAATGATGATGATAGCCTTAGAAACCTCTCAATCTCACTCCTCTTTGCTCTACTGATGAACTGGAGCATACTGCCCCCATTTAATCAAACTTGGCAGATTTGTGCCATGGAAAGCGAGCTGTTTAAAAGGCATCCATCTATCCAATTAGCAAGACTCCCACCCCAACTAAAAATGGAAGGAAGTATGTGTTCAATAATGTAGAAGGTCTAAAAGGGAATTACAGCACCAGCATGGTCAGATCTGCTTTAGAACACGTTCCCAAACATTTAAATTTACGGTCTGCAATTTAATGGTCCTGTCACAAGCTTCTGTTGATGATAGTCTATATATTTATCTTTGGGAATTAGAAAATGGGTCCTCAGGCAGCAATACATTTTCCATGATGGCTGCAACAGTTTAGAAATCTGTGGGAGTCTTAGACTAGCCACGCCATGACAGAGAAACTGATAAATCATTTGATGTAAGAATGATTCTGTTGTCCTTAGGAATGAAAAAAAAAAAAGACATACAGCATTTCCTTCCTCCAACAGGGCAAGGGATTAATGAAATGCTCTTCCACACGCCAATTTCCTGCACTCCACTGCTGAGTGATAAGTAGCTAACCAACGAAGCCTGTAATTACAATCTTACAGAAACCAGCCTGATCTGTATATAAATCTCACCATCCAATTACAAGATGTAATAATTCTGCACTCAGGCTGGTAATGAGGTCTAATACTGGCACATGTGATAATCCCCTCTGGTTGCGGGCTTGATCAGATGTTGGCTTTGTAATTAGACTGGCAGAAAATCATTATTGTGTGTTCAGAAAAAAAAAAATGAGGTTGGTGGGAAGTTAATTTTCTCCTCATTCTCTGAAGCATACACACAAATTTAACGATTTAATCATGATTGTTAGCTATTTTGCAATCAATTTGTAATGATTGTGTCGCAACAGAGCCTTTCAGGGGGAAAGGTCTGTGAAGATTGAAAGTGTCATTGACACAACATGGTGCCGTCAATAGATCTATGCCATGTAATGCTGATACTGTAGATCACTGAGTGATTGCGCTCATATATGCTTTCCCTGTGAGCTGTATTTTCTGGAAATGTCTGTGTCCCTTTTTATTTTTTTTGCCTACAGTACTTGCGTTTGCCACAGGCAGGCTGATAAGAGTTAGTCTTAATTGTTTAACAAGAATAAGCTGAGGATTACTGTCTTTTTTTTTCCATCAGCTGCTACAATTTGTATTTGCATCCTGCTGACTTGGGTAATTGGTGTACACTCTACCTCAGAAACTTTACATTATATTTGACTGTTGGACAGTTTACTACAACAGCCCCCTAAAATAATATAAACCATTTTACTTTAAAGTAAATGTAGGAAATTGTAACTGTAGGTGGATGAAGCAAGGCTACATGTAGCTGCAGGGCTACATATACATAAAGAGCCTGTAAAAAATTTTATATGTGGGGTCCTATTATTAGAACATACTAAATATTGTCAGGCCCTATGGAGGACAGACAGCTACAACTCCATGCTGTGTTATTTCTTTGTAATGTTTTGTGGAACCATCATTGGAGGGTTACCCATAAGGTTATTCTCACTTTTTTGAACCAATAACCCTTTGCCAGCACCCTACAGACTGAGCTACTGCCACCTAGTTATTCAACTTGTCATAAAGTATATTTTAGCAACAACACTACTTTTTTGACTAATTCGAGCAGGTCAACTTTCGTCATCAGTTGTTCTCTGTTTGGCCTATGTACATTTGTATAAAATTCAGAATTTAACTTAATAACATAATAAGTCGGTGACAGTTTGTGTTTAGGAAAATCCTTAAACTTGATCCGCCGGAGGTTAGCTCTGTATTAGCAGATCCTGCCACACATCTCTTCGTAGCATTTGATTGGAATACTGTTCGACTGATCAGTATAAGGCTTGGTTTACTGGAGCATTAGCCATGCAGTTGATTTAGTGAGTTCTGAAGAGGTTCACACTTAACTCTTCTTCTCCTAATCTCTTGATGATTCCAGCCAATAAGTTATTGATAGCGAATTGACTCCACTCCTCTGAGACAATTTTTATAACTGATACTGTTTGAAGTTAATCCCACAAGAGGGAGAATTCAAAGGTTCTCTGGCTTTTTTGATCAATTATAATAAAGTACAGGCTTTGAAAAAAAATCTAAATTGAGTCAATGTTGCCTTCCATCTTATACGAAGTTTTTTGGTCCAGTTGTTACGTTTGCCGACAGGATCCAAATGCAAGGCAGATCACACACACGCACACAGGCTCACAAGTCAGAAATTGCAGCTCTTTAATTTGGAGAAACACAAAAAGGAAATCTTCCAAACCACTCAAGTCCAACAAAAGGCGCTCCAACGGAGGGTTCAGAGCGAGAAACGAAAAACAACGCGCGACGTGCTGGGCGAAGCGTCAAACTCGCGCTGATCCCAAATGGAAAATCACTCGCAGTGGGGCGAGGTGACCTCGGGGAGAGAGGAGACAGGTAAGTCCAGAACACAACACCAACAAGACCAGGGAATCAAGCAACAGACAAGGAACTCTACCACTCGTGCCATGAAACAATCTGACGCCCAGTGACCAGGTGGCCGGGCCTTAAATCAGCTGCTGATGAGGTAATGCGGCGCAGGTTTGAGTCACCGGCTGAGACTCTGGTCGCCTCCGCCCTCTGAGGAGAAAAACCCAAACACACAAAAGGCCAGAAAACAACACAACCCAGGCTGAGGGGAGCCACTACTCTCCTGCTCACTGCTCTGTTCTTGGTGTGTTTTGCTCAATTTATTTTTTTTTCTGTTTCCATTATTCCCCAGTTTCTGGCTTACTTTTTTCTGTAGTTTCTGGAATTTTATGGGTGTTGTGGCTACATAAATGCATAAACAAAGCCCCTAAAAAAAAAAAAAAAAATGGCAGTGATCAATGTGTGTATACTGTATGGAATCACAGGTCCCTATATGACCTGACTGAATAAATTGACCATTACTCCATAGCGTTATTTACATAACCACGAGGGATTCACAAGTATTTTTAAAGCCAACTTAGCTTTTAATCAAATATGTAAATTTCCATTGATCCACAATCTCCTTGCTAAGATATTAAAGTTAAATAAATTATTGCCATCATGCTGCGAAAATAATTAGTGTTGTCTCATCTTTTATCTCCCTGTAGATTAAATATGACCCCTTCATGTTTTATAGATGCTAGCATAAACCTCCTCTCCACTCCTGAAATAGTTTAGACCAGCAGAAGCTGTATTGTAGTTATTTAATTTAAAATCTTGTTTACGCGTGTGGCTAGTGTGTGTGTGTGTGTGTGTGTGTGTGTACTTTATGTAATGGATACCAAACATAGTGTATGAGCATCTACTAATGTTCCCTGTCAAAACTAATTCCAGTTCTAGTTACGTCTCCAGTGTTCTAAAGTGAAAGCCGTTCTTGGGAAAACTTTGATTTAAGGACAGGAGCCCAAGGCTCCTCATTCCACTCTGCTTTTGAACTTCAATATGCTCACTGATACTGAGACACATTATAAAGTCCCTCCCTGTAGCTCCCCTCTTATCTTCATGAGCTATAAAACTATCTCCAGAAAATAGAATAGTGTTATAGTTTGAAGTAATCTGTTTCTTTTTATTCTTTCATGAAACGTATGCCTGCCTCAGAACAAGGGGGGGAAGTAATTATGGGCTTGTACAGAGACGTTAATGCAGTTGTAGATTGTTTTGTATGCGGTGCTAGATTTGTGTTGACGTTAGTGCTGTTTCTAGCACAAGAATGCCTACACACAGTCAAAACGTCTTGCAATCGCCCCATGCTTGATGCCCCAAAATAAACACATACGCAATGGTCATTGAGAGACAGAAGCACCAATAGTTGAGTGAAGCCATTTCTCTCCTATGTTTTTCGTTGCAGAGGTTATTATGCTGGCATGACTGGCAACAGGCAGTTAAAGTAAGTTCAAAAATGTAAATACATGGTACAGTTAGTTTGCTGAGCCTGGCCAGTTAATCCCTAACACAGTAGTTGAGAAAAAAGAAAATACATATCGTTGATGCAATCACCTTTTATTAAATAATTTTCATCAACAAAACCACAGCCACCCATCCATCCATCCATCCACCCATCCAATAAATAGCACATTTCTAGTTGGTATTTACATTAAAACATCATTATAGACCATTACTGTTTAGTCTTTATCTTGTCTTTGCCTGCACTTGAATGTTTTGTTTATAACTGTTTGGCTGGAACATGAAAGGAAACATCCCTATTCATTTTTCAGGTAGAGTAACACTCCCTCTTTCAGCCTCGGTCAGTCTGAGGTCTGTTTTGCATAAAACACACATTTTCCTCACTTCTGTCACACGGCGTGCTCAAAGGGGAATTTTGTGTCTTGTTTCACTTAATAAGTCTGGATAATGAAATTAAATTATTTAAGTTCATCTTAGAAGTCTCAGGATGACTTTTTTTAATGTAAATTTGTGATTTGAAATAAATCTTTTTGATTCTTCCATCTGATCTGTTGAGTGAGATACTAAGATACACTGTGCCTTTTTACTTGTTTCCATCTAACTAAATTGAATATGCTTTGTGCCCGACACACTTTTGTTACTCATTGCTACAGAGCACAGCACAGATTTTTGTTGACCCTGACCCTGACAGATAGGAAGGCATATTTCACCTCATCGGGTTCTAGTCTTTTCTATTTCTCTTTCCCAGTTGCAGCGAGTCGGCGTCATCCAGCCGTGAAGACATTTGGTGGCAAGAAAGATGAGTGTGCCAGGTTAAGGTCAGTCTGAGGCTCAGACTGACATGGGTGCACATAGGGGTCCTGGCTCCATTAACCAGCCTCTGTTTATCGTAGAGGGGGCACCAGGGATTTGGTGGCATATGCTGTAGCCCCTGGCAGGACTGTGGTGGAGCACTTACCATAAAGGTAGCAGACCAAGGCTTGGTTCAGGGGACACAGAGGCTTTTTCCTGAGGCAATGCTCCTGGGTGAGAATGGAGTGTAGTTATGACAGCCTGTAAACTAAGCTAAAAGCATTTTTTTGTTTTTTTTTGACTGAATGGAATCAACTTGTACAAGTGAAATTCTATTATTTTCTCTTTCTTTCTTTTTTTTAAGGGCATTAATAATGTGTTCTGCACCTTTCTGGCTGCCGAGCACATCACATCATTATAATTTAACATAGCAAATGTAATTACATACAATAGCCATTTATTTTGTGAAGAATGCATAATTTTTGTGTTATGTAAGTGCATCACTTGTAATCCACATAGTTGATATAGTTTCAAACTTCGTACTATATTTTCAAAAATGACTTTACCCTTTTAGGTCATAAATACTTCTGTGAATGAAGGCAAATTCTATCATTTATCACTGCAGTTAAATCATTTTGGTAATAAATAAAACACAAATTCAAAAACAACAACAACAAAAAAACCAAGAGTAATTGTTACATTCCTCTGACTTTCATCCACACCCATTGCACTTATATGGAATGATAACACTTTAAAGGTATACTAGCATTATCTGGTTTGGAAAAGAAATCAAACCTGCTCATCTAATTTTTATCCATGCAATTTATTTACGGTTATCTTCAGAATCTATCCTCCAACTGCCTACAATAGAGTGACACAAAAATCAAATTTGCGCTGGAACTCTTTCAAAATGACAGAACAAAAGAAGTTACTGGCTGCCTTGTTCTTGAAGACAGACCTTCCTTTGCTCTTCGTTAGCGACTTTGAGTAGCCACTATTCCTGCAGAATGAAAGATGGGTAATAATTGTGTTGGCTTTTACCTGGCCAGTTTTAAGACAACTCTGTGGGAAGCCATCTTCATTAGGACACTGTTGGAACGTGTTTCACCTGGCTGACTGACAGACTGGCTGTGATGAGGCTTCATTAGACTGCTACACATCCCTCTGTGGAGCACCCTTTTACAAGGTCTCTCTCTCTCTCTCTCTTTCTCTCTCTCTTACCCTCATTTCATTTCTTCTACACTTGCTCTCTTGTTCTGTCTGACCAGGCTAACCCCTGGAGCCCCCTTAACCCACAGTGGTTGAGAGTCTAGTCAATCAGACACAATGATGGTAAACTCCTCTCCTATGAATACCTGGTCATCAGGGAGACTGTCTGCAGCGGGTGTCTGATGAAGGGTTTCAGTTCAAGGAGGCTTTCCTGTCTGTCTGCAGATAGCAGTTTGTTATCTTCTAACTCTGTCCTTAACATGGCTGCTTCACTTTGGCACATGAATATTTATAATTTTGCCCCCAAAGCAAATGGGTGGAACAGTGCAATTTCCCCGCTGTGGGACGAATAAAGATCTATTCTATTCTATTCTAAGAGCCAGCACATTAAGACATATATGGCATGTAAACATTCAATTGAGAAAACCCCCAACTCCTGGCTCCTCAGCGGTAGTGTAAAATACTGCAATCGGTAATTAACAAGTAAACTCACAAGTCACAACATTTATGGTGCAGTTGTGGTGAGAATCACAATGCCAGAGCAAGGTTGTATCGGAACAAGTAGCAATGACTTCTAGGAAACGACTTTAGAATCCCCGATGTCCACACTGACAGGAAGTGATGAGAATGCTTTATATGGCATTCATCGATCTCTCTTAATGCAAATGGGAAGAAAGACAGGTTTAAGGAATCTCCAGAGAATCCCACCTTAAAGAGGTTAGCTGGCACACAATCACGCCTTCGGGTTTAGCATGGTAGGACACTGCTGGTGGCTATGTGAGTGTCTGTGTCAAACCAGACTGTCCAGTCAGCCTCCCATCAGCCCTCACTGGCTGACAAGAGTGATCCACCACTGGAAAAAGTGCAAGTAGGCTCTGACCTTTCCTTCCTTGCCTGTCATCACCTGACAAGTGATATAGAGATTAAAAAAGACACACGCAGTAGTCCCTCCCTACAAGACTGAGCACTCTTTAACGACCTTCAACTGTGTTATCATCGGGCCGGATGTAATGAATGATAACATAATTTATATGGGAATATTTGTTTTATTTTGTTTGTTTGTTTCGTTTTCCCTGTTATACAAATTTTCCAGTTGTAGAATATAAAATTGCCAGTAGATTTAGAGTGACCTTTATCAACAAATCAAATTAAAGGGTTTTGTGCCAAAAGAAGGCTGGACACCTACATTTTTAAACACACTGTTGTCCATTGGTATTTTGCAACACATCATTAGAACGTTTGTGCTGTCGGTTACTTTTAATACTGCATAAGGTTTTACTGCTGGTTTATTTTTGGCCATGCACATATGAATTACTTTACTGGCTTTGTTTATTTTCTAAAACTCGGTGGAGTCTGAAGCGATCGAATGCCATTCACTGTTTATGACCATTCACTTATTCTCAACAACGATGCAGATTCCAGCTGTTTTGAGATCAGTGCCTGTATAAAAAGGGCGGAATCCCACCTTTTTCCCTCTCACACAGCTCCAGGTCATTCTCAACAATGTGTGGAAAACAGAGAAGAAGGACAAACATTGTAGTTGGCGGGCTTTGAAAACATCTTCTGTCGCCAGATATTCACTTAACAGGCTTATGCAGGACAAGGCTGTGTTTTAGAAACAGAGAGTGGGTATGGTGCACTGTAAAATCCAATTTTGTAAAATCAAAAGCATGTACTTCAAGGCCAGTGAACGGTCAAAAAAATGATTCCACATTCATCCTTGCACTTTTTATCGAGTTGTGTACTATAAATATTGTGTAGACAGTCAACATAGTGGGAATTCTTTTTTTTTTTTTTTAAGAAATATCTAATGTACAGCATGTGAACAGGAAATGCCTCTAAGAGGCCCCATTTGTGGTCTCTGTATGCCTCTGTAACTAACCTTATTGTGGTTGATAATGTTAAATATATCTTTAGGATTTTTTTTTCTGTTTTCTTTTGGAGTTCTGTGTGTTTACAAGCCAGTCAGGACTACATTCTTTAAAATAACAGAAACTCATCCACAGACAGGTGATATCGTTAAACCTATAAGCAACATTCTTTTTGAAGAGAACGATTAATAAGATATAAATGGCTAAAAGACAAATTATTTATGAATTCCTTCCTTATCATAGCTCTGTTAGAATGCTTTAAAGTAATGCTCTGTCAGACTCCCTCTCTCTCTCTTGCACAAAGTTTAATGGTTTATTCTTTAATCTTTGCATAGCAATGCTGCTATAGGCTTATGCTGCTGGGGACACAAATATGACCCACTGAGCAGTTTCCCACCTCCTCAACACCAGCTGTTATCTCTATTCCCTCAACTTATCTCCTTTTTACCAGGATTATCACTGTCCAGCCTTCCTCTCTATCTTTCAGCAGGTTTCTCATCTCCAAACATTCCATGCTGCACAGGTCCTGACCCCTGAGAAACAGTGTCCACTGTAAACACCTGCCTATGCTGTATTATGTTTGTTATGTTTGGATGTAAATGTTTGCACATCTCTGTGAATTACCCATCTACAAGATCCCTCTCTTTATCTTTCTTTCTCTCTCTTTCTCTTTTCGTCTTTCTGTCCTGTGTAACTCCTCTTCTTCTCATCTTAAATCATGTGTTGGTGGAACGTAAAACCCTGCTGAGTAAATATTCCTGCATTGACGCAAAAACAGAAAAATGGGCATTGTGCTTATTCATTTTCCGCGAGTCTGTCCATTTAAATGTGTCACCACAAGTGCTCTGAACCACTCTGTTGGAGGTTAAAAGGTGCCGTCAGATGCCTTGCCTCCAAAAATCTAAGCAAGCGTTTTGATGACCTTTTAGTACCTATTTCTCCTCAGGGATCCATTTTCCACATCAGTATTCAGTTCCACCACCTCAGTTCCATCTCCTCCTATCAACCCCTAGATTTATTTTCATAGTATGGGGGTATGATAGCCACTTAATAATTCATATTTAGAGTGTATATCCATGCACTGAGAAATTCTGATTCATCCTCCTGAATAGCTGCCCACACTCTTGCATCATTTAAACCTCCAAATCTGAGTTGTGATTTGTTCTCTAGCACTGTCAAAACTTTGACCAAAAGAAATGTTCCAACAAAGTTATAGGTAGCATGTGAAAGTATATGGAGACATTCCCTGAATGGGTGTCTTGAAAACAGTAATTATCTCAGAATTGAGATTATTTACATATTGTTTGTAAATAGATATAGATTTATTTAAATTAATGTGATGGAAACCCATTTTAGTCTTATGATTACCCGGATGAAAATAATAATTTGCTTGGAATGTAAACCTGTAAAACCAAATACTGCATCAACCACATAAATCCAAAAATCTAGAAGGGTGGGGGAGGTTGTACAAAAAAAAAGACAACTGCTTAGGAATCTATACAGAATCTTAACATCTGACTGGATATTGTAACTGTCTGCATTCACTTACAGTGCTCAGGAACCTGCTTTGTTGATTACAAAAGCTTGAAGGCAGATTTTATACGTGATAACACCACCTATCCTTTCATCTATCCATCAATCTATTTTTTTTTTGCTTATCTGGGGTCAGGTCATGGGGGCAGCAGGAAAGCCCAGACTTCCCTTTTACCAGCTAATTCCTCCAGCTCTTCCGGGGGAATCCCAAGACTTTCCCAGGCCAGCCAAGAGACATAGTCTCTCCAGGGTCTCCCGGGTCTTCCCATGTGCCTCCTTCCGAATGGACGTGCCCTGAACACCTCACCAGGGAGGCATCCTAACTACGTGCTCGAGCCATCTCATCTGGCTCCTCTTGAGGTGGAGAAGCAGTGGCTCTACTCGGGACTCCAAATGGATGACAGAGCTTCTCACCCTATGTTAAATGTTAATAACCACGTGTCCTCAGGATGTGTAATATTTTGTTCAACCAGTAACGTATAAAAGTTCAGTCACTGTGGGGCGTTGTAGTGTCACTAATATTAATGAGCCGATTTAAGTGAAGAAGACGTTAAGCCATTTCACACTTGGCTGAGAACCCATCCATCCATCCATTATCCTACCCGCTTGATACCCTGTGGTGTCGCAGGGGTCTGCTGGTGCCTATC